>CAUJNA010002424.1:597500-821114 GCA_963377175.1 Effrenium voratum | reverse complement strand
TCCTAAACCTTCCTCGAATGAAACGGGTGAGCCAGGATTCTGTCGCTTTTGTCCTGGATCGACCCCCAGTTGCCGCAGTGCCTGTGTGACTGAGAAGGGTAGCCCCAAATGTGGCAGCTTTTGTGCTTGTGCAAATGATCCAGATGTGCCTCTCCCATGTGTGGCAAGCCTGGATGTGGGCCCGAGTCTGTCTTTGGATGCGATGCTTCTAATGAGAGCCAGCCAAGCAAAGCAGCGCCCAAAAATTATTGGTCACTGTAGTTGGTGTTTCCACTGGTTTGTTCGGGGGTTATAAGTAAAGCCTACCTGCCGCCCCCAAAACAGTCGAATTTGATCGATTCCCGGCGGGAAAAAAACCCTCGTTTCTCCAAGTGGCGCTAAAAAGAAGAGAACATTTTCGGGGCCTCAGGTCTGCAAACCCTTTTCAACGTGACCCAACGTCTCGTGCCCGGGCGAGGTGCCGCGGAGCGGCGCCTGCGGGAGGCGCTGCGGAGCCGCTCCGCGTGCCTGGTGCGCCTGGCGCCGGTGGCCCGGGCCGGACGCGGAAGTTGGGGTCTTTGGGTTTGTTCCGTGGGTGAATTTGGGGTTTGGGTGTGTTTCTTTTTCCTTTTTTCTTTTTTTTGGGGTGCGGTGGGGGTGGGGAGAGTTGAACCCCCTGCTAAATTCGAGGTTTTCGGGGGGAGGGGGGGAATAAATACTTACAAAGAGATGCATGACTTACACAAGGATTCTCCAATGGCGCCTGAGAGAATGACATTATATGAGAATATGCTTTCAAAGATCCAAAAGGATATCCACAAGTACTACTACAACACCGAAGCAAAAGATGAGAAGACAAAAAAAGTTAGTCTTAAATGTTATGGATAAGAGCAAGTATGTATTATACATAAGTGCTTTACAATTTTATCTTAAGCACGGACTACAACTCAAAAAGATTCATAGGGCAAAATCATTTTCCCAATCAGATTTGTTTAAGACCGTTCATTGAATTCAACTCTGAAAAGCGTAAACAGGCAAAAACATATTTTGGAAAAGATCTGTTTAAATTAATGAATAATTCTGCATATGGTAAGACAATGGAAAACGTTAGGAACCATTTAGACTTTGAATTAGTGAATACCCCTGAACGCTTCCAAACATGCGTTGATAATCCAACCTACAGACATAGACAGATAACCTAGTAGGAGTTGAAAAGGATTTTCAAACAATCAAATTGGACAAACGTATCTATATGGGTATGTCAATTTTAGAATATTCAAAGATACACATGTATTCATTTTATTATGATGTTCTAAAACCTTAATACAATGATCATATTAAATTAGCATACACGGATACTGACAGTTGTGTATTAAAGATTGGTACCGATCATGTGTATAAAGATTTTCAAGAAGTCAATGAACACATGGATTTTAGTGATTTCCCTGAACACCACCCAAACTATGACAAGACTAACAAGAAGGTATTAGGAATGTTTAAGGATGAGATGAACGGAAAGATAACAAGTTTCATAGGTCTAAAACCTAAATCATATTGTTATAAGGTATATAATGAAGACCACAAACACGAGAAAAGCAAGGGTGTTGTGACACACACAAAGTTAATAAACAACTTACTTTAAAAAAGTACGAAGAAACGCTGAAAGAACAGTTCACTTTTAACAGTATAGGAAGCAAAGACCACCTAATGTATAGCGCAAAGCAGACTAAGTATGCTCTATCTAATTATGATGACAAACGGTATTGGTATTCAGATATTGAAAGCCTACCGAATGGGCATTGTTCTGTCAAAGATAAAGCCTAATTAACCAGTAGCAATTCATGACGGTTGTATCTTTTGGTTAGTCCTTCTAATTTGTAAAAATAGTATTCATCATATCGCGACTTTTAAGATTAGCTTTGTATTTCTTTTCACTCCATTGATTTCTAGTTTCTTTCCGACTGGTGTAGAATTTGTTCATAGTTTGGGTGGTTTTCATGGAAATCACTCAAATCCATGTACTCTTTAATTTCTTTAAAATCTTTATACACATCATCGGTACCAATCTTTGATACACAACTGTCAGTATCCGTGTATGCTAGTTTAATATGATCATTGTATTAAGGTTTTAGAACATCATAATAAAATGAATACATGTGTATCTTTGAATATTCTAAAATTGACATACCCATATAGATACGTTTGTCTAATTTGATTGTTTGAAAATCCTTTTCAACTCCTACTAGGTTATCTGTCTATGTCTGTAGGTTGGATTATCAACGCATGTTTGGAAGCGTTCAGGGGTATTCACTAATTCAAAGTCTAAATGGTTCCTAACGTTTTCCATTGTCTTACCATATGCAGAATTATTCATTAATTTAAACAGATCTTTTCCAAAATATGTGTTTGCCTGTTTACGCTTTTCAGAGTTGAATTCAATGAACGGTCTTAAAACATATGGTTGAGAAAATGGTACTGCCCTATGAATCTTTTTGAGTTGTAGTCCGTGCTTAAGGATATTACCCCCGATGAAGAATATGTTAACTCATAATTACTCATCATTTATATAATATATTTATTATATAATTTATGTTTTAAATTAATGTTAATTTTTAATTATTGGAAACAACTAAAGACATATTAACATAATAAGAGACAATGATTAGACATAATGTTGGTGTTTATATAAAGACATGTGTGTCAGAAATGTTGTTATAACCAAACATATTACATTGAAATTCATGACTTAAATTTACCACCTAATGTTGTAAGTAATATTGTTGAATATTCTTATTGTGAAAATAGGTGTAGTGAATGTCGACAGCATACGAAAGAATGGATCTGTCGATATACTGATAAATTCCAAGCAACATGAAATAGAAAACTTGAAGATGATTTGCTTATCTTTATTTTGGTCTATGGTGATTTCCACCCACCACTTGAATATGTAAGAAATCGTTTCAGAGTCAGTGAAAAGCAATATGGAGGATTTAAAAACTTATTATGGGTCTATGCTGCTAGAAGTGAAAAGGATGCTATTGAAGACGCAAAAGACTATGTGATAGAAGAATATGAGCTTACAATATACACAAACATATTTGAATATGTTTAGTAACGTAATTTATGAATACAATAAAGAACATGATATATTTCTTCAACTAAATCATTATCCTGAAATTAAATTAATGTAATACATAATCTATATAATATATGACTTTAGAATTTATGGTTTTACCTTTCATAATAAGATCATGTAAATACTTATCACAAAATATTGAGAAACAAATCTGGGAAAAACCTGATGAACATGAATGAGGCTGTGATGGTGTCGGCTCTGATGATCTGATGAAATTGGATGAGATGCAGACACGATAGGCTCTGATGAAAAATCATATAATGAACAAGGTGTGAATATGGTAGGCTCTGATGATTTCCGATATGGTAGGCTCTGATGATGTCCATATACTGGATTAGGTGTGGTTTTCTGATGTGATGTGTTACTTCTTCATTATATGATTCTACATCTCAGACACCTTCTTTCTACTATTTTTTTAGGGGGGGGGGTGGGGTTGAACCCCCCGCTAAATTCGAGGGGTTTGTCGGCTTTGCAGGGTTTTCGGGTTGCAGGAGTTTTTTGTGTTTTTTTTTCTTCTTCTCTTTGCGGAAGGTGAGTGGGAACACTTTGGTTGGTTTGGGAAGCCGACCGGAAATCCCCTCGGCAAGGACTCTGGGGAAGATTCCAGAGCTGAGGTCGCATCTAACCCGTGCTCAAGACAGTCGGAGGCGGGGCTTGCCTTCTGGAGCTAAATGCTGGCAAAGGTCCTTGTTGCTTTTGCGGCTCCAGGCTATGGGTTTTAATGAGGAAGACCCTCCCAATGGTTGGTGGACACAAATCCACACTTGAATGCTGTGCACCAAATGTCCGGGCTAAAACTCACACCCACCAGCCAACGGATGCGCTCATTTGTTGTTCCAGAGAGACACACGCGCAGCCAAGAAAGTATAGGGTGACTCTCACATGTTCAACTGTGTTACTCCAGCGTGAATCGAGGTTTGTCATCAGTCATTGCAACATTCCATCGCAACATTTTGATGGCCTTCCAGCTCTAATTTTGACACATAGCCTCTATGCTTCTGGCCTAATGACAGTGAGGTGTCAATTCATTCAAGTACACCAGCATAGACGACAGCGTAAAGCAGGCTGACCTCGGGCCCCAACATGGGCCTCAGGATCTCCGGCCCCAATGGCCAATCCCCAATGGCCAGTCCAACCTTGAGGCAACTCAAGCCATTCAGCACCCGCGCCAGCGCCCCAGAACAGCGCCTGCACAAGCACCCCAAGCTGGATGGTCGCTAGCACCCAGCCGTCAATTTCGCAAAAATGCGCCCAAACCCCCGCGCCGTCAGCACCTGCGACAGCGGTTGAGAACAGCACCTGCACAAGCTCCCCAAACTGCGTGGTCCCTGGCACCCCGGCCATCAATGCCGCAAAAATGCGCCCAAACCCGCGCACCGTCACCAGCACCTCCCACGACGCCTGCACCAGCGCACCAAAGCAGCACCTGCACAAGCGCCACAAGCACCCCAAACTGCATGGTGCCTAGCACCCCGGCCGTCAATCTCGCAAGAATGCGCCCAATCCTTTTGGTTGGTTGGGTGTTGGTTGATTGGGTTTTGGTTGGTTGGGTTTTGTTGGTTGGTTGGTTGGTTTGCTGGTTGTGTTTTGGTTGGTTGGTTGCTTGCTTGTGTTTGGCTGCCTGTATTTTGGTTGCTTGTGTTTTGGTTGCTGGGGAAGAGTTCTGGGATGAAGCGGTTGGAGACGCGGAACAAGTGCAGGAGCCCGCCGGCGTAGGTGCACGCGGCGTCTCACTTGGCGTCGACTTGAGCTTCACCGAACATTGTAAGAGCTGGGCCCGACGCTTCACAAAATGTACCTCGAGAAGTGAGGGTTTGAAAGGCTCACCTGGACAAGGGCGGCGTCGCAGCTCCTTGATTAACCATTTCTGTTGGCTGGCTGAAGAGCTAGCGTTGATGCCCACAATAGTTTTTTTACGGGAGGGGAGGGAGTAAAAGCTGGCGAGAGTTGATAAGCAGGGAAAAAAGGGAAGAAGATGTTGGCGGTAAAAGCAGCAATAAATTTCCTTTATTTATCAAAGACGGCAACGCTGGAGAAGACGCACTTTTTTCGCGATCGCTGGACAAGTGAGGACTCCAAATACCCCAAATGGTACGTTTCGCTGGCCGCAAAGCTGGAGGACCAGTGGGCCATGGTAAGCCAGCGTCGTCCCACTTCGCTGTGTTTGGAACTCCCAAAAAGTGCCAAACGTGTCAAAGAGTCCGAATCTTCGCCTTCACCCTCGCCTGGCTTTTGCTTCCGCGGCTCCTCCGAGCGCTCCGGCAGACAGAGGTCTCGCGGGTGCGAGCGCGTCTCCCGCGCGGCCTTCGGCCTGCGTCGCCTTGTCGCAGGCCGCGGATGGGCTCGCGGCTTCGAAGCTGACCATCAGAGCCGTCAAGCAGAGGCGAGCGCAGGCCGTCGTCGCTGGCCAGGCCCGCGCCGAGCGACAGACAAGGCGGGGCGAAGACTTGGGCTTCAAAGTGCGGAAAAGCCCTGGACGGCTCTTGGCTGGCCATTAGAACTCACGTACACAGCGGCGGGCGTCGCCGTAAGAGAGACTGGCGCCGTCGCAATGAGGAGCTTTTGGTAACTCTTTGGGAGGTGGAGAACAGGGGTGGGCGACTATCGCTCCGTTGCCTGCCTTGCCCTGCGAGCCGCGCGTTCGATCGGCCGCGCTCATAGCGCACCTGTGCCAGCGCACCAAACAAGCACCTGCTCAAGCGCCCCAAACTCGTCAATCTGGCAAAACTGCGCCCAAAGCCTCGCACAGTCGCCAGACAAATGCGCGCGCACTCCTGCGCCACCACAAGTGCCAAAACAGCACCTGCCCAGCGCCCCAAACTGTAAGTCTTGCAAAATGTTCCAGCACCCAAAAACACTCCGCCGGCAATCTTGCAAATACGGCCGCCGTCACCATTCACCTCGAATAGCATCTGCGCCAGCGCACCCAAAACAGCACCTGCGCCAGCGTCAATCTCGCAAATCACTAGAACCCCTATCTGGGCTAAACGGTCCAAATGAACCGGGTGTGTTTTGCTTTACAGTGAGCGCTATGCTCACGGCAGTCAAGATGAGCTGCGGCCACAGATTCGTCCGTAGTGAGTCTGGAGTCTCCATGACCCGTGAAAATTCGGTCATCGCACCAACGTCATGGGTATATCAAAAACCTCACAGTATGGTTTATTAATTTTCAAGTCATGGGTACATTACCACATTTTTCTCTTTCGCTTTTGCATCTCGCACCTCCGAGCCACAGCGAAGCCAGGGCCGACTCGGGCGAGCAGCGAGAGGGCATCGAGCTCGGCAAAAAGACATGTCCTATGGATCCCCAAAGAATCAGCCGAACTTATGTACGGCAGGGTAGCCCGAGCTCATTGTGATGTGGGTCGGTCAGTTGGGGATCCAAGTCTTATTTCAGGTTTTTTGGAATTATGGTAAGCAAACAACGAGTTTGATAGCATAGTTTATCAAGGTTCTGTGATTAGCTGAAGTAGGTGGTTCTACTACCAGGTCTTGTGTGGTGCTTATAGTCAGGCATATATTACACTGGCACCAACAGTGAACGCGTTTTTGGCATTCTCATTTCGTTGAGTCCTTTGCGACACTTGACCGCTCAGCCTGGCCCGTTCATTATCACACCCATCCACCAAGTGGTAGGTTGAAGAACCCATCCCAGCAGTTTCTCTCACTTTAAACGCCCATATGGAAAGCGCTGGTGTTCGCCTATGCAGCGCACTGTTGCGATGCTGCATGACGCGATGAGTTTGTCCAGTGCTGGCATTGGTGGAGCATGCTTGCTTGATGTTTGTTTGTTTGATTGTGGCACGTGCGCCTTGCAGGTCAACCCGCGAGATAGTTTAAGAGGGGACATGCGCCGCAATGCTCTGCGTAAGCGGCAGATGCTTCCTTGCAGTGGCTGCCCAAAGCGCAAGCGCCAGATGGCTGAAGCCAGGTTTCAGCAAGACCAACGAAGGCATTTTTGTCTAAAGTGGGGACGAGGGCACACATGCGATTTGCTATATATATATATATACATATATGTATATGTATATATTTCGATTCGGGAATGTGTCAAAAATAAGGCTTGGAACCCCTGCGAAGTTTCCCTTTAAACCACAGTGAATAAGTTCCAAAAAAGAAAAACACACAAGAAGCACACACCTCGTCCTTTCGGTACCCTCCACCCTTGTAGGGACAGTCTGGTCCAGACTCCGAGCGCGAGGCTGCGATGCGGAGGCCCAGACAGAGCCGCAGGCGGGCAGCTGGGCGGGCAGCTGTTTGTTCTAGGAGTCCCTCAAACACTAGCAGGCACTAGCCTGGAATGATGATTCCCCCGGTAAATACCAACAAACAATGGCTTCCTTTGATTTCGATGTGATGCGAAATGGACGTTGTCCATGCAGTTTGACTGGGAAAACGCGGTGAGTTGCTGCCACTGGAGGCAGCGGCCAAATTGGCCGAGCTCGCCGGCAGCAGCCGAGACCTTTGGATGGGCGACGCCATCGATTAGCGGGTTGGGATGTGGACAGGGGAGCTTAGAGACGAAGAAATGACTCGCTTGGCGGGTCCCAGCAGCGACTTTAGACTTTTCAGACTTTTCAGACTTTCAGACTTTTCGACTTTTTCACTGCAGACTTTTGCAGGGTTTATGACCTGTTTGACTTCTTGCAAGGGATCAACGAACCAAGGTACGCAAGAATTGGGACCCAAATTGTGTGGCCTTCCTTAGGTGCCCAAGCAGGTTTGGTCGATGTTCGTTTTCCCAAATGCTCGAAATCAAATTCCGTTAAGATCACAACAGAGTATTGTGTGTAACTGGTTAGCCCCTATGACTCACCCTCCGCAATGCCTCCTTTTGCCTGAGTAAACTTCGACAGTTTGGGTGCACCCCTGGGGAAGGGCAGCAAGCAGAGTGACAACCATGTATCAATGAGCAGCGCCCAAAACCCCATTGGCCGTTTGAGTTGCGGAGCCACCTAGATGTTCTGGGGGTTAGGCCTCCACAAACCTTGTAATAACCATATTGTTAGAAGCGACAGTCAATGGACGTTGGCCACTGCTGAATTGGTGGGTCCAGTGGCAAAGACGGAAGGCGGTGTTTGCGTTGCAGGGCTTTGCCGAATACGTTGGCAGACGGCTTTTGGCAGGGCAGCTGTTGCTCGCGGGCTGTTCGTGCAGCTTCCCACGTGTCGCATTTCCGGAACACAGTGACGTGTGAAGGCCTTTAGGAGCACCTCCGCTCGGAAAACCTCGAGTCGCCAAGGCCCCGAACTGCGGGAGCAGGTGCTGCGGAGGCTACGGGCGGCCACGGCAGCCGGCTGGGAGAGCCCAGGGCATGGTGGGTCTCCCAATGGACTGAGCCACGGGCAAATCCCAATGGTACTTGTAGTTGCAAGCAAGGAACAGCCCCAGCCATAAATAAGGTACGGATATTCGCTTTCGTTCTTTGCATGGATCTAGGTGGGCTCTATCAAGACCATGTCTTAATTATGATTCAAATGCCGGGCCTGGTTGTGTCGGGACTGAGAAGAATGGTGGTAGAAAGGTGCCGAGCAGGTAGCGGGGAGGTTCAACCGCCATCCGACTTACTGGGCCACTTGAATCGGTTTTGGCTTCAAGCTTGCCCTCTGAAAAGCTGCTGCTCCTCAAAATGGGAGCCCCGGAATGTGTTCACCGCCCCGAAGGCAAACATGGAATCAGCACGCATGATGGTCTTGTCCCGGAGCCACTAAGTTTCCAGTAGGGTTACTCAAGATGTTATGGATTTGCCCCTGTTGTCCCCTGTAGCTCTATACGGTGGATCGACAAAATCCTGTACCAGTTGGGATGGAAGCCCTATGACTGGGATACTGACAAACCATCTACCACATGGGGCAGAGGGTGTCACACCTTCCTTGTGGAACGTTGAAGTTGAGTTTGGCATCGGCCACGAGCGACACCCCAGAGTCTGATCAGATGTGTTTTGTGCCAGGAAGTTGTAATTCACTTTGCTTTGATGGCTATGCCTTCTTAGATTCATACCTGCGTCTCAATTATTGTCATCATTTTCTTTGAACCAGTGCCCCTTTGCGCTGCACTTTGCGCGGGCGCGAATCAGCTCGGTCAAGGCTTTGCACGCCGGCCTCGGTGATTTGGACCGAGTGGATGGCTTCAGGAAGATGGGAGCGCATGCAATCCAAGGAAGACTACCGCTTGTTGCGAGTAGGGATGGTGAACAAGGGCTTACACTACCCTTGCGTGACAGTCTTATCACAGTTTGCTGGGAGTTGTGGTCATGACACGGTCACTTGGAAGCACCCAACGCGGGCATGAGCATACAGCGAGCATTTGGTCATCGTCCTAAAACTTGATTTTAGATCGCCATAGTTAGACGAGCGACTCGAGCAGCAATCAGAATACGTGAAGAGTCGGCTGCACCTGCCTGAGGTCTTGCTGGCTAAAGCGCTTTTCCTCAAAGACGTGCGATGCTTTTACGCGGTTCTGTGCCTTGCTGATGATTCCCTCGCCTTTGATGCACGGATGTAGCAGCCAATCAGCAAGTTTCAGCATGTCAGGCTCGCATTTGCCAAGAGAATGACAGGTGCTGCGCCCAGCCGCAATTCGCAACCTCACCAACCAGATTTCGAGGCGCCCCCGAAAGGTTGAAAGGTTGAGCTTTTGGATTGGCTTCCACTCTCCTTTTCCGTTCTCTTTCTGGCCATGGCCCGCAGCGCCGCGTGCCGCGTGGTGTCGCCATGCGCGCGGTGCCCGCGATCTTCCGCAGCAAAACATGGCGCTTGGGTCTGCGACACGTCGCCACGGAGTTGGAGGTGGTGGCTCGGAGCGGAGCGTTTGATGTTCTATCCCCTATGACCAGTCCAAGTTTGGCAACCAAAGCCCGTTTGAGTGGAACCTCGGCGAACGGTTTCCTGTGGTTTCCCCTCATATTTTTTGCCCTTGTGTGTTAACCTTTGTGGCCCCTATGGCTTTCATACCCATTTTCACAGGGTTCACCAAGATTCCTGACATGTCATCCGACTGAGAAGGGCAACACACACATAGAGACTTGCGATGGGCGAGGCCAACTGCAAGTGGCATCCGTTCTGGGCTCAATCAGATCATTTTCCTTCATTTGAAGGGGAATGTATTCAACAACCAAATTCCATAGGATCTCCACGGTGACCTGAAGATAATGGAAACTCGACAGATCTGAAGGGCCCCTTCAGGTACTTTGAACATGTTTATTGTCGATGGTCCCAACCCAAAGCTCACGCAGAGACCTCATATGTGACATTTGGAAACGAAGCAATCCTACAGAGCGGTTTCCCGAAATCCATCCCCGTTTGGTTTACCAAAGGGGAGGGTTTCCCATAGCACACACGCAGACACCCATGAGGGCTTCCATGCCCAAGAGCCATGGAATGAATGCCGAAAGAGGATCCAAATGGCTTTCGGTTTCTCCCCCAAAATCCAAGGAACACGAACCCAAAGAATCCATCCAAAGAAGAGACACGTATCTGGGTGAATGATATCGCCCTCACGCGAGCGAATTCACCCCAAATGGTGGTTTATGTGAGGCATAGCCCCCCAACCACCTTATTTCAGGTCGGAATATGATAATTCACCGAGACATATTCCGTCATTCGATTGTTCCAAAGGAAAAGAGCCCATGTCTTCCACTTGTTCAATCCGAGGCTATGGCCCGGGTGCGTGCCTCGCCGGAAGTTCTAAATCGACATGCTTCGCGGTGAGTGCCGACGGAATGGTCATGAATCCTCGTGCCCAAATGAGTTGGCCTCCAAAGAACGGGATCCCCCGCTGAATGCTCAGGTTCCTTTTGGTTTTAAGATAACGCCAAAAGGCTGCTGCACATTGAAGACTGGCACCTGGGTCAAGGATCTTAGTTCTGGGTCACACGGGACATGTTTGAGGGACCCTCTGCAGGGCACTGGGGTGGTCCCGCAACCGGTGGGTTCCTCTGCTTGACTAGTGAAGTAACACATCTTTGAACCATATTTTAGTGCCTCCGGCTCAGGCCGCCGACATTACAGGCCTGCTTTCTTATTTGCGTCCCTTTGGAATTGTCCCCTTGCCCCCTTCCCCTCTGAGATTTTTGCCCCCCTTTCTTTGTTGAGATCCATTCCCCCTTTCCGCCCTAAGGCCTTTTCTCCCTCTTTTTTTTTCCCTTTTCCTCCCTAAGATGTTTTCACCCCTCTCCCTGTTGAGATCCTTTCCCCCCTTTCCCCCCTAAGGCCTTTTCCCCCCTGAGATCTTCTCCCTTTGCCTCCCTAAGATCTCCCAGATCGTCTCCCTTTCCTCCCTAAGATCTTCCCCCCCCTTTCCTCCTTAAGATCTTTCCCACCCTTTCCCTGTTGAGATCCTTTCCCCCCTTTCCCTCCCAAGGCCTTTCCCCCCCCATGAGAGCTTCTCCCTGTTCCTTCCTAAGATCTTTTCCCCCCTTTCCCTGTTGGGCTTCCCCCCCTAAGTCCTTTTCTCCCAGATCTTCTCCCTTTCCTCCCTAAGATCTTCCCCCCCCCTTTCCTTCCTAAGATTGTTTCCCCCCTTTCCCTGTTGAGATCCTTCCCACCCTTTCCCCCTGAGGCCTTTCCCCCCCTGAGAGCTTCTCCTTCCTTAGATCTTTCCCCCCTGTCCCTGTTGGCCTTTTTTCCCCCAGATCTTCTCCCTTTCCTCCCTAAGATCTTTTCCACCCCTTTCCCTGTTGAGATCATTTCTCCCCTTTCCCCCCTAAGGCCTTTGCCCCCAGATCTTCTCCCTTTCCTCCCTAAGATCTTTCCCCCCCTTTCCCTGCTCAGATCCTTTCCCCCCTTTCCCCCCTAAGGCCTTTCCCCCCCTGAGATCTTCTCCCTTTTCCTCCCTAAGATCTTTTGCCATTTTTCCCTGTTGAGATCCATCCCCCCTTTCCCCCCTAAGGCCCTTTCTCCCTCTGAGTTTTTCCCTTTTCCTCTCCACGATGGTTTCCCCCGTTGAGATCCTTTCCCTCCTTTCCCCCCTAAGGCCTTTTTTCCCCCTGCGATCTTCCCCCTTTTCCTTCCTAAGATCTTTTCCCCCCTTTCCTTGTTGAGATCCTTTCCCGCCCTTTCCCCCCTAAGGCGTTTTCCCCCCCAAGATCTTCTCCCTTTTCCTCCCTAAGATCCTTTGCCCCCTTTCCCTGTTGAGATCCTTTCCCCCCTTTCCCCCCTAAGGCCTTCCCCCCCCTGAGATCTTCTCCCTTGTCCTCCCCAAGATCTTTTCCCCCGAGATCTTCTCCCTTTTCCTCCCTAGGATCTTCTCCCACCTTTCCCTGTTGAGCTCCTTTCCCCCTTTTCCCCCTAAGGCCTTTTCAGATCTTCTCCCTTTTCCTCCCTAAGATCCTTTGCCCCCTGTCCCTGTTGAGATCCTTTCCCCCTTTCCCCCCTAAGGCCTTTTCCCTGCCTGGGACCTTCTCCCTTTTTCACTGAGATCTTTCCCCCCCTTTCCCTGTTGAGATCCTTTCCCCTCTTTCCCCCCTACGGCCTTTCCCCCCGCTGAGATCTTCTTCCTATTCCTCCTTAAGATCCTTTGCCCCCTTCCCTTTAAGGCCTTTCCAGATCTTCTCCCTTTCCTTCCTAAGATTGTTTCCCCCCTTTCCCTGTTGAGATCCTTCCCACCCTTTCCCCCCTCAGGCCTTTCCCACCTGAGAGCTTCTCCCTTTTCCTTCCTTAGGTCTTTCCCCCCTTTCCCTGTTGGCCTTTTTTCTCCCAGATCTTCTCCCTTTCCGCCCTAAGATCTTTTCCACCCCTTTCCCTGTTGAGATCATTTCTCCCCTAAGGCCTTTGTCCCCAGATCTTCTCCCTTTCCTCCCTAAGATCTTCCCCCCCCCCCTTTCCCTGCTGAGATCCTTTTCCCCCTTTCCCCCCTAAGGCCTTTCCCCCCCCTGAGAGCTTCTCCCTTTTCCTTCCTAAATCTTTTCCCTCCTTTCCCTGTTGGGCTTTCCCCCCTAAGTCCTTTTCTCCCAGATCTTCTCCCTTTCCTCCCTAAGATCTTCCCCCCCCCCCCCCTTTCCTCCCTAAGATCTTTCCCACCCTTTCCCTGTTGAGATCCTTTCCCCCCTTTCCCTCCCAAGGCCTCTCCCCCCCTGAGAGCTTCTCGCTTTTCCTTCCTAAGATCTTTTCCCCCCTTTCCCTGTTGGCCTTTTTTTTCCCAGATCTTCTCCCTTTCCTCCCGAAGATCTTTTCCACCCCTTGCCCTGTTGAGATCATTTCTCCCCTTTCCCCCCTAAGGCCTTTTTGCCCCAGATCTTCTGCCTTTCCTCCCTAAGATCTTTCCCCCCCCCCCCAGTTCCTTGTTGAGATCATTTATTTCCCCCCTTTTCCTTCTAAGGCCTTTTCCCACCCTCAGTTCTTCTCCATTTTCCTCCCAAAGATCTTTCCCCCCCTTTCCTCCCTAAGTCCTTTTCCCTGAGTTCGTCTCCCTTTGCCTCCCTAAGATCTCTTCCCCCCTTTCCCGCTTAAGATCCTTGCCCCCGTTTCCCCCCTAAGGCCTTTTCCCCCCAAGATCTCCACCCTTCTCTTCCCAAAGTTTTTTTCTCTCTTTCCCGATTGAGATCCTGTCCCCCGATTGCCCCTTAGGGCCTGTTCCCCCGAGAAAGATTTCCCTTTTCCTCCCAAAGATCTTTTCCCCCCTTTCCCCCTTAAGGCATTTTTTCCCCAGATCTTCTCCCTTTCCTCCCTGAGATCTTTCCCCCCCTTTCGCTGTTGAGATCCTTTCCCCCTTTCCCCCCTTCATTTCCTTCACCAGCATAGGCAACATCCCCAGCATCACTTGCATCATCCGCATCCTTGGCAGGCGCTGATGCGGATGATGCAGGTGATGCTGGCGATGTGCCTCTGGAGCTGCTAAGGATGCGAAAGCGCATTCGGGGGAATCGAACACCCCAATGTTTTTGACAAACTGAGTTGCGCAAGCCCGCACAATGAACAGATTTAGTGAAGCGTCTTCGAATCACCGCGTGGTACGTGGACCCCCCCCCCCGCAATAGTCTGAAATGCTGCCCCTGGGGAGTTAGGGGAGGGGTAACAGGTAAAGAGGTAAGGAGCGTTTCTTATGTCCAACACGCCGCCTGTTGTCGGCGGATTTTACATGTTATCTAAGTCATGTTTCGTTGGCGAATGGTCAAGTTTCCTGAGCCCGGCAGAGCAAACTCAGCCAGCAAATTAGTTGCACGGGTTTGATGGATACACTCCGGCCTGTGCTGATACTTGGACGTTGGTAGAGGGAGATCTAGAGATGTTATTTTTCCCAATCATCCAGGCACTACGAAATTACTGCTCAGGGAGGTGAGCCCACAGACCAGGAAATGGTGGGAACGTTGAGGACCAGAGCAACCAGTTTGAATGCGCCTGCGAAGCCTTTGGTTTGCTGACCTGACCCGAACACTTGTTCCCATTAAAACGGATTGGGGTTCCCCTAAACCACCTTGCTTGCAGTGTTCCTCCAAATTTCCCGTTGTCGGCCTTTCTAGTCATTACCTTTTGGGGTACCTGGGATGGACACCCCGATTTCAATGGGACAATTCAGCAATCCTCGCTGGTGCCTGTGGATGTCGTCCATATCACAGGGAAGCAAATCGGATACCAGAATTTACCAGGTTTCGGTGGTTGGTCGCCATTGCAGCCTCATAGTGCCATTGCCTATCAGGGGCCTGACGTAACGTTCCACCAACCTTCCTATGTGGGGCCTTTGCAGTTTCCCCAAGTTCGCCGTTTTGTTGCTTCGGCAGCTTTTCTGGTTCCTCCTCGGCATCTGAGGCCGTATGGAGAGCTGTGGGCAGTTGCTGCGCTTCGCGGTGAAGAACGAGGACGCGGACCTCGCTGTGCTGCAGACGGTGCTGCACCAGCGCCTCCGCCTCTGCTGGATCGGGCGATGGATCTGTGGCCGAGTGCGGCGATTCGGGTTCTCAATAATGGTGTGGACATTCCGTTGGTGTCAGAGTCGATTTGGGGATGGTTTGATTGTTGCTGGCGTCAGAGTGAATGGCAACTCGGGGTTGTTTGATACGGGCTGTTGCATCGAAGAGAAGGATTCCTTCACTTTTAGAGGCAACACCCCACAATAATCCGCTGTGTGATCAACTCGGGGTCAACATAAAGGCTTAAGGCATCTTTTCCCAGCCTACTTGGCAGACATCCTGCCCAGTGCCACTTCTTGATCGCGGCCAGTTCAAACCAGGACCCATGCCTCGAAAAATACGTCAAGTTCCCCATGGCAACCCAGGACGCTCGCTTTTGATTAATAGCGGGGGTGCAGCTCGTATCCGAAAAAGCCCTAGCGTTTTTATTCTTCATTTAAGTTCTTTCCACCAGGGCAACCCTAGGTGGGCATCAACGGAAGGCGCCTGTGGGAAGGTGAGATAAACTCCCTCGTGCAGGGTCCCCTTTCAGGTGAATCAGGTGCCATGTTAGTAGGTCGTTTGGATGGCACATGTGGGTGCCAGGATGGTTGAACCAGAGTTGCCACCCTCAAAGCAATATCGAACATTTGTGTTGGGTGCTTCTGTGTCCCTTTTCCAGGCCGGCCAATGCTTGTTTGATCCACGCTTTTATTGTTGGGCCATGAATGCAAGGGTCTGAATGATAGCCATCATTTCCGGTGCCCTTAGGCTGATCCTTCTACAGCGGCTTAGCGGCTGGACGCTGGAGCGGCTCAGTGGGGACGGCCGCTTTCAAGTGCTGCCCTTTGGACCGGAAGGTTTCGCTTGGACCGATTCCAGGAAGGCCATAGGGGTTCCCTTCCTACCAGGCTTAATTGGGGTAGGGCCAAGAGTCAACGGGCGGTGAGTGCTTTCCCTGGTGACAAGGGCTGTGAATGAAAACGCCCTCTGGCCCGGTTGATTTCAGGGGTGGTTGTTCCGAATTCTCAACATGTTACGTGCCAAAACTCGCAGACATCGCCTTTGGCTTTTAGCTTCCTCAAAACTCCGCCTTTTGGTTCCCATCATTGCGGAACATATATGGTTTTGGGGCCACTTTCTGTGATAAGGGCATCCCCTTCGAAGTGGGAATGCCCCAAGTTGGTATCACAGAAGGGGTGATTGTCCACAGCCATGTTTGTTTCCCGACGTTTTTGGCAGAAAACCAAGGCAGGATGTGAGGTCTGTTAGACCCCCCCCCACACACACTGACATGCGCACATGCACATTTGAGTTGATAGACAAACCCATGTGGCTATGAAGTTCAAGGGGACACACCCTCAAAGATGGTTGGACATCAATTTTCAGGGAAGGATGCTTACCAGCGGGTCCGGAATCGATTTTTTACCACCATTGTAAGGGTTCCTACTTTAGAAACAGGCCATGGTCCACGACCCTTGCACATAGGTCAGGGGTCCCTATATTTCCCTTTTGATGGTTTTCAACATCACCTCTTTGGCCCATGAAAGGTGAGAGTCCCTTGGTGGGTGTGATATTTTAAGGTTGGTGGACATACATCCCCATGAACATGATGTCCGCCAAAGGAACAGTTTCCACTCAGAGTTCTGACCCCATTTTAGCCCTTCCCCCCAAATGTGGCCCAGTTTATTGTTCATAGTCAGTTTTCCTTTTTCAAAGAAACTGGACCGCTCCTGCTCCCCCAAAAATAATCGCCAGGGAGTTCCTTTCGGACAACATGGACAGATCCCTCCCCCAAAAACCCAGCAACCACTCCCCCCCCCCCCCAAGAAGAAACAACAGCAACAACAAGCAACAAGAAAGAACAACGAGCGAGGATACCTGGCATCGAATCCACCCTGTCCCAAGCGCGCCCACCCCATCAACCCCAACCCCAACCCCAAGCCAAATGCGCAGGGTGAACACGCTGAGCACCCGCTGCGCGGACTGCGACGGCCACACCCTGGCGCTGCTCGCGGACTGCGGGGCGCGCCTGGCGCGGGCGCCGGCAGTGCGGGGCCTCATGGAGCGCCTGGCGGAGGCCAGTGGCGTGGGTTTTTGGAATCCGATCTACGACTGCCACTGCAATGACTTCGACATTATTTGTCTGATACATTTGCTTCTGGCGTTGCCAAATCATGTTAGTGGTTTGTGACAATGACTACTATTATTATCATTGCACTTGTTGTTATTATTGTTGTTATTGTTGTTGCTCACACTTGCTGCATTATTCATAGACATGGCCATAGGACGATTTATACTTGGGGGGAGGTTAAGGAAATCACGAATCCTAAACACTTGACTTACTTTTGTGGCACGCTGTTTTGTGACTCGTGCACAGACCGACGGTGTTCTTTTGCAACAACCATTTGGTCGCAAGCCAGTTTGTTTGTTTTTGCGTAGCGGACCAGAAACCGCGCTCAACGGCGTGCACTTTTTTTGCTATAACCCTGCATAGCACGCCCGCTCGACTGCTTCGCCCTGGCACTGCGCGCACGCCTGACCATGGAAAGCACACCCGCTGACGGACACGTGTCATTGGGTCAGGGGGAAGGTGACAGAGATTGAGACTCGCGGGCCTACAGATGCTGCGGCAGAAAGGTAGATAGATATTGTACCCACATATTGTGCACAGAACCCGTGGCTACCTGGTTCATGCCCTTAAAGATCCATCGATCAGAGACCCCCAGTACTGACGGACAAGGAAGGCTGTTCGTCGGAGTCTCCTGTGGGTTCCACACATTTCCCGCCGGTTTCCCAAGGTTTCCCGCGAGTTTCCCAAAGTTTCCCGCGGGTTTCCCAAGGTTTCCTGCAAGTGTTGCGGTGAGTTTCCTGTGGGTTGTTTGCCCGCTGTTTCCACAGGTTTCCTGCAAGCTTTTCTGGAGTTTCGCTAATTTTTTGCGCGGGTTTCCCCAGGTTTCCCACGGGTTTCCCAAGGTTTCCGTGGGTTTCCACGTCGATTGCTACGGTTTCCGAGTTCCCACATTTGTTGCCGGTTTCCCTTGCACTTCGTCGAAGTTGCTCTTGAGCTTCTGGGGGTTCCCGTGCGTTTCCACGGTTTTTGCAACCGCGGGGGTTTCAAGCATCTCGCAAGCCTTGGGTCGCTTCGCTTTTGCCACGGCATCGCGCAACTGTCCCACGGATCTTTTTGGGCTGGTTCAGGGTTGGTTTTACGGTTGGTTTTGGGTTGGTTTACGGTTGGTTTAGGGCTGGTTTTGGGGTGGCTTCGCGTTGGTTTAGGGTTGGTTCAGCGCGGTTTCGGTTTGGTTTAGGGCTGGCTTAGGGATGGTTTAGGGTGGCTTAGGGCGGGCTGGTTTAGGGTGGGTTTAGGGTTGGTTTAGGGTGGTTTAGGGCAGCCCTAAACCAGCCCTAAACCACCCTAAGCCAACCCTAAACCAGCCCTGAGCCACCCTAAACCAACCCCGAAACCAAACCTAAACCACGCTAAACACCACCCTAAGCCAGGGTTGGTTTAGGGCTGGTGTAGGGGTGGTTTTGTTTTAGGGAGGTGTTTTAGGGCTGGTGATTGGTTTAGGGTTGGTTTAGGGTTTGGGTTTGGGGCTGGTTGACGGTTGGTTTACAGTCCTTCCTTTTCTTCCGGGACTGCGCCATGTCATGGAACACTGTGCCACACCGTACCTCTTTGACACCTGTTTAACGGTTTCTGCTCGGTTTTGTCGGTTTCTGTCGTCTGGCGTTTTCTTTCGTTTTCTTGTCGGTTTTTTCGGGGGCCCATACGATCTTCTCCACGATCTGTTCCCCAGACGTAGTTTAATGACAAGCACTTTTGGGGTTTCCTACATGCAGAGAGTACATTCAAATATGTCTCGCAGAAATGTATTTGTGTACGGCTGGAACACAGGAAAAATTCAGTTACTGCGCCCTTTCACGCTTCTGGCTGTGATTGGAGTGATGCTCTTTGTTCCACCCTGCAAGGTCACTGCAACAAATGACTATTTGGACATAACAGCTGCTTGGAGATGACGATGAAATGATTTTCGAATCCCTTCATGTTTGGATCTCTTTCCCTTTTCTGCTCAAGGACAATGTGCCTTGAACTCTCGCATGTGACAAACTCGGCATCCTCCCTAGCGCCCAAGCGTTCAATGCTTATCATAGAAAAGCCTATACAAACCTTTGGCCTCCATCCAAAATCAGCTTTGCTCACGGAGGCGCTCAATTTCACCCCTTGAAAGGGTCGATGCACAAGCGAGGTGGCAGCACAGCGCCACAACGCCCTGAAGCCGAAGGCCGGACTGCTCAGACCGGGGTCCAAAAAAACAGATAGAAATAAGTGTGTTAGGTGAACAAGTATATCAACCAATGAGTGTGATTATACATAACTTCCCTTTTTTGGAAACAGTTTTTGACACTCTTGTTCTTGGCTGTTCAAGAGGCAATCCTCAATGTTTCCCTGTCCCAAAAGGATTTGGCCCTTCCCTCGAGCCAAACAACCAACGCGATGCCTCCACCCAGAACCTCTGGCCCTCGAGATGGTGTCGTCGGCTTTTGGGGGCCTGGTTGGTTGGTTGGTTGGTTGGTTGGTTGGTTGGTTGGTTGGTTGGTTGGTTGGTTGGTTGGTTGGTTGGTTGGCTGGTTGCCGGACTGTGCGTCAGTCGGTTGGTCGGGCAGTTGCAATGCATTTGTCGCCATTGCGCGAGGACCTCTCCATCGTGGCTGTGTCGTCGGCCACTAGCCGAGTCGGCCAGCATTCGCTCGCGCCGTTTGTGCGAGGGGAGGCCATGCGCCAGATGCAGGAGGGTGCCTATCAGTGGCTGGGAAACGAGCGCAATGAGCTCCTCCTGCACATTTGCATGGAATTCCAAAGAGCTGCGTTTTGCCCACGTATGTTTCTCAGCAAGGAATGTCTGTCCGCATTTCGGGCCAGAGCTTTCATGCGCTCACCTCCTGGAATTTTCAGGGGCCAAACCGGGTAACCCGGGCGCAGCTCTCTCATCCTAATCCCGGGCCATGGTTGAGGCCATCGGGGCTCGCCAGGGCCAACCTCTGTGAGCGACCAAGTCGTGGGGATGGAAAGTCACCACTCAGCAAATCGCAGAAAGGGGCATCCATTTTCACAGCTAAGGGCCGTTTGTTTAGGAACATACTTGGCAAAACCTAGGCTTATCAAGGAGCAGTTCCCCCCCTCATTTTCCCATTTTGAGGGTGGGGTGTTTGCTTCTCCCACCGCAACCAATGGTTTTACGCGCGGTTTGCTCCAGTTTCAGGACTTCAACGTGGGGGGCTGCCTGCGGGTGGTAGAGGCCTATCGGCGCTGGGGGGTGGTGGACCCGCAGCTCACACAGATGGCCCTGGAGCGAATCCAGGCGACGGGCGTCCTTTGGCTTGGCGTTTCTTCGGCTCGGTACCCTTGGATGCCCGGTACCCTTCTTTCAGGTTGGCTTCGAATTGCAAAGGAACACCGAACGCCGTTTTGGGGGGGCCCAAATCCTATTGTGGCTTCTATGGGCCGTTTTTCTTTTTCTTCATGGGTTTGCGTTCAAACGGAACCAGCCACGAAACAAAGGTTCTGGCTCATGTAAGGGTAGTCGAAGACTCTTGCTGGGAACTTGGGTTTTCGCAGCGACGGATGCTGTGTCGTATGTTCTCCGAGCAGGAGGGCTAATACCAAGGTTAAAAACCAGCGACCAAGAAACGAGAAACGCAACAAAAGGGTCAAGTCCCCTTTTCAAGGGACACCACCGGCCCCAGGCTTTCCACTCCCAACAGCATTGCGTTCTTTGTGTGTTGCTTTTGTTTTTCCCCTTCTTTTTTCTTTGCTCTTTTTGTAACATATATTTTTCTGTTTTAGTTTTCTTTTTCAGGGGGGGGGACGAAGAAACCCGCTGTGTGTGAAACCATCCAAGCCCTATTTGGGTGTGGGTCAAACTTAGGCCACACCGCAGGTTTTACTCTTTGGTTCCATTTTCCAGGGCTTGCGCCATGGGGTGACCCGATTTTGGACCACCACAGCCCTACCGTGGATGGACGAAATCCTGCACCACTTGGAAACCATTGTTTGTTGGTATTTACAGGGAATTCATACTTCCAGGGTCTCTGAGGTGCAGGATTTCGTCCATCCACAGCTCATTTAAGTCGCAGGACCTCCAGGAGGAGCTGAGCAACAAGGACGTCCAGGAGCTCTTGGAACTCTTGGCGCGCCTGGGTTTGGCGCCCGACGGGCTGCTGAAAACCGTGTGCCAGATGACCTTCCGCCCCTCGGCGCTTAAGGGTATGGCCATGGGAGCATTTTTTTGTTTTAGAAATAATTAGTTAAGTTGTTTTTTTCAAATTTGACATTCATTGTTGGTCACTTTTTATGATGATACCAAGGGAATCCCCTTCAAAGTGAGAGAGACGTCATGGGAATGCTGTTGGGATCACAGCAAGGTGATTGTCCACAATCACGCAAAGTTGGCTGTTCAGGCAGCAGAATGGGCGAATGAACTTGGGCATTGCTGAGGCTCTTTTGGGGACACTGCACTTGGGATCCCAAATGACATCTCCAGTCCAAAAATGTGAGCAGCGACAGGCTGGCGAAAACAGGTCAACTTGGCCCTTTCTGGGTTTCCTTCGACACCCTAAACAGGTCAAAGGGTTTGACTTTGATGGCCCCCCAAAAGCAGCTTTTCAGCGATACCCTCGGGCGCGTGTGACACCCCCCCCCCCGTTTCTGACTTTGAGAACCGACCCCTCCCCCCCCCCCCCCCCCCCCCGCCCTCCCCTTCCCAAGCCCTCGAAGGGCCGCCAGGGCGTGTTCCGCTTGCCAGGAAGCCTCTGGGCGTTCACGGCACGGCAGCTGGCGTCCGTGACCCACTCGCCACTTGTTTGGCACAGGAGACGTGGGTGAGTGGGGTGAACAGGGGCAACATGGGGTTTGTTGGGTTTTCTATATGTTTCCTCCTGAAAAGGGTGACTTTCAATACCACCTGCTAGAATGGCCAATTTGGAGTGAGTTTGATTTCCGTTGGGTATTGTCGGTATGGTTTGATGGGGACAGTAGGGGATTTGGTCCGCTTTTGTTGTAGCATCCAGTTCCTTGTAGGAATCTCAGGTCGACCTAAAGATGGCCGCGCTCCAACAGATGCGGCTGCAACGCCCATCGAGCCGGCGGGCGGCGGATGCGTTTTTCTTTGCAACATGAGATCAGCTCACTCAAGTCCAGAATTGGTTTTGCTGGGCACCACTTTGGGCTTGCTCGCGAGAAACTTCAAAGGGAACTTTTGGCAACTTTTTGTTGGTTGCTTTAGAGGGAAACCCAAGCTCGGAGACAAACCGATTTTCTGGTTTTCGAGGCTGCTGTTGCGCTTAGGCTCGCGAAGCTGCGGTTCCTCAGCCCCCGTGACTTTGAGGCGGGCTCGGAAGCGTTTTAAGCGCAGCCGAAAGGATCACATGTTTGGGGTGCACCCTTTTGGGAAAGTCCACCAATTTGGAAAGTCCACCTTAGGCAAAACCATATGGGTGTTTCTTGTTTGAAAAGCTTCAGCCGCAAGGAAACCGTCTTGGTCAAAAAGCACAGCCCTACTAGGTTTTGAGGAGTTTGGCCGTCGCTTTAGGCGAAGGATGTCACAATGGCCCTCATGGAAGTTATTTGCCTCCTTTTAGAATGAGCCAGGCAGTTGTTGGTTTTCTCACCCTGGCAAATCTGAGCTTTTGGGAGAAAGTTGATGAAGGGGAAGCCTCCAGAGGCCAAGTCGGCGAATTCCGCTTGACAGTGTTACTCCAGGGGTCGATCTTCCAAGCTGACAAACTGGCCCCCCATTTTTGACCTTCTTCAAGTCCTTTGCACAACGCGCTGCCAGGGTTCCATGCTTTTATTTGGTTAAGTTTTGTTTTGCTTTCCCCTGTTGGTTTTAATGGACATTTATCACTACTGTTTTTTTCCAGGGGACTTAAGCAAATGGAGGCATGTACCAACTTCCGACTTTTGACCCAACTCATGGTTGCCTATGCCGAGGAGATCCTGGACGCTCTGACGCCGAAACTGGGCTCCCTGCCGGGCAGAGACGTGGCCAGGCCGGGGTGTGGGCCGTTTCAGCGCCGTTCGGTTTGGACGTGAAACCCTTGCTTTTGTGTTGGCGCTTTTTGGGGCACGTCTTTGGGGCACCGGGGCAAGATCCTTTTGACCCATGTCATTTGCTTGGCAACGTGCTTTCTGGGCAATATCCCTTTTGTACATCCTTGGCCAAAGATGTGTTTCTTTGGCTGAAGAAACGCGTATGTTGGGACAAAAACGACTTCCTCATTGGGGGAGGGGGTCGCTATCAGTGGGTTCCAATTCCCGAGGCTTGACACCGAAAGGGGGGGGGTTCCTCCAAACGTCAGAAAGAGAGCTTGTCAATTGCAGTGGGCCACTTCCAGCAACCATGTGGCTATATCTTTTGCTGCGCCTGCAAAACATCGGTTGTACTCGGAACTTCGCTTGAAAACCCCGAAAAAGGGGGGGGTACCCGCAAAAAAGGCGAGATATTTTTTGCATTCAGAGCGCAACAATTTCCGGCCCCGGGGAGTGAAGGCGCCAGACAGGCCCTTCTGCTTGCAGGGGACACCCGCGTGTTCGGGGACACTGTTTTTGCAGGGACACCAGCCCTTTTTAGAGGTCACATGAGACAAGCCCTCCAAGGAAGAAGAATCCATCTATGTGTGGAATGACCAACTTGGCGTTCATCAGACTTTCTTCGGCCAGAGGAAGTGAGACCAAGGATCCCCGAGCCCATGTTAGGAAGTGAACCCATCTTTGAGCCCAGGAAAAAGGGGTGAAACGCACAGTAACCCCAGAAACCGCTCATTTTCCCGGGGTTTTGGAGCCAAAGAGAAGGGCACGGCGAATGACTCCAAGCTGGGCCTCGCCAGGCTGCTCTTCGCCTGGGCCCTCCAAGACCTCGGCGAGCTGCGGCCGGAGCTGCAGCGGGTGCTGGCGGTTCGGAGCCTCAAGGGAGGGGGGGAGGTGGAGGAAAGGGGGGGTTGAGGCTCGGGTTTGAGAGCAAGTTTGGGTTTGGAAGTTTCAGATAAGCTGAGTTTGAGAGCTGGGGCGCGGAAGTTTCAGTTTTAGATTGGGAAAAGTGGGACAACGTCGTCATGGATGGGAACCACTAGACAGCGATTCTCCACAACCCTGGTCTGGGGGTGAGCTTAGCTTTGACCACGTTATTTTATTACCTGGTGGAGTCGAAAGGGGGGGGTCCTTTTTGTGAGGCAATCAATGCTCGACTATTGGAGGAAACAACCTGTTGGGCTGGTTTCGGAATGGGTGAGGTTACCTTCACACCACATGCGGGCGCCTTTTTTTTGGAGGCTACCCTTTTCGGGAAAGAAAGAAGACTGCTCATTGTGAGGGGTTCCTTATCTTGCATCCATGTGCCATGGTCAAAAGAGCTTAACGTTGGGATTTGTGTCATCAAGGCCGTGAGACAGATCTTGAGCAACCATGGTAAAGAGTCAACATAATCATGACCATGGCCCACAATTTCTGTGGAGTTTTGACCATGGCACGTATGGCAAAATTCAATGGTTGGCTATGATCTTCATGCACAGAATGTCCACCTAGGGGCCCCATTGGAACTCATACCCACATTTAATAGTTGCACTTGTAGTGCTTGACCGGAACCCCTGCTTCAGATACGCGCGGGGGCGACAGCACAGCGGCGTTCGCCGGTTTTGGTGCCAAAAAGCCAGCGTTTCACACAGACGGCTTCGGGATTTGGAAAAGCGAAGTTGGCCAGGACACATGTATTCTGAATCAGAGGTAAACCGTTCGAGCTGAGGCTGGAGCTCGCAAAAGCGTTTCGCACTTTTTGAAGTCCTGTGACATTCGCGGTACAAGTGCAAATTTGCATCTATGAGATGTGGGGATTCAGAGTCCATTCTTTGTTGGCGGATCATTTTTTGGATCCCTACCCAGATAGCTTTCCGAGGTTCAGTATGCGAGCTGCGATGACTATGATCTGCTGTCGGATCTCGACGCCGCTTGGGCGCTGTGTGTGCTGAACCTGTCCGACAAGTACAGCGAGGCGCCGACAAAAAAGCCGTTGACCAGCCTCAGGGGATGCACCAAAAGGATGTGCCTTTTGCAACCCATTTGTTGCAACCCATTTAGCTTTCTGCCCTTCCTTGGAGTGGGCTTTTGGCACTTGCATTCTGACTCAGAGCCATAGGATCACAACCTACGGATCTGAATCACTGTTGGAAGCATGCTTAGACAAGTTGATATAGCCAGGCTACCACTTTGACCATAGGAGTTTTAAGGGGCGCTGCGCGCGGCATGTCTTCGGCTCTTGCTGGGGCACCGGTGGGAAGGACAAGACTAAGCTCCTCGCTTGGAAGCTCGTACTTTTTGCATGGCAGCGTCTGAAGTTGTGTTTTGCCCGGCTGGAACCCGAAGACCAAGCTGCCACTTTGGACCAAGCGCGTGTCGACTCCTCACCGGGATTCCTCAGATCGAACAAGCTACCTGGGTCAACGTTGGCAACATCTTACTTCTTCGGTCTTGGCTAAATAATACGCCAAGAACATATCGAAACCTTAGATTTTGGGCCGAACCTTGACCAGGCTTCAGGGGATAGGCGGATTTCAAGCTGGATGAGAGGTGACAAGCAGCCGTGCCCGCTCCTGGCGAATTTGGGTTGGACACGCGTGCAGCCTAAGAATTTAGACTAGAGGGAGTCTCATTTCGACCTACAGCCAAACAGCCAAACAGCGTGTCTTCAGCTCACGGAACTTGGTGACTGCCAACTCCCGAAGACCCAGGCACGAGCAAAAAATGGAAGCATATCCAATCTCCAGTCGGGGCATCACGGTGCAAGTCACATCCCATATACGAGAACGTTGGGCTCCATACTCACCACAGCCAGACATCAGTGAATTCTTCTTACACGCCTTGAATTCCCACGCTGGTTTTTGAGCCAACCTGAACAGGTTTTCCGCGTGCTTTTCCTCCTCCTTCTTTTGGTTTTCCCTTTGGTTCCCATTTCGGTTCTCCGTTTGCACGACGCATCTGAGTCTTACACATTTTCCCCCAAATCGCCACGAGAGGTGCTGGTGCGGCTACGGCATGCGCGGACCCGGGACGTGCACGCGGGTGCCCTGGTGCAGTTGCATGAGGCGGGGTGGGGGGAACCTGGGTGGAGAGGAGCATGCGCCAACAACGGCGGCATATGCCAAGCTGTTCATTTAACAATCACATGGAACTGGTCTGGGATTTCCTCCAAACCAGTTCTATATTTTAGGGTAGACTGAATATTGAACAGAACCAGACTCCTTTCCGTTAGATGTGCCAAGAAGCAGCGGGCACTGGAAGCAGCGGCTGCGCCCTCGAGCGTGCGCCGAGCGCAGGTCCTGAGCTACAAATCGGAGTCCCTCGCCGCCCGCGCCGCTGTGAGGCAGGCGGCGCGGCATGCGGCGGCAGCAGAGGACCGGGGGAGGGGGAAATGGCGTAGGGGGGTGGGGTGCCCTTTGAGTCTCTTGTAAACCCCCAAAAAAACTCAAGAAGACCGCATGTGCCCCAAAAAAATGAGTTTACTTTAGGGTTTTAAAACCACAAAGAGAGTGCCACTCTTGTGACGCCTTGCGCGCATGGCCAAAGATGCGACCTTTTTCGACCTCTTTGT
The DNA here is from genome assembly GCA_963377175.1 of Effrenium voratum. NCBI lineage: Eukaryota > Dinophyceae > Suessiales > Symbiodiniaceae > Effrenium > Effrenium voratum. Next base: position 794,530 of record CAUJNA010002424.1, on the reverse strand, counting down.
GTAGCTTCGGTCCAGTTTAAGTTAGTGTTCCCCAAGAAGGCTTTGATGTGATTCTAGCGGACAGGTTTTGATACCCTCCCTCCTTTTCTAGCTTTGCCTACCTTTTCCTACCTTTTCCAACCTTGTCCTACCTTTTCCAACTTTTCCAACCTTGTCCAACCTTTTCCAACCGTTGTCCTACCTTTTCCTACCGTTGCCTACCTTTCCTACCTTTTCCTATCTTTTCCTATCTTTTCCTACCTTTTCCAACCTTTGCCTATTTTTGCCTACTTGTTCCTACTTTTTCCTCCCTTTTCCGCCCACCTTTTCCTATTTTTTCCTACTTTTCCTACTTTGTCCTACCTTTTCCGCCTACCTTTTCCGCCTACCTTTTCCGCCTACCTTTTCGAACCTTTTCCTATCCTTTGAGACAAGAAAGACACACCCGAATTCCTTTCAGTAGGAACCCTGGTGCAATTTCAGCTAGCTCGCAGTGACATGTTGAATGTTGTGTGAAGCCATTGCTTGTTCCAGCATTGCCACCACACATAAGTTGCACTTCCAACCTGGGTGAAGGGCACGGATCTTAAGGAATCCCAGCTCAAGCCATGTCAAGACCGTCAACCGTCCAGAGGTGGGCCACTTGAAGAAGCTGTTTTGAGCTCATAAGCTTTTGGAACTTGTGAAGGCTCCATTTGTAGTTGTCGGTCCAACAGTTGAGTGTCAGCCATGAGGATATGAGATGTGTTGGCTACGCATGACAAGCACCCCCATTTAGGGGTTGATCAAAAGGTCCTTTACATGGGATGACCAATAAGGAACTCCCAAATGTATGTATATGGGGGTTGATCAAAAGGTCCTTGCAAGGAGTTATGTATTCGGTGACCATTCGTCTTGGCTTAAATCCCTCCGCGAAAGATCGGCGATGGAGTTCGCGAAAGAAACTTATTTTTTCGCGAAAGATTCCGCGTTGAATTCTTGGAGGCCTGCCTGCGCACTTACATATTTGCAGACCCCGCTCCCTTGTAGAGAGGGAGATACGCAGCACCTACACTTGCATTATTGATTCCCTGCCTGTGTTGGGATTGGTGCAAATCAATAACGTTGGCTGGGCTATTTTGGAGCAAGTTTCGCGAAAGATCCGCGAAAGACTGGCGAAAGGCCAGGGGGCTTGTTGCAAGGTTCCGCACATCGCCGGCAACCGCAAGTGGCAAGGGCGAATGACGGTGACTGCCTGCACTTGACACTACGTACTGCACGCAAGTGAACTGCGGCCACCGTGTTTGCAAGCACAACTGCAGCAGCCACAATGGCTCCAGAGCGCACGCTGCAAACAAAAGGGCGTGGCGATGGAGTCGCGAAAGATTCGCGAAAGAAACTTTTTTTCTCGCGAAGATGGCGTTTTCCGGAAACAGGAATATTGATCAACTGCCATATATATATATATATATGTACACACATATTTCCAACTAAGCGGAAAAAGTTTCCATTGGTCATATTTGGGGCAAACATATTGATCACCCCCCACTTGCCAAGAGGCGGCAGCGTCTTTTTCCCTGCTTTCCCTTCACCCAAATCCCACAGGCAGCCAGCCTCGCCCAAAAGCGCCAGGCCACCAGGCTCGCAGCGTCCCCGCTGCATGAGCAGGCCGATCGCCGAATCGGGATCACAACGGGGCCGAAGGACCCGCCTGCCTTCACATGGATTTGCTTTCACGAACCTAACTAAGCAAACTATAGCGACGTCAGGAGGGTTGCAACGTGAAGCTTCCTTTCTTGGAGGTTTCGTAATTTCCGGTGGGCGAAATGCCAGAACACAGCAAACCAGAAGCATTCGCCGAAATCACGGCCGTGGGCGGGCGGAACCAAAATCCTTGAATGCCGCCTGGGCTTTTGTAGTGTGGGGCATCTCGGCTTGGTAAATCAATATGGGGCCCCTAAAACTGGGTTGTTTCCTTTTGGCATCACTTTAAACAGCGCAGTAAAACCACAGTTGACACCCGCATAGCGTCCCGTTACGGTCTTGTTTTCCTTTTTCGACTCCATGAAGACCAGCCGAAAGGGGTCCTAACAAATTTCACGAGCCACCCACCTATGTCCTGGGACATTTCTTTCACCCCCAATCTGGGTCCCCAAGCCTTTGGTAGACCAAAACAGGGCCGCTCAACCGGTTTCTCGGGCAGCCTGTTCGGTTTCCCAATCCAAATCTGTTTTTAGTGCCAGATATGAGTAGGTGAATTTCACCCGGGTGCTGGGTTTTCAAAGGTCCACCAAAAATCGGCTCCAAGCGTCCGCATTTGGGGGGCGGTTCTTCTCCCCGCAGGTGGCGAGGACCTGGCGGAAGCTGGGCCTGTCCTGCGAGCGAAAGGCGCCGTGCGGGCCCTTCGTCGTGGACTTCCTCGAGCCCAGGCCTTTGGGGGGGGGTTGTGGAATCAAGGAACAACAAACAACAAGCAACAAACAACAACAAAAAACAACAAAGAAAACAACAAACAACAACAGGGTTGTGGAATCACTCGGGGTTTATCCCAACCACTTCTGTGATGCAAGTTGGGAATCTTGGGAAATTCTCCCCCTTGAAATATGGGGTGTTAGTCTTTGGGGTTAGGCCCTTTTTGTTGTATCACAGGAGTGGATTCCATTTCCCACAACCCTGTTTGGGGGTGGATTTGATGGGGGCGTTGCTGGGTTCGGGCTCCCAACAAATATGGGTCTGGGTCAAAACCACCAGGGGACCGCAGGTTTTAGTCCATGTTTTCATTTACCAGGGTTCCATTTTGGGTAGCTATTTTTTGACCCACAGCTGAGTGAAACAAGATGTGGGCCAATGGTTCCTGTGACCTCACAAAAGGTTGGGGAAACCACCAGAGACTGAAGTTGGGACATCTTTCTGGGGTGTTAAATACGAATCAGAAGCGGTATTTATTCAATTCTTCATGTAACAGGACAAACGGATTGCTCGATTCTTGGCCATTCCTAAAAGAGGGTGGAACGTATGGGCGTGTGCGTATCCTTGAGACTGGGTTAGGGAAGAGAGGCTTTTCGGAACTGGCTGAGGCTACTTCGGAGGCTTTTGAGTGTTTGGGTGGTGTTTGAGAGGTTTGGAGGCTCGGAAGGTTTAAGACATTTAGCGAGATGGGGAAAGCTTTGCGGTGTGAGGGTCTTTTGTGATTTTGCTCGGATTTGAGTGTTCGGGCGGTGGTTTAAGAGTATATCCAAGGCATGTTGGGTTTTTTGAGGTGGGTTGAGGTGTTTTGGTGGTTGGCTACTCGAGGCCTGCGTGAGCCCGATGGAAGGATTCGGAGTTTGGAAGGAGGTTTTGAACTTCGAGGACCCTTGAGTTCGAGTGTTCAGAGGGCTTGGTCGTTTTAAAACCCATGGCAACAATACCAGAACGGTGAAACGGGGGTCGTTTCGTCTATTTCCGTGGGGTTCCGTGGCCAGATCTGGTCACTGCCCGTTCGTTTGGAGCGATTGAAGGTCTCCTTTGTCGATGAACGTGTGATGTGCCCATCCGATGGAGCCACAATCAAACCCGAGAAGCTCGGCAAGTGTCCGAGAATAGGAAAGCACATCCGCCCATGTGGGTCTATTCGTGATTTTGGGAAAACCATTTTAATGCCAGGCTGCCAGACCACAGAAAACCGCCGAGCGTATCCCGTCTTGCGGTTTTTGGGGGTATTGGGAAGGTTTTTGGGCGGGGAGGTGCCGCTACTCCTGGGGCACATGTCCTTGGCCATTTCCTCCGATTGGAATGCGATTTCAAGCATTGTACATCTTTTTGGGCTTTCCCTTGTCCGGGTACCTTTTTGCGAATCCTTGTTGGACTTCTTCCTCCCCCACTTCCCGAGTTTCTGGACTTCTTTTTTTGGAAGACCGTTTTAAGACTGCGCCCCATCCGCTCAAAGAGACCCAAAGACTCGGCAGGTCTCAGCTGGTGGTGGACGTGGACCTCTTGAGCTGGCCGGTGACGCGGACGCTGCGCCACCGATACCTCCAAGCCCATGGCTTCCGGACGGCGACTTGGGACGTCGAGCCGTTTTTCGGTTGGTAATTACCACCAGGGGCACCACCAGGCAAAACCACCAGTTCACTTTGTTGCTTTTTTTCCTCCATGGGCTAAAAATCCGCAGCGGGACCACCAGTTCACTTGTTTTTTTTTTTTTTTTTTTTTTTTTTTTTTTTTCTGGTCCTCCATGGCCTAAAAATCCGCAGCGGGACCGCCAGTTCCGCTTGGCAGCTTATCCCATAGGTTTCTTCATCTTCATCTAACTGCGTCAGCAAAGGCATCGCCTGTGAGTTGTGGGGAGCCGCAGACCTGGTGGGGATACTTTGGCATACCTTGTGGATTTGTACGTATCAGTATGTATATACATATATATATATATCTATATATTCCAATGATAAGTGTTAACGGCGAGGGGGCTCTGTGCGTTGCATATGGGGCGTAGTTCTGGAATCCAGCCGCCCAAATCTACAGATCTCGGAAACAATTCGCTTTGCCGGCTGGAAGAGGCGGGTCGCCAGCAGGTCCAAAAATGTGGGATAGTTGGTCCTCTTGGCGTTGCCTTTTCTTTTCCTATCATGCTTCCTGCCGTCAAGAGGGAAATGCCGCCAGGTCTTTCAACCATGGAAAGAATAGCGCGCGGATTCGGAAGCACCAGGAATCCGAAATCACTTCAATTTTGTTTTTTTGGCATGTGTGTGCGTGGCGTAGCGCGGCGTGCGTGCGTTACGTTGCGCTGCATGCGGTGGGCGTGTGTGCGCAAGTTGCGTTTCGTGCGTGCGTTCTCGTGCTTGAGTGAGTGGCTTTTGACAAGATTTTCTTTTATTGTCGTAGAACATGCTGCTCGATATTGCTCGAACCTGTTGCCAGCGCGGACCACTAGGTTTTGTTGACTTTACAAGGCATGACGTTTCACACGTTTGATATTGATTACATTGGCCGGAACCCTTGGGTTCAACTGCATGCAGAGAAGCTTGGGCGGTGAGTCCGTAGCAACCAGGTGCTGTACTTGCAGCTATTGAGTTCACCTGAATTGAAAGTAGCAGGGCCCGCTCTAGCTATGTACGGGAGACATGTATTTGTGTATATATATATATATATGTATGTATGTCAATATCCAAATTCGTGGTTGTGTGTGTGTGACACTGTTCCCTGGCATTTTGCCGATATGATTGTTCACGTCAACGGAAGTCACAGGGGATATGTTGGGTTTGGAGGCGCCCCCTTTACTGCATATTTTGGAAGGGCCTACAATTCGAGCGATTCGAATTGGGCTGCGCCAGTGATTCAGGCTTCCCAGCCGGACATGTCGCATTTCCCAGGTCAGCGCGAACATGCCGCTGAGTTGCCCTTTAAACCAACCCCAAAACGCGCCTCCAAAGCACACTATGAATCTCCATTCGGGTGGATATCTCCTCGCATAGAACGCAGCATCCGAGGTGTGTTTGCCCTACTGGGACCTGAAGGCCATTCGCTCGGACACGGACCTTGAGTGCTTCATGCGCCTGCAAACGGCACGTGCGCTGGAGGAAAAAGAGGGGAAGTGCGCCAGGGAGAGGTGACTAGACATGAGTTGAACTGTTTTTGTTGTTTGCGTTTGAATGCGTTTGCATTTGTTTGCATTTGTTCATCTGTGTTTGCGCGTGCTTGTTTTTCCAAAAGTGGCATTTGTCTTGGAACCCACCAATAAGCTGCAACTTTCGAAGGGGAAGGGACCCCTGAAACAAACCTGCCGTTGGGGTCCTTTCTTGTCCTTGTTCTCGAATTTCCGTGGTTCTCACTTGGCCTAGGCCCGGCGCCGGAGGCAGGGCCGGTTGGAAACCATGTTGGGTTCCAAAGAAACACCGTTTGGGAGGTTTTGCGTTTTCTTCAGGTGGCTGCAGTCGTACCTTTGGAAGTTCGCGATTCTCTCTTCAGAGAAAAATGGAAAATGGGCGACGGACACTTGGCGGTTTCTCTTGAGAGTATTAGGTCTTACCTTAGAGCTTTGAACCACTAGAATGGAGTCCCCTTTAAATCTTAGGAATTGACCTTGGAATCTAAAGGACCCAGTTGATGTTCGATTTTTTTGGTGTCAGTGGCTGGGCGGGGCTCGGCCTTTTCCGAAGCAAATCTAACCCATTCGAGTTGCCGCCTTGATTTACGCATGTAGCAGGCAACCAGGAACAAGCAACATGTAAAACCTAGACGTAAACACGCTGCAGAGTTGCTTGCCGGGGGTCTGAGCCGCTCAAGACTTGGACTTTGGGAAGCGAATCCTAAGTCATTTTTGGCAAGAAACATGTATGCATCGCGCCCCTTCAGTTTCACTTTTCTTTCTTTTTGTCTCTATGAGTACCGGGCAAACGCAAAAGGCCCTTTGTCTCCATGGCCACTGGGGCCACTCTCAGAGCGCAGGGACTGCAGATATCTCATGACATTATGACTATCAACGAAGCACCCATCATAGGATCGTCCAGACAAAGGCCACGTGGATTTGAATGCCTGGGAGTCAATCAACCGGCGGGTTCAATTCTTGAATCAGGATCAGTTCGCAAGTGGCAAGATTGGCCTTGTTCCCTCCCTCCAATCATGGAGGCTGATAGGAGGGTATTGGACGATCAGCATCTCAACATAGGCTTCGGTCCGCTTCCATTGGTTCTTAGAACGAGGGCCACTTCACCGCAGGCTTGGCCCGCTTGCTTGCCCACAGGCCACCGCCTCACCGACGGGTCCGCTTGAGAGAAGGCAGGGGCGCACTTCTCGGGGAATCGTTTGAGGGGGCCCTGAGGCAACCGCCGGGATTCACTGGGAGCTGACCAGACTCTTACCGGACTTCCTTTGGGCATGTCGTTTGGCTCTGGAAAGGAGCCTTGTGCACTAAACCATGCTTGTTGATAGGGTACATGATGTGTCCACATTGGGACTCGACCCAGTCATGAACCTAGCACTCAACCATTGACTTGTGGGTCACTTTCCGTAGCCATCTCACTCTGTAAACAGGCACGGTGTCAACGGAAAGCTACAACACCGAGAAACATTACCCGATGCTGTCGCTTGCTTTTCCTTGCTTTTCCTTGCTTTTCCTTGCTTTTCCTTGCTTTTCCTTGCTTTTCCTTGCTTTTCCTTGCTTTGCCTTGCTTTCCCTGGCTGTCCCTTACTTTGCCCCGCTGTCCCTGGCTTTGCCTTGCTTTGCCTTGCTTTCTTGCTTTGCCCTGCTGTGCCTTGATGTCCCTTGCTTTTCCTTGCTTTGCGGGCACGCCTGAATTTGAGGAGAGGTAGTGCGACTGAGTTTCTTGGTTTGCCTTGCTTTCCCGTCCTTTGCCTTTCCTTGCTTACCCTTGCTGTCCCCCTCGCCGTCCCCCGTGTTTTCCCTTGTGTTCCCTTGTGTTCCCTTGTGTTCCCTTGCTTTCCCTTGCTTCCCTTTGCTGTCCCTTACTGTCCCTTGCTGTCCTTGGCTTTCCTTTGCTTTTCGCTGCTCCTCCTTGCTTTTCCTTGCTTTACCTTGCTTTCCCTCACTTTCCCTTGCTTTTTGCCTTGGTGTTTGCCTTGCTTTCCCTTGCTGTCCCTTGCTTTGCCCTGCTCCTCCTTGCTTTTCCTTGCTTTGCCTCGCTTTGCCTTTTTAAAACGGGAGCACCGGGGGCAGGGGCGGAATCGCACCCCACTGCGAATGACGATTCCATGTCATCGGGCCCCAAAGTGGTTGGCTTCTTTCTGGTTTCCCGGAGAAAACGACTCCAAAAAGGGCATGTCCGAAGAATCAACAGCAAGACAAATGTGAATCTGCAGAGCAAACCTGGTTTGGAAGGGGCAGGCCTTGCTTTGCCCTAGGCCTGCAGAGGCGGTGGCACAGAAGATTGCGGAGCAGGCATGGCCAGGAGGGGGGCGGGGATGCCTGTGGACGCCCTGAAAAGGACTCACCGTGGAAACTGGTCTTTGCCACTTGTGATACCAAGAAACTCCCCTAGTGACCACTCATATCCCACAGAAAGGTATCACAGAAAGGGGAATTTTAACCACAAATGGGGCAGACGGGCGGAACCCACCCCGAGCCTGGAGTCAGGGTGAGTTTGGGTCTTGGCTTTCTGAAGGTGGAGTCCAGTTTGTTTCGTTCACTCGATTCGCTTGGAGACAAGCCCACCCAAGACCCCACCAATCCTACTAGTGGTTTTGTCCCTTCCAACCATGACTATTTCCTTAACTCTTGGTTTCCCCGCTGAAGCGGATTGTGGTAGGCACCTTGTTCTTCCCCTTTCCAGTACCTTGAGGGTCATGGAATCCCTCAAGATCCACCCAACAAAGGGTCGCAGTGGGGGCCTCGCCTGTTTCTGCTCCAAATGCTCTTTGAGTTCCCCCAGCGGAGGTCAAGGCCCTAAAGAGGGGGCACCCGTGTCTTCATCTTCAGAGACGAAAACAGCTGCACGCCTGGTCAAGTTCTCATGAAATAAGCCCCCCCCCGACTGAAAAGGCGGGACTGTCACCGAAATGGGTCCACATGGTTCATAGTTTGCAACCTACCACCCCAAGCCAAGATCTCGGTTCAGAAGGGCCATGGCTCTTGTTTGCTGGGTTAGGTCTACCAGATCCTGACGCATTCGGTGCAAACCAGCCGTTGTTTGGCATATGAGCCGATGACCCGATTTCCATTGACTGTCCACCTGTTTTTCCCATGGAGAAGGGAGAACCACCCAATGGGTTTTGGTCAGTCGCCATTTCGAGGTGCCTTGAAATGGAGCACACCGCCCATGGACGATGCCCAATATTAAATTCTACTCTTTGGAAGACCATCTCTGGAATCTTCTGAAAGTTCAGACACTTGCCACCTTGCCACACAATATGACATAGAGTTTTAGTAGGGAATCGCCTCACCCTCCCAAGTGGTTGATGGACATGAATTCAACACTAAAATGATGTTCCCCGTAGGATTCCTTCTCAAAATCAACACTCCCATACGGTGACGGCACTCGCCGGCAAGCTGAAGAGGCTCGGGGCATTGGGACGTGCAGGACCTCAGGTCAACCTTCGAAAGTCCTCAACTCCGCAGGCTTCGCCTCCGGTCGCATGTCTCTCGTTTTTGTGTTTTTCAACCTTGCTTCGGGTTTTGGCATCTTTGGCGGAGGCAGCCGAGCTCCAGCGGTGCCAAGGGGAGTTGCGGGCCAAGTGCGAGGAGGCGCAGAGCGGACCGAGCGGGCGTTGGTTGCCAAATTGGATTGAGCGACCAGATCCTGAGACCCTGGCCAGTTTCAAGGGCGAGCCCAACAGCTTGAACCAAGAGGTGTTGTAACATGTTCGCACCGGGGGTTGGCCCAACAACAGTGGTGCTTGCTGCTTGCTGCTTGGTGTGATTGGCGGCTGTTTCTGGTTTTGCTTGGCTCATGGTTGGTCTCTTTGCCGTAGTCGGCGTTTGCTACACCTGCTTGGAATCTGGAGGGCCATCTTGGTGTGTGGGTTCTCCTGAACATGAATCCGAGGGGATGTATTTACCTTTTCCTTTGTCGTACAGTGGTTGCCAGGCAAGGTGCTTTCGTCATTTCTGCACTTGGTATGCTCACTTTGCATGAAGCGCGTGCACAGTACGTCGCAGAGCGTCACATGCTGGCAATAGTTGTTGCGCAACGTTCCTTTTTCTAGTTTGCTACCTCCATTGTTTCTCGCAGCAAGTGCGGCGTGTTCCCCAATAGCTCTACATCGTTCCAAGTACACCGTGGAAGATGCAAGGCTAGGTTACAGGGCTTGATGAATGCAGCACGATTGCTCTGGACATTCCGCATGCCCGACTGTTGTGTGGGGCAACACTGACTGGTGCCCGCTGTGAAAGATCACACGAGTTGTCTGGATTTCCCTTTGGGCAACGTTCCAGTGGGGGGTCGGGGGTTCCTTGGAAGGATACGTTTGGGCCAGTTCACATGTCTCCTTCAGCAGGTGAGTCTGGGATCTGCCGGTGTCTTTTTCGAGGGCACCCGTTTTGGGGGGTTAGTTTCGTGGGAAACCAAAGGACCACCAGCCATTTTGGGCGGCATTCCTATCTTGCGAAGCCAGGCGACGGAGCTTGAGGGGCGCCTGAAGGCCCAAACTGCCGAGCCGCTCGGCTTCAAGGGAAGTGCGAAAGGTACCACGGGACTGAGATTTAGGGAACTTATATGGTTGCCACAGATATGACTTTGGAAAGATGGAAGGGTGAGTAGGGTATACGGGTCTAGAGTACAAAAGCATCTCATAAAGGTAAGGGGTATCATCGGATCAGGGTATAGGAGAATCTGCCCCTAGCCTCAGGCAGCTCTCATAAGAGCGTTCTCTGGGAGGGGTCCCTGTGTGTCCCTGGTTGAAAACACATTACCTTTCTTGGCCCATCTACGGGGAGTTTCCCCTGATGCTGTTTTGACTGGGACCCAGGGAGTTTCCTGCCCAAGGTAAATGTCGGGGTTTCAATGAAACAACCCCTTTGGGTTCGGGGGTTTGTGTTTGTTGGAGTTGGTACCCTTGTCAGCTTGGCAAAAAAGGCAAGCCACAAGGAAAGCCATCATTTTCAGGGCTGGATGGACAAAATACTGCACCACTTGCGATGGATGAAACTCTATGAAAGCTGCGCGATAAACCGTGCGAAGCGGGTTTTGTCCGTTCAACGTATTCTGACATACTTTGCCCCATAGTAGGATTCTAGACCACCAATGCCAAGAGTCCAGTACAGGGAGTGGGGACCATGGCCCACGTAAGGAGTTTTGAACCTGGCACACATACAAGTTGCTTACGATCAAACATACGGTTGTGAGTTGATGCTTGAAAAGCACATGTGGTCATAGGAGTAAGCCGTTAATTCTTTAGGCCCCATTTCCCCTTGTCCCAAGGGAGTGCCATTTCGGGCCGAGCCGACGAGTTCCGAGGTTGCGGAAGTGCCAACAGGAGCTGGGCTGCGCGCAGGCGCTTCGGTGGCGAAGTTGGGGCCCCGTTTAGCAAGGGCTCGCGCTATAAAAGGGGACCCTCAAACTTGCTGGACAACTGAATACCAGAACAGTTGGGTGAGAGGCACGCTTGACGAAGTTTGAGTTAATCAACCTTGCCCATATGGAGGGAATTGTTCTATCTACAGGTGATCCAGTGGGCAAATTCTAAAGAGTTCACCAATCCCGGTGAAAGACTCCGGAAGGAAGATCCTTTGCCTGGGGGGGGGGCCCTCATAGTCATAGTCGTTCTTGTCTCCTTTTGATTCCATTCGACAGGGGTTCCCTGTCTTTTTGGCACCCGGCGTCAGCGGATGTTGGCAGGTTGACCGCAGGTCGGGCACTTTTAGGACAGATGCGGCGGCTAAGCCGGCGGGAGATGAACGGTGGAGCCCTCCAAAGGGGTCCGACACCCCAGAAAGGCGCGCCATAGAACTAGCGAGTGGCATCTGATGCTCCCCACTTTCGCGTGTTTTTTTCTTTCTCTTTTTTTTGTTCTCTTCTTTCGGCTCTGGGAGCTTTGGATCCCTCCCTTTTGGACGGCAGGTCCACTGTGACAGCCCGGCACCCCAGAGACGCGACGGGAGATGCGAAATGGGGCGACCTTGCTCTGGTCCCAGGAGTGCCCTCGTTTCCCGTGTCCTTCTTTTCGGCCCTCCAAGACCACAACCTGGCCAAAGTAAAATACCAAACGGTAGGACAGCAATCCCACCAAAAGGGTCCTCATCAAGACAGGGGTCTCTAAGCTACTTTTTTGGGGTGGACAACTTAGAGTGAGTTTCCGGCATTTAGAGGGGGAGAAATACCGGGACTCCTGTCCAGGTCTTCATACCGAAGGTCCCGGTCTCGGTTTGGCTCCAGGCCCGGATCTTTGCTTCAGATGGATGGAGGAGGGCCCCCTGCGCCGGCCTCAGGATCGATTCGATGCGTCCGGATCGACATGGGCGCAGCCTCGAATCAGGCAGGTGGCAAGGAACTTCAATGGGGAGGTTTCTTGAAAGTGGAGATTAACGTACATTCCCACCCAGTTTTGGTCTTAGGTAACAAAAAGAAATCACTGCTGTTCCTAGGTTAAAAGAACAACAAGCACAGAAATGATCTGACACGACTCCCTCAACCCCTGGCCCAACTGCAAACAGGCATGTATTTGAGAAGGATGAGCGGCCGTTGTACTTTTGCTTGGTGGCCCTGTTGGAGAACGGAACCTTCGGCAGCTTTCGCACTTTGAACGTCCCCCGGAATTTGGAGGCGCAGGTCGCCCGCTTGCCCACAAAGATGGGTCTGCGCTTGTTTCAAACTTGCAGCGCACTGGTGGATCCATTTGCCTGTATAGTAGGTACCCCCTCTCCCACCAAGATGGTGCCTGATAAGGGGTCCGTTCCAGAGCAATCTTTTCTCCCATTCCATGTGAGGCTGCCACGGGAGGGTCCGTCGCGTGTTTCAGGAGCGTTGGCCTAACTGCGTTTCGTCCTTTTGGGCGGGAGGGCAACCAAGGAACCCACCCTTTAACAGCTAAAAGGCAAATGGGGGGGTAGCTGGGATCCACTGGGTGAGACAAGCAGATGTGTCCAGCAGTATGTGCTTCTTGTTCAAGGCTACCCGTTTTAGTTTCAAGGGAAGCCCCCCCCCAAAAAAATGTAGAAAAGGCTGGTCTTAGGGGGTGGGGGGTAGATGGTTGCCTGTTCTGTTTTTTATTTCACATTTCAACGCGTGTACCACCTTATCCGTTTTTTCAAGGCTGATTTTGGGGGCATGAAATAACGATATGGATGTGGTAACGAATTGATGATTTGGTCCCCTGTCTCGTTCCAGATTTCAACTTTTAGTTTTATTGATTGAAAGAGGTTAGGACTTTCTGTGGATTCACGGGTTGGCTTTTGGGCGGTTGTTGTGGTTTGTCATTTAATGAAATGTTTATAGATTAAAAGTTCACTATAATTATAACATATAAGAGTATAAATGATATAATTATGGTTTAGTTATGAATTACACAGGTTCATCAACAATTAGTTTAAACCTTATGTTTTGTACTCCTCCAAAATTCATTCTACTTCTTTCATCATCAATACATCTGTATATTGTTTGATGTGCCTCTATCATTACTTCGGATATATTATCTATGGTTATATTATCTACAAAATCATCACTATGAAAATGAAAACTAAAAGTGTTAAAATGGTCGTCTTCATAATTGAAATGATGAAACCTTACAAACATATTTACCTCAACTATTATCACTGCTTCATAACCGTTATCGGTTTCAATGCCATCTAACAAACAATCTAAGTTTTCATTTTCATTAAACACTATATCTTCAATGCTTTTAATGCTTAAGGGTATATTTCTTGAAATGTAATACTCAATTACGTGTCTCTTTATATCATCGCCATCTTCAACAGTATAGCGCTTTGTCTTTCTTTTTGTTTCTGTTCTGTCTATTTTATATCGTTGTTGTATTCTCTTTAATGTCTTAATATGATTATGTTTTAGTTTCAAATACTCAGGTCTCCCTAATTTATATGAAATGATACCTTTTAAAACATCAGCAGGTAAGCTAGCACAATTCTCAAATATAAAATTATTCTCTGACATTTTACCCTCACTCATTTTTCTCTTAATATATAAGGTTTTTTCTCTTTAAGTAGTTTTTTTAATGTTAAGGGGTGGGGGGTTATATCGATAAAAAATATTTTCTAACAAATAATATAATGGCGAGATTAACGAAAGACCAAATAATCAGCAACATCTATTATGACTTAGACGAGGGTTTCGGAAGCACACAAGCAACACACAAGAAGGCAAAGGAAGAAGACCCAACGATAACATTAGAAGATGTAAAGTCTTTCTTAAAGAAACAACCAAATAAACAAATCAAAAATTATAGAGACACTAATTCCTATACCGCTCCCTTCGCACGATATGAATATCAAATAGACATAATGCATATGTCACCTTTAGCTAAAGACAAGAACGTTCCACAGTATGCTTTAGTCGTGATTGACATCTTCAGTAAATTAGCAGATGCAATTCCGATGGAGGAAAGAGACGGAGAGCACGTTCTAAAAGCACTAAGAGCAAGTTTTAAAAAGATGGGTTATCCGATGTCTGTGTATTCTGATGATGATGGAGCATTTGCAACCAAAAACCAAGTTCAGGATTTCTTCAACAGCGAAGGTATCAAACACATAATAACAAAGACACACGCAAATGTAGCCGAACGTTTTATTAGGACGATGAAAAACAAAATTCACGATAGAGTTAGGTTTAATAATATGAAATGGACCGATGCCTTAACACCAGCATTGAAACAGTATAACAGCACATTACACTCGTCAACAAGGATGACACCAACCGAAGCACACAAGGACGACAATGAAATAAATGTAAAGGTCAATCTGAAACTACGAGAAAAGAACAAAAGAAAGTATCCCAGAATACAGGAGAACGATAAGATAAAAGTGTTTCAAAAGAAAAGGGGCAATTACACCGACAGAAAAGAGTATAACTCTAAATGGTCTAATAAGATATTCAATGTTGATAAAATTGAATATGATATTATGGGCAATAAAACTTACAGAGTAGCAGGAATAAACAAACCACTTCTGAGACACGAAATTTTGTTAGTTAATGATTAAACATATTTCTTGGTATCTTCAATATACTTGACTTGGTAGAAATCCAGACTTGATTGTTTAGGTTCTTTAATAACTTTTTCATTAAGTTTTTTAATATATACATTTCGTTTATTCTTGTATTCAGTGCTCTCTCTATCAACTTCTTTTGGTTGGTAATTATTAGTATTATTGTAAGCTGGTTTCTTCATACTTTCTAACAGTTGATAAATGCGTTTATTTTGTTCCATTATTTCATCAATTTTCAAAAATAGTTTATCCACACCTTCCATATATACTATATTATAAAACTAAAGTTTTAAAACTAAATATTTTAATTTCGAAGGTCTCTGTTTCTTAAATGTTTAAATTCTTCGCCTTCTACCATAACTCTAACAATGTTATCTAAATCTTTTTGAGTATGTCCACATACTAACGCTTTGTCCAGATATAAATATTCATAGCTAAGACCAACACTAAGTAATAAACAGTTATATTTTTTAGTTTGAGTACGAGTTAAGACTATTTTACATCCACACTTACAAGTATAATAACTAACACCATTATAATTATTGTCTCCAATTTGCTTGTCTAATTCAAGTGCTCCAAAATGTAAATGTGTTAAACTTGAAAATTCAACCATATACTATATTATTCAACTTTACTTTTAAAACTAAATGTTTAAATTATGTTAATTCTAGTCTTTAAATACTAATTTTTCATCATTTGTTTAATAGTTTCCTGTGTTTCGTTATCAACATTATCTGACGTTGTAGCTTCATTTCCAAATTTGATGCAAATATTATGAGCATCTGTTTCTAAGTTGATGCCGTCTTTAGTTTTATCAATGTTCATTTTCTTATCATTTTTAGATATTTTGAACCCTATTGGTACACAACTGCATTTGCAATTACCCTTATTTTTTATTTCTAATTCATTTCTAAGTTCTAACATCTTTTTACACATAGGACAAGCAAACTCAGTGACTGATGCTTCTTTAACAATTTCTTCATCAGTTGATGAAACACTTAAACCTGTCTTATTATTTTTGTTTTTCTTTTTTGACATTTATATTAATATTTATATTTTTAATATATTGTATCAAAAACTTAATTAATTCTAAAATAAAATAACATATTTTTTTACATCTATTATCAGTTATGACAACCCGTTCTATATTCTCCATTTCATTTATTATATTAATATAATCTGTATAACTCCTTTTCATATTAAATAATAAGATAAATTATTTTTCATTTCTGTCTTTCTTTTCTTGTAAAGTTTTTTCATTGTATCGTCTTTATTCCATCTATATTCTACAAATTTCTGATGATATATTGAATTTAGATGTTTAAATAAATATTTGTCATCATAAGTTTTACCACAACTGCAATGGATAATAGTCATATAAATAATAAGATAAAATAGTTTTTTAATCTTATTATTTTCATGCATAATAGAATATTGGTGGGGCACAGCACTTGGGGTTTTCATTGCATACGCGAGCAAGACACAAAACTAATTATCTTCAATACTTATTGACTGAAGTTGATGAAAGAGCCTGTTCTACTACGATAGACACCATTCATATCATAGCAATGCTTTCATACAATAAATAATATTAATTTATTTTCTAAATATTTTTAATATTATTATTTTATGCCTGAAGTTCCCATTATAAAACCAATAAACATAACTGATTATGAATTCAAACAATCCAAATATGAACATGTGCCAAAACTACCTTTTCGCTCAATTGTTGTTGCTTCATCAACGGGTGGCAAAACAGTTTTAATCCAAAACCTTATCCTAAATGTTTATAGGGACTGCTTCGCTCGTATATTCATTTTTAGTCCGTCTGTTCATAATGACCCTACCTTCGTTGAAGTCAAGAAATATCAAAAAGATAATATGAAGGTTGATGATGAAAAAGAAAAGTTATATTATGACACCTACCAACCTGAAGAACTGGAAGAAATAATTAACACTCAAAGAAAGATAATTCATTATATGAAAGAACAGAAGATGAAGAAACTTCATTCAATTTTAATCATTGTTGATGATTTTGCAGACGACCCTAAATTTGTTAGATACAGCAAGTTATTACATGGACTGGCAACGAGAGGCAGACACGACGCCATTAGTTTTTGCTTAAGCGTTCAAAAATATCGTGTCCTAGCACCAATCATTAGGTTGAATTCTAGTTCGTTGTATATCTTTAAGTTAAAGAATGTATCAGAGTTAATGTCATTCATTGAGGAAAACTCCGCCATCGTTGATAAAGAGCAACTGTTAAATATGTATCATAAAGCGGTAGATGATAAGCCCTACTCCTTCTTTTATGTTAATATGAATTCCAAAGATGTTAATAATATGTTTTATGTTAGATTTGAGAAAGCGTTTAAAATAAAATAAATCTATTATATATTATAGAATGTTAAAAATGGTTCAAGAAAGAATATATGAAGAACCAGTAAGGTTTTTCGGCGACGATATACCAAAACAGATTCAGGAATATCGAAAGCAAAGACTACAACAATTAGTAGAGTGTGAATGTGGTGAAACTTTTTTAATGAAGGATGCTGCTAACCATATTGAAAGTGATTGTCATATTACTTTTAAGAAAGCAGAAAGAATGAGGAAAGAACTAGAAGAACATATTCGTATAGAAAATGATACTGATAGTGATAGTGATAATTATAGTGATGGTGATTCAACAAGAGTACCAGATGATTAAAAAATAACTAAATATGTTAGATTTGAAAAAATCATTTAAAATAAAATAAATATTCAAATATATTATGATATTTTATGATTTACCAATAGAAATTAAAAACCTTGTATTATCTTATAGTTTAGGTGATGTTAAATTATTAAAAATAAAAAATAGTAATATTGTTAAAAATTATATTAATAAATATAAACCAGTTTATAAGTCTTACACATTAAATAACATACATTATTTTGAAATTGATAATATCAATATTAATAATGGATTATCATATGTTTTTAATTTAAGTGAGTTAGATAAATTACATAAAAAATATAAACCACTTAAATTATTTATTGAATATGATGCACTTGCTATCTATAGCTCGCTTACTCATTTGAATCATGTTTGTAATCGAACTTTAATATCAATTAATTTATTTGATATTTATTATTTTCTTAACAAAGATCTTCATAAAATTAAATTAGTGTATGGAAGAAGTGGTCCGGTTGATCTTATTTCAGTACAAATAAAAAAAATAACTATCAAAGTTATCAATGATGGTGGACAACGTATTAATGATGATTTTTATTTTTATTTTTATCTTTAAAATTAATAGCATTAAGATTATGGCTTAATGTTATTAATTCAAAATAATGAATAACTACAAATTTGAACCGGTAATCTATATATTAATTTATCAGATTTTTCTTTTTCAATTTTACACATTCTTTCACTCATTTGCTTAATTGCTTTTAACTGTAATTTATCAATATTACTTAAATCTAATTGTTCTTCATCAATATCATTGATTTTGTCAATACTTGAAGTTTCAACATTACTATTTGAATTACCCATTATATATTATTATTATTATTTAGATTTTTCTTTTTTAAATTCCTTAATTTCTTTTTCAAGTTTATCTACTTTATCATTTAATTCTAATACTGCTTTATGAACTAACACGGGTAAAACTAAATAATTCAATCCTAAATACTCTCTGTCTTTGCATACAATATTTTCAAACTCTTTAGGAATTGCTTTTAATACTTCATCTGCGATATATCCTATATGAGTTTTACCGTTATCATTTCTATCGTGTCTCTTAAACTTCTTTGGCTTAAATTTCTTAATAACATTCATACAATTAGATTTGATATTGTCTATATCATATTTCAATCTTGAATCAGATGAATCCACAAACGTTCCGTTGATGGTTACTGTTGTTGCTGTTAAATCTATATTAGTTCCTGTTGATGGTTCTAGTGTATTACACAACATTTTTTTCGTTCCTGCAACTGTTACATTTTCATTAAAAGTCGATGGAGCATTATTTGTAAAACTTCCAGTATTTACTGTTGTTCCGAAAGTTTTATCAATAGATAATAATGTTGAAAATACAGTTGCATTATCAATTACTCTGAATGCTGTATTGGTTGTATTAAATTTAACATCAATTGTTGACAAATTAGTTCCATCGTAATAAGTTGATATTTCACTTGTTCCCATTTTAATATCAGTTCCAGTAGTCATTGAAATATTATTCAAAAATGAAACCGTTGTTAAATCAAATGATTGAATGGTATTAGTTGCTAAATATGCATTTTGTATTGCCATATTAGTATCAACAGTTATTAATGTTCCTCCGTTAGGTGCTAAATGATTGCTTCTCAATGCTCCATTAGTTTTAACATAAATATCATCAGCAAATAAATTGCCCATAACATCAACAGTATCAGTGTTAAAAGTCCATCCAGTAGAAATATTAACTGCTCCAACTATATTAGATTGAACAGCAGGGTCTCCACAAATAAATCTAATTGAAGAATTAGCATCACTATTCCTCATATCAAAAGATGAAAAAGCACTAACATATCTATATAATTCACAATTTGTATCAATTGTTAATTTACCATCAGTATCAATATTAACATTATCACAATTAACAGCAGCATTCGTATAAATATTTCCTAACACATCTATAGGCTTACTAAAAATAGTTTTATTCACTAATCCATCACACATCATATATTGATTAGAAGCATTTGTAACATCGCCAACAGAAAGAGCAACAAAATCATTATGAGACATATATAAACCTTCTATAGCATCAGGAGTATATCTTCGTATTGAACCATTATTATTAAAATTCAAATATGAACCATTGTTAAAACTTATTGCTTTGTCAGTTCCCATAAATTGAACTGCATCAGTAAATCTTGCTTGTCCAGCACAGTTTAAAACATAACCATTAACACCGACAGCACCTAAACCAAATCTATCTTTAACCCACACTCTTCCAACATTAGCATCTCCTATTTGAGTTTCCCATTGACCACCACTTGAACTCATCCACATTCTACCATCTCTGTTAATATTAAATTCACGATTGAACATTTGAAATGTCATTTGCAATCCAACATTAGGTGATGGTGTAGTACTAAACTTATTACATATTATAGAACCAGTAGTCAACATATTTAAATTACTGTGTAAAGTTGTATTATCACTAAAATTAATAGCACCTGCTACTGATTGAGCGTTAGTATCTATTTTATCTAACTTTTGTCCTAATGATGTATCCTGTGAATTATTACTAGTAATTATTGAATTAATTGTATTTGTATTTCCTGTTATTAATCCACTTAATCCATCTGATTGTAAAACATAACGAGAATCTGAACCTGCTACATCTAAAATAGACGAACACGAAAATAAACCTGATACTTGTAAATTAGATAATATTGTAGTATTATGATTTAATAATATTTTATCATTTTGAAAAGTTGAAGAATTATTAATTTCTACATTACCAAAAGATCTCTGGTTTAAAAACATAGTTGCTCCACTTAAATTTCCATAAATATAACTATCAAAATAATTATTATACATTTCAAAGAAATTATTATAATTTCCAAAATTTGCTATTTTGAAAATTGAAGTAGTTGTTATATTATGAATTAATGTATTATTTAATACTGATGTATTTAATTTTTCTGATAATAAATTATTAGTTGTTATTTTATTATAATAATCTGTTTCATTAAATGAACCTCCATTCTGTAAATCTAAAATTGCAGTAATATGTGAATTTACTGTACTATTTAATCCTGTTATTAAATTAGAATTAGAACTGATGCTATTAAAATGTGTTGTTGATGTTGCATTTAAATTATTTATTAAATGTGTATTTGCTGAAATATTATTAAAATTTGTATTAATTAAGTTAGAATTGGAACTGATGCTATTAAAATGTGTTGTTGATGTTGCATTTAAATTATTTATTAAATGTGTATTTGCTGAAATATTATTAAAATTTGTATTTGAAGTTATTGTCAGATTACCTATTAAAAATGTATTTGAACTAATATTGTTTGATAATACATTAACTTCTGTCTTATTGTATGATTGAGTTATATCATAAAAATTAGCATTTATCTGCTCCTTTGTGTAAGTGTCTACTTGGTCTGCTTTGTTGTTGAGTAAATCAATTATATCTGATTGATTAGCATATATGTTTCTAATGTTTGTCACCCCGCTTGTAGAATTGATTTCGCTAATTGTGTGCGCTACAACATTCTCAAAGTTTGTTAAATTTATTGAAGGCATTATATATTAATAGTAGAAAATGATAATATTTATTTATTTTTAATATTATCATTTTTACTTATTTTTAATCGAGTATCTGCACTCCGGCGTCTCTAATGGATAATATTTGTTCTGATACTAATGTTATGTAAATCGTGTCAGGCATATTTGCTGTTGCCATATTTCCAATAGGTTTCACACGAATTAGAAGCTGTTGTCCGGCTTTAGTGTTAATTCCAGAATATGAAGAATCCGGCACCTTTTCGAAATTCATAGCAAAGATAAACTTATCAACACGATAAGCAGAATATTCAATTGATAAATGGTGTTGATGGAACAATGGTAAATTTAATGCTTTTCGTAAATAATAGAATGCTTGTGTTAATGAACGACAAGGATACTCAGGATATAGTTTTGAACCTAATTGAAGTTGAAATTCTAAATCAAGGTCGGCATTGTAGTATCCACTGTCTTGATAATTCAAATTATACATAGGATGATAGAAATTGTTGTATTCTTTCATAACGTGAGTATCGCCTACTCCACTTTTGTTGAAACTGATGAACGCGGCAACGAGTTTAGACACTGAACGAACAACAGTAGTGTTAATTGACGACGAACCAACGGGAACTTGATTAGATTGACAAATATAAGTATTATACGTAATAGGTAATTCTTTTGAATCGAGGAGGTGAGCAACATATTTATTGTGGAGGTCGTTGTCCAAGCTAACCAAATCAGTTTGAAGGAATGCGTTACTAATTGAGAACTGCTCATTTGTATGAAGGCTTGAGTCTGCGTTGCCACTTTCTGGAAACCTCGTACCACCAACTGTAACAACACAATCACTAAAATTTGAAACTAATTCAAGTTCTAAAACAAGAGGACACGCTTTTAATGGGATATACTTAAATTGATTGAATAAACCAAGCAACGGTTTAAATCCGACAACCATTTTTCTTCTAAAACCGGGAATTGTGTAAGCGTCATATGCAGGACCAATATGACCCGATGCAGGAACTGCACGACGTGTGTTTAAATCATCATCATATCTATAACCAAAACTCTGGGCGTCTTCATTGTCTCTTGCTCCTTTTGACATCAAACAACTCATCATATGATGATTTCGGTTGTAGTAATCAATGTCTTCAACAAGTTGATTACCAGCAATTAGTCTTACTCTTCTAAAAAAGGAATAAGCAGGAGACAGAGGACGCAAGCGTTTATTGTCTGTCGTGTCAGTGTTTTCAACAGTGAAATAAACCATTACACTCTGTGGGTCTAACCAACTATTATCTTCAGCATTTAACGCTATTTTCAACACACGCTGGCCTGATGAAGGAGTGTAGATATTACTCCCAGAAGGAAAAAACGAGACAGAACGACGGTCGTTGATATAACTTGCACCTTTATTTAATTTAAATGAGAGGTTGTCAATTAGAATATCTTCAGCACTAAAAGTTTCCATTACTATATATATAATCTAATTTAGAAATAATTTAAACTAAATTAAATAATTTAGTGTGATCCTTTTGATTAGAATTATTATTTTTGAATATTTTCATTTTCTTTTTCTTAATCTTATCTTCAACTGGAGTATTACCTTTTTCTTTCTCCAAGACTAATTCTCTAATTTCTTCATATGAACTTTTCTTATACTTTTTATTTTCATTCTTAATCATATCATCCGTTGTTTCATTGTCATATTTCTTATGATGTATCATTAATATTATTATGATAATAAATTTATGTTTTGTCTTTTTACTATATTGTCAATGTCTGATTGAGTGTGATTACATCTGTTGTTGTCATTTAATAACAAGAACTTATTATTTGCGACTTTTGCTTTAAACAAGATAAAATTATAACAGTTGGAATATTCAAAACCTCTAAATATATAACATCCGCATTGGCATTTTACATATGTTCGTTTATTATCTCTATATAAATCCATTAATCTTTTTTCAATTGTCAATGGCTTATATGTTGTTTCACTTTCTGTCAAGTTTTCTTTTAACTGATTATACATATATAATTTATATATACATTTATATATTTAAGTACTTATTTAACTACATTATCGCACTTACAGGTTCAACACTTCTTGAAACATCTTTGCCTTGGTCTCCGTATCCAGTTATGTAATCGTGGTTAGTAAATGGATTTAATGAACCAGTATAAACAGTTATAGCGCCACGATCAGCAATACTGACAGGGTCTAAGATACTTCTAAAATTAATGTAATCATCGGTAATTTTAGACCTATGTGATATAAACGGCGCACCGTAAGTGGTTAAAGTTAATTCTCTTTCAGGATAATCTTTTGTTATTTGTGCCCCTACACTTGAACCGAGACTATGTGTTATAAGATGTTTAACTTCATTGTTTTCATCCAATGCTGTTGATGTGTCTTTATATCGTTGTGAATATTTTGTCATTTTAAAGGGAAGTCCTACATCCGCCAGAATGTCATTAACAGCACCTCCAAACGTTCCTTTTCCAAATGTTCCGCTTATATACATTTTATCACCATCAATATAAAAACCATTACCATTGCCATATGCTCTACTTAACCCTTGTGCATCAGTTAAATTTGAATTAGGATAATAACTATTTAAGATTTTGTCAGTTTGTTTCATAACATCAGTTATTTTAATTGTTTTCTTATAAGGTTGATAATGTTTAATTTTACCATGCTTCATTTCATAAATTAACTTTTTATTATTAATCATATAATTAAAGTTATAAATTAATTTCTCAATTAATTAATAATGCTGACTTACAGCTTTGCTCTAAGCAACTTTTCATATAGAAAAGTTGACTTACGACGAAGTCCTAAGCAACAGAATAATTTTTAATTAGAAAATTTATTTTCTAATTAAAAATATATTATGTTGACATACAAGAAGGTCTATATTGACAGCGCTCATAGAATTAGTGGTACATCATCGAATTTCAAAGTGGAATTGCCGGAAACATTACAAACAGACAACGGAGTACATTGCTACATTCACGAAGTAACATTACCTAACTCGTGGTATTCAATACAGTCAGGATTAAATAATATATTATACTTTTATTCTTCTCCACTAGCTCCAGATGAAGATAACACAAATGTCCATTATTTAGCGTTACAATTGGACGAAGGAGTATATACTGGCACAGAACTAGCGACAGAATTAAAGGCAAAAATAAATGGTGTTGTAGATAATACTAATTTCTCAAATACTTATGAAGTTACTTACAGTGTTAAAACTAATAAAATAACAATTTATTCAAACTATGCCGATAGAAAGTTCGCTGTATTAACTGATGAACAAATGAAACTAACATATACAGATTATATATGGAATGGAAGTTTTAATGCTAATAACTTGCAATCTGTTAATGAAGTTTTGGGAAATTATCAAATAGCAGTTTATCAATATAATAATCCTTATGTTTCTGGTTTCGTTAATCTCCAACCCATTAGAAATATTTATATTCATTCTTCTCAATTGTCTAATTATAATCAAGTAAATTTAAGAACCGGCGATAGCACAGTTGTTAAGAAAGTACCAGTCACAGCACCACACGCGGGAATTGTCTTTGATTCAGAATTAAACCCTCTGGATTACTTGGATGTATCAAATAGAAGCTTTAAACAATTAGATTTTTGGATTAGTAATTCATTAGGAAATGAAATTAATTTAAATGGAGTGAATTGTTCATTTTCATTATTGTTTGTTAAAAGTGATATTATTTAAAGATATTCTTTAATTTTTCTATATAGAAAATATATAGAATATATTATATGTCAAGTATTGAGGTAGTAGATGTTAATAATGAAACTAAAACAGAAGGAGAAACACCTGTTAATAATGAAGTCGTTGAACAAAATGAAACAGTTGATGAACCAACGCCAGAAGAAGTTAAACCAGAAGAAGTCAAACCTGAACCAAAAGCAAAAGCATTACCAAAAGCGAAAGCATTACCAAGAACTAAAAAAGAAGTTGAATTAGTAGAATGTGAACAATGCTCTAAAAAGATGACATTGAAAAGTTTGAGACACTCACATCCTAAAAATTGTAAAGGGGCACCTACTGAATTATTACCAGTTAATCCACAAAAGAATATTAGAAAAATTCAACCAGAAGTAAAAGAAGAAATTAAGAATGAGATTAAACAAGAAGTTATTAAAGAAACCATTAAGAAACCCACAGCGACAGAACTATTAACCCAACATTATGAAGAACTGAAACAAAAGAAAAAACAAGATAAATCAGATAAAATAAATAAATTAACTTTATCAATGTTTTAAATAATAATCTAATTATTATATATAACAATTATGCTTATGAGAAGTCATAGAAATGTCGAATTTAAAAGGGCTCCACAAGTAGAACGTTACTACGATTCAAATGATTTGTGGGGCGCTGCTTCAAGAAAGAATTATTTTAAACAATTAAAAGAAACAATAGAAGCGAAACAATCACAAGGAGCACTAATAAAGTATAGAAATGATTTAGCTGAAAGCAACAGAACCGAAAGTTATAGAAAGGAGTTAGACAAGATAAGACGAGAGTTGGACAACACTCGCTCACCAGATGGAATACAGACAACAGAACAACTCACAGCAAGAAAGAAACATTTAGAAGAAATGATTAAGAATATTTCGGATTAATTTTATTTTCTAAATTAATTTAATATAATATGATTAAATCAATAAATAGACTGAATACAACCAAACCACATGCCATAGGTTCATTAAAATCACAGCTACACTTAAGACATTCTTATGATGAATTGTTAAAAGAAACATTAGTAGAAGATGAGAATAGACCATCGATTGAAGATGTAATAGATAGAAAGGCGACGAGATACAGATTAAACCAATATGGAAGTCAGTGGGACAACAAGGACAGCTTAGGATTGCTAAATCAGGAAACGATGAAAAGAAAGGAGGAATTAAGAAAAGCAGAGACAACAGCATCGTCTTCTAGAATAACCAGCCGGTCTTCTTCAAAGTCCGCTTTTTCCACACCAGACAGTCCACTGACAGAATATGAAGAGTATGAAAATGATATACAAGCATCATTTGAAGAACAAGATAGACAAGTCAGAGAGAAAAGGGAAAAACTCAGTCCAAGCATACACGAAGATTTAAACAAGGCTTCATCAAGTTCAATACCTGAAGGGGTAATAGTTCATTCAATGACATCAGATGACGAACTGCCACCTTTAGAACCCATAGAGGAAACAGCAACAGCGAAAAAGGGTAAAGACAATGATGATGACAAACAAACAACAATTTCTGATACTGAAATAATGGAAATGCACGAAAAAGCGAACGAGATGGAATTACAAAATGTAGAAAACGAAGAAGTGGATGATGAACACATTTTCAAAACATATTTAGAAACCATAAAGTGGATGTGGCCGGTGTATCTTTCGAAAAATCCAGGAACTATGATGGATAATATAATTTCAAAACTACATCAATTCAATGTAATAAATGCTGATAAATACGATGAGTTCAAAGAATTATTAGATGAATATAACAATGCAAGCACAACAGAAAGAAAAGGAATTCGTACTCAGTTAGAAACATATTACAAGGACAACGTTTATAACAAGTACTTCAAACAGAAACCAAGTTCATCAACTCAACAATAAAAAAAATCTATAATATTTAAATATGACTGATAAATATTATGGATTAAGAAGAAGGAAAACTTTTGATGAAATGCTGAAAGAAGCGATGACACACAGATTGAAAATTGAAATCATCCCCGAAAGACGGACATTTGACACATCAATTAACGATATAGACTTTGACGATTTTGACCTTTCAAAATACGACAGGAGACGACGGTTGAATGCTAGGGTTCAAACTGATAAACAAGTTTTATTACATGAATTGACACCAGAAATGTTTGATGAAATACCGCCAACATCACAGTTGTATGAAAACAATGAGGCAGACACACAAACAACGCGATATGTAGCAAAGGAGTTAGATGATGAAAAATTCAGTGATGTAATTACAGACAAGAGTGAGGAAAATAGAAAGTCAGAAGATGAACCAGAAGACGAACCAAAAGACGAAAAGCAGGAAGATTTACAAAGTCTTCATTTAACATCATCATCGTCAGCATCAACCGAGAAAGAGGAAGAGAAGAAAGAGGAAAGTCGAGAAATAAGGTCATTAAGAAACTTATTCTTAGGCGGAGAAGATAAGAGTGTGTTTGAATTATTCCAAAGAGATAAGAAGTCATCAACTTCATCAGAACAATCGCGAGAACAAGAAGAAGAACAACCGAGGGCTTCTTTCTGGTCAAGACGACAGGTAGAAGCGAGAAGCAGAAGCCACTCACCAGAAGAAAGAGCAAGAGGTAATCAAATGAACAGAAGACAATTAGAAACAAGAAGCAGGAGCAACTCACCCCAAGAAATAGCTAGAGGTAGTGAATGGACGAGGGAACAAATGGAAACAAGAAGTAGGAGCAGAAGCCCAGAAAGCACAAATACAAAAAGTAGCCGAGGCAAGAAGAAAAAATAAAACTACTTAAAGAGAAAACGTGATAATATAGTAAAAATGACAGGAATTTTCATTAATGGTAATAGAAAACAGAGAATAACGAATGACGAATTTGATGTAATGGTTGAACTTATGAAAGCGGAAAACGACTTAGTCTTACAGAGGATGAGCGAGAAGGTTAGCGAGAGCGACGACCAACTACTGAGATGGAAGGACGACCAGAAGACCTACCACCAGAACTACTACAACAAAAACCTAAAACAGCCTTACACCTGCGAGGACTGCGGAAGGACGATATCAAGCAAGTCCAACCTATCCAAACACAAGAAAAGCAATGTATGCAATAAAAACAAAAACCCCCCTTTATGAAAGGATAATTCATTAATCTTATTAAAACTCATTAATAAGATTAATGCGTTGAGTTTCAACCCGGAGCCCAGTTTCTCCAACAGGCAACCCCTACCCAAAACTACTTAAAGAAATATTTAGTATATATAATATAGAGTATAGATATATGGTGTCAGTGTCAGAAGAAAAAATCATAGATTTCATTATAAAAAGTCAACAAGGTGAACTAATACAAAAAGAAGGGAAACAAACACAAAAACTCAAAATAGGAGACAAGACCTACAGATACAGTAAGAACAAACCCACTTCGAAGGTGTTGAATACCAGACTAAAGGAAGTGGCGAGAAGCGATGGTTACAGAAAACATAGTCTTCTAATGAAAGGGGCTAGCTTCATCAAACTAACACGAGGAAGACCCTTGCAGGATTATGTCAAGCGTTTCAAATCCAAAATCACAGATGAACAGCAAGCCTTCAAAGGCTACGCCAACACATATTCGGTTAGTGATATAAGATTGAAAGGAATGAAAGGCTTATCATACTTAAAATATCAGAAGCAACGAATGGTAGAATTCCTGAACAGAAACCCGAATATGAAAATCATTGTTGAAGTAGATTTGGCGTTAAAGAACACTGACAACGAAGAGATACGACGAAGGCTGAGAAGCAGGAGATACAATGTCCATAACCCAGAAGAGATAAACAGTGTTTTAAACAACATAGCCCACGACATAGAGGTTCAAATTGAGATAGCCGAATTAACTCAATCGGGCTTGGTTCTTCTTCAAGTTCAAAGTCTGGTGATAAGTTATGACAGATACAATCCTACCCGTGGCTCTTCTTATATTCCATTGCCCGACTGGGTGGCAAACAAAAAGGCTTGTATCAATATTAAAAACAATGATGAGTTGTGTTTCAAATATTCTGTTCAATGTGGTTTTTATGAGATATACAAAAAAGACCATCCCTGTGATATGTATCATTATAAAAAATATGTTAATGATAGTTTCATCAAGTGGGACAATATAAACTTTCCTGTAGGCAATGATGAGATTGAACAATTTGAAGAACAGAACAAGCACATATCGGTCAATGTTTATTACATCAATCCTGATGCCAATAGTAAAACAATTTTATTATACAAAAGAAGCAACAACCCCCAAGCACAACAAAAGATTGATTTAATAAAGCTGACTGGAGAAAATGCCAACTCGCACTATGTCTACATCAAGAACTATAACAAGCTGATGGGAAGCCAAACCAACAAATCAAATAGGAAAAAACATCATTGTAGGACGTGCTCACACGGTTTCAAGTCAGAAGAGTTATTAAAACAACACGAAGAACAGGGTTGTCTAGCGGTTGAAGGACAACAAATAGAAATGCCGGAGGTAGGAGCTACGATTGAATTTAAGAATCATTTTAAGAAACTGAAAGCGCCTTATGTCATATATGCAGACTTTGAATGTCTAACAGTACCCATTGATGTTAAAAGCAAATCGACAAAAGCGACAACCACATCATATCAAAATCATCGCCCTTGTGGTTTTATGATTAATGTAGTCAATGCCATCACTGGAAGCAGTGAGCCCTATTTATACAGAGGCGAAGATTGTATGGATAAGTTCGTTGAGAAAATGAATGAAGTCAGAGATGATGTAATAAAGAAAATGAAGGAAGTGAAAGAGATAATCATGACTGAGGACGATAAAACAGATTTTGACACTGCTACTAAGTGTTTCGTTTGTGGAAAGGGCTTTCAGGAAGGGGATAAAAAAGTTAGAGACCATTGCCATTTTACTGGTAAATATAGAGGTTGTGCTCATGATGATTGTAATCTTGCTTTCAGTATGAGATATTATAAAATACCAGTCTTTCTTCATAACCTTAAAAACTATGACGCTCACTTAATCATCAACAAGGCACACGAACTGAGCAAGAATGCTAAAATCGATTGCATCGCACAGAACAGCGAGAAGTTCATAACCTTTGGTTTTAAAAACCTTTGTTTCAAGGACAGTTTTAGCTTCTTATCGTCTTCGTTGGATAAGTTGGTAAAGTTGAGTAAGTATGAAGATGATAAAAGGCGTGAGAACTGGAAGAACAATTTTAGATACAGTGTTAGAAATCCATATGTTAAAACCGATGAAGATTTGGACTTGTTGACTGACAAGGGGATTTATCCTTATGACTATTTTGATAGTTTTGACAGATTTACTGAAAGAAACTTACCATCAAAAGAAGCGTTCTACAGTAAATTAAGTGAAGAACATGTCAACGACAAAGATTATGAAAGGGCACAAAAGGTTTGGAAACACTTCGGTATTAGAACATTAGGACAATATCACGATTTGTATTTGAGAACCGATGTTTTATTATTGACTGATGTTTTTGAAAACTTTAGAGACTTATGTATGGAATACTACGGTTTGGACCCCGCACACTATTATACCCTTCCTAACTTCGCTTGGGAAGCTATGTTGTTGAAAACTGGTGTTGAAATTGAGCAGTTGCATGATAAAGAAATGTATGAGATGGTTGAACAGGGAATGCGAGGAGGTATGTGTCAGGTCAGTCATAAACTGGCTGAGGCAAACAATAAGTATATGGATGAAGCCTTTGATGAAAGTAAACCGTCAAGTTATATCAATTACTTAGATGCTAACAATCTGTATGGTCTGGCAATGTCTCAAAAATTGCCTTTAAAGAACATCAAATGGGCAAAGAAAACACCTAACATTGAAAAGTGGGATGAAAAAGATGAGTATGGTTATATTATGGAAGTTGATTTGGAATATCCAGAAACACTACACGACTACCATTCGGACTACCCACTAGCACCGGAAATAATGAATGTCAATGCTAATATGTTGTCAGACTATCAAAAGGAAATCTACAAAATCTACTATGGAAACAAAGAACCGAAGGATGAGAAAACCAGCAAGTTAATATTAAATTTGAAAGATAAAGAAAAATATGTTGTTCATATCAAGACTTTACAGTATTATCTAAAAATGGGTATGAAACTCACCAAGGTTCATAGGATAATAAAATTTCAACAGAGGGCTTGGTTGAAGCCGTGGATTGACTTCAACACAGGCAAAAGGAAAGAAGCGAAGAGCGACTTTGAGAAGGATTTGTTTAAATTAATGAATAACGCGGTGTATGGAAAAACTATGGAAGACAAAAGAAAACATATGGATTTTGAACTGGTGGATAATGATGTTAGGTATGAAAAATGTGTGAATAATCCTACATTCAAAAATAGATTTATCATTAATGAAAATCTTGTAGGAGTGGAGAAAACTAAAGCGAAACTGAAATTGGATAAACCCATATTCTTAGGAATGACCATTCTTGATTTAAGTAAATTACATATGTATGAGTTTTACTATGGTGTGTTGAAAAAGAAATACAACGAAAATATCAAATTGATATATACAGATACTGACAGTTATGTAATTCAAACCTTCACTGATGATGTCTACAAGGATTTTCAAGGAATCAAGCAACATATGGATTTTAGTGATTATCCTGTTGAACATCCATGCCATGACACAACAAATAAGAAGGTCTTAGGAATGTACAAAGATGAAGTCAACGGTAAAATCATTACTAGATTCATCGGGTTGAAGCCTAAATCCTATGCTTTCACAATCCACGGTGAGGATGAGGAACACAAGAAATCAAAAGGTGTAGTCAAGCACAAGGTTAAAAAGGAATTAACATATCAAAACTATCATGAAGCACTGCATCACAACAAAAAGCATGAAATCTCCTACAACTTCATCAGGAGCAAAACACATCAAATATATTCAATGTCTCAAGTCAAGCAATCATTATCAAACTATGAAAATAAAAGGTTTTATATTGATGCTTTCAATTCAATCCCGTATGGACACTACGCTATTGCGAAGCAATAGCCTAGTGAGCTTCGCGACACTACACAATAAAATAAATATCTAAATAATTCTAATAATATGAAATTATTAGAATTATTTAGTGGAGGGTTTGGGCTTGGGCTTGAAACTTGAAATTGGGGTCGTTGGTGATGAGCTTGAAACGGATTTTGTGATTTTTTGGGTTTGGATGATTTGGGAAATGGCGGATTATGCCCTTGTTTTGGTGGGTTTTCAGAAAGTGGAGTTGAAGGGTCGAGAGGGAAGAAACCTTGAAAATTGGGTTTGGGGACAAACATTGAAACAGAAAATTTGCGATAGTTTCCCCTTTCAATTAAACAACAAGTTTAAGGAAAGAACCCTCCCTCCCTACCCTCCCATCCCACCCGACCCAGAACCTAGAAGGCGACAGCATCGTAGTCGATGAGGACGATGACTTCACAACCTCAGAGTGTGGCAGGTGCGGAGACTATCAAAAGTAGGGGAGGGTGTGGTGGGTTGGTGTCACAGAACAAAAATAAAGCGTGTCCAGAACGATAGCCTCACCTATCAAACCTCAGAACCTCCAAGCCTTCAAAAAAAACAAACTGCCTTTCAAGGATGTCTTGAACATCGAGACCAACCCTGTCAAATGTCAGATGAAACTGCTCGAACTCTTTTGTTTTCCATGCAACTCCAAGTCTGTAATCATCTTTTTTCAGATGAAGTAGAACCACCAACACTGTTCATTTTGTTGAGTGGTAAAGCGAACATGTCAATCAGTCATTGTCGATAATTTCATCATCGCACTCATCATCGCACTCTTCCTGCTCGCTCTCTTCCTGCTCACATTCGCATAATCTGTTGTAAAGGTTCATCTGGATAGGGCTGTCAATCAGCCTCTCCCAAATGTCACCACTATCAAAGCTGAGTTCAGAGCTCTGTTGTGAATTGACCTGCAAATACTTCTTGCGGTGTCTGACGGAGAGGTCGTTGAAGTGTCCCCCGAAGTTTTCAAGCTCGTCATCAACCTCGCTGTATCTGGTGTTCAGGAGCCTCAAGGTGATTTCGTGCTTGCACCAGCCGTTCTCCTTGAGCCACACGTTCTTTTCCTTCTCCCAAAGCACCTCAAGGATGTTTTCGGTGGTGATGTTGGTCACGTAGAAGCCGTTGCCAACAGTGATGCGAACATCAATTCTGCGAATGGGAGGATTGTAGAAGTCGCCCCTGAAGAACAATACACACACCGGAAAACCGAGCACATACCACATAGCATCTCTGGCATAGTGCTTCAAGTCGTCAAAGTCGCCTTGCGCATAGTCAGCCTGTGTTGCGATGCACTCATTGAACCGGTCTTTGACGAGTTCCCATTCCTCATCACTGAAGGACTTGCCATCCCCAAAACTTTGGAAATACAAATCCTCACAGGCACGCTTGGTAAAGACAAAGCTAAGCCCATAGTCTTCTTCATACAGCGGGTTTTGCTGAAAGTTGTTGGCTATGATCAGGTCCTTTGCTCTCATCTCATTTTGGAGTGTCTCAATTTGAGCACGGAGTTGGACACATTCATCACAAACCATAGCTAAGACGGGCTAGCAGTGAGAGCAGGATGTTTGAGTGTCAAAACTAGCAGGAACTCTCAAATGTCAAGCGTGTCAGTCAAAGTGTCTAGTTCAAGCATCACTAACTGTAAGCTCCAGCTATTTTTCAATCCCGCGCAAAGCCGTGGATGTCTTTCATCCAAGATGTGGTCAATCAAAAAGCCGTGTTCTCAGACACACCGATGGAACCACGTGGGCTCAATCCTCGCAGGGGTTATTGCAACAGTGGCAATGTGTATTCCCAAGGTGGGAATATGTGTTTCCGCGGTGGAAATAAGTGTCTATTTCAATGGTGGAAATATGTATTTCCGTGGTGGAAATATGTATTTCCGTGGTGGAAATATGTATTTCCGTGGTGGAAATATGTATTTCCGTGGTGGAAATTGAAACTGCTTTGTTTTCCCAAATTGTCCTCCTCAGGAGACAGAGCAGTTGCTCCCATTCTCCGGCATGTCGGCTTCCGAAAGCTTCTGCGCTGCTGCCCTTGTCAAAGCAGACCAAGCGATGACGCCGTTGGGGTCAGAGTACTCACAAACGATGGTAACCAGCACAACATTGGACAGCAAGTTCTGGGTCATCTCGCAAAAGTTCTTGATGTTGTTGATGGTCTTGAACTCATCATCAAAGACATTCTCCGCGACAAACTGTGCCCTTGTTGACACCCTTGTCGAGTGGTTCATGGTGTCAGTGATGATGGTGCTCAACTGCTTCTTGCCGAGCTTGGAAATGAGCGTTGTGGCGCTCTTCTTTGGGTTCTCATTGATGGTTTCCATCAATTCCTTCACCTTGCTGACGATGATGGCGATGAACGGTGTCTCCGTGTTTGTCTCAAGCTGTCCGATGGTGTTGGTGATGTTGAAGCGCAAGTCCTTCTCACTGACTGGCTTTTCCCGAGAGGAGTGTGCTCGCTTGCCACCGCCACGCCCTTTGATTGAGCAAGTAATGGTGATGCCCTTCTGAACTCCGACCTTGCCCAATGACTTGCGTCCATGGCGGTTCAGGTCAAGGATGTCATGGGTAAGCTTAATGGATTTCTCCATTGCCTCCTGCGCCTTCTGGGTGATCCTCACCTTCTTCACCTTCGTGAGTTCCGAAAGAAGACGGGAGACAATCAACTCACGCAGGTTGGAGAACGTGGTAGCCAAGCAAACCATCAGGGTGAATGTGGTGGAGAACCATTCAAAACCAACAGGGCGGATGAAAATCTCAAACTCCTCGTAGTTCTTCTCTAGGAGCGCTTGGGATGCCTGCTTCTTCTTCTCATCCTTCATCTCATCAGTCACCTTCTTCTCGAATGCCGTGATTTCCTTATTCACGTTGGTCAATGCCTGACGCAAGTGCTTCTGATGCTTCTCAAGGTAGTCAAGGTGGTTCATCAACACCACCTTCGAAGTCTTGAGCGTCTCCATGTCGATGCCCTTGAGGTTCTCACGGTTGGTGGCAATCTCAAGGATTTCCGAAATCAGCATCGCGTCTGGATACTGTTCCAGTCCTTCATCAATCTCTAACTCTTCACTCTCTGACACCGACGAAACTTCAAGGGCTTCAATCTCCTCAAGGCTCATGCCAAACTCTGACCCGCTCTCGGAAGCGATGACAGACATGACTGCTCAAAGATAGAAAAGTGCTTGGACGCTTGGAATGCTTGAAA
Source organism: Effrenium voratum (assembly GCA_963377175.1). NCBI lineage: Eukaryota > Dinophyceae > Suessiales > Symbiodiniaceae > Effrenium > Effrenium voratum. The sequence goes on along the minus strand of CAUJNA010002424.1, from coordinate 759,723 downwards.
GCAGAAGGCTTCGGTTGTTTCAAGTCAGTTAATGCTCAAGTGCGTTCGCTCAAATGTCCTCATCTCAGAATGCACAACGAATGGTAAAACTCAATTCAACCAAGTGGTCTCAAGCTTGTCTGCTCAAACGTCCATTCGAAGTCTGAGTCTCCCGACGGAAACAGAAGACGATGTCAATGAGGACGTGGCAACGGGGCGAACGGTGGCAAAACAATGACAAACCAGAAGACCCGACCAAAAGCCAACCCGTGAATCCACAGAAAGTCCTAACCTCTTTCAATCAATAAAACTAAAAGTTGAAATCTGGAACGAGACAGGGGACCAAATCATCAATTCGTTACCACATCCATATCGTTATTTCATGCCCCCAAAATCAGCCTTGAAAAAACGGATAAGGTGGTACACGCGTTGAAATGTGAAATAAAAAACAGAACAGGCAACCATCTACCCCCCACCCCCTAAGACCAGCCTTTTCTACATTTTTTCCCCCCCTACCCCTTCCGCTTTTGCGGGTCCAAATCCCAATTTTGACACGAAACGCACCCACTAAATGAAACGCAGAGACTCTTGCCACCGGACTGGGTTTTGTAGTTTGTAGGAGTCTGCATGCGTGAGAAATCTCCGTCCTTGGCAACGGGCAGCTGTTTCGGGCATCCATGCCCAGCGCAAGTTGGTCGAACCAAGGTGTCAGCTTTCATGTGCGCCACTGACCGAAGGCAATCTGCAACCTACACACGAACCCCAAACAACACATAAAAGGGACAAGGGACACGCGGTACACAACCACACACTTCCTGAGCTCCTGTACATATTTTTTGTGAAGACCGTTTTAATGGCCTTCAAGGACATCTTGTCGCTGTTACGCCACCAAAATAGGGATCCTCCCCGACTCCCCCCCACCCAGAACTTATATATATATATAGTATATATATATATACACATAAAATAATTAAGCTTTGTCTTTCACTTTGGCTTCTTTTTAAACCAGAACCTTTTCCCCTGCGCGGGTGCTTGCTGAGCACATCCGAGGCCTGGACAGCTGGGCTCCGCCAGAGGAATGAAGCAGCTGAGGCAACAGCCCATTGGCGTGGGGGGTCAGGTCGAGTTGGGACGCTTTTCACCCCCTCGTTCCTCGGTTTGGTCCCTCATCATCCCCTTTACGCACACATACCACGCATCTTGGTCCCTCATCTTGGTCCCTCATTTTGGTCCCTCATCATCCCCTTTACCCGCATATACCAGGCATGTGCTCCATCTGCTTTTAGTGGGACGTCGAACAAACAGGGGCCAGGGTCGGAGCACCTTGCTTGCGATTGTCCAAAGTCGACCTTTTTTGCCAGGTTTCTGGGTGCTGGCCAACATTCGGTGAGTTGACCCCCATCAGCCCAAGATCTTTGCTTTGCTGAGCAAAGGCACCTAGGCGTAATATGCTGGCCGATTTGAGAAAGCATGTTAGCTTCGGCATCTATTGAGCACTTCTCACCGGAAGAGCCCGCCGGCCCGGTTCTTTATGACCTTGTTCACAAGGGTCATGATTGGTCAGAATGTGGGAGGAACCTTCAACCTGTTCCTCCGTTTAGTTTCCCTTTGCAGTAACCCCCCCCCCTCCCCCCCCCAAAAAAAAAAACAAGGGCGCAGACAACAAAACACTTCCGTATTTGATATTTTTCTCCCGCGGTGCCTAAAGGAAACGAAAGCTAATGTCCGGTTTAGATGCAGAAGCTCCACAGATTTGAGGCAATCCTGATCATTTACCATCTACACCCGCTGGCTCACTAGGGCAGTGCTTGGTTATTGTGGGAATGGAGACTCGACGGAGCGAAGACATAGGGTAACTTCTACATGATAACGTAAAGTTACGAAATCGTTTGGTAAACTGGAGACCTTTGGTTGATTGCTTTCTTCATTCGAGTCTCTGGGTGAATCACAACAGTGCAGACAGCACACCATTGGCATCAGCCTTTTTCGTGACCCCGGCGACTCGGGCGTCCCCTATGCCCCGCTCGGCTCGGTCGAAAGCGTCACACCCAAAAGGTGCCAAATGCTGAATCTAAATGGACATGAATTTTAGTAAGGAACCACCTCCAAAGTGGTTGGTGGACATAAATACCAACCTAAATGATGTCCACCATGAAAATTTACACCCAACTGGACATGTCAAACAGACATCGTGCAGTCAGGGATTCCAATACGATGCCCCCACGCCTTCAGACTGATTGATCGCACCCTGCCACCCCTTCACATCTCCCCATCTGGTTTGATGAAGTCGGGCCAGAAGGTGACTTGAAACGGCAGAAAACAATGGTCTACTGGGGGAATGCTAGTGAACAAAAGGAGGAAACAAACACAGGGAAACGAAAACCCATTGAAGGCGCAGAGAGTTGCACCGAAAATTGTCCCGAGGGCGTCAGGCCAAGACACGAACACACAAATACACGCATCCTCAGGGCGTCGAACCTCCCTACCTAAATGATGTAGAGGGTCCCCCTGTTACAATTCACACCCATGTCGACCAAAACGTTGTCCACCATAGTGTCCCACGTGGGTCTGTGTCAAAGTAGTGGGGCTCCCGCAAAAATGCGCTTTCATGGTACTTTTTCCTTCTTGGCTTCCCTGTACACCCAGCTTTAAAATGGAACCCCTCAAGAACGGCCGGATCTGGTTGGCTTCAGGCAGAGCCTGGCCACCACCCGGGGCCCTGCGCAGCTGTGTGTGGGCCCTCCTCCGGCGGATTGGAAGGCCGGGCCAGGTGGGGGGGTGGGGGGGCATGGATGCCATGGATGCGAGTCGATTTTGCACACCCCAAAAACCAACATAGACCCAAAGTGTCCACCGGAGGTTGGTTGAGGTCGGGGGAGGAGGGGTGGGTTGAGATGGTATTTGGCCATAAGCTCCCCTTCTTGCAGATTTCAGGGCTGCAGTGGATTTTAGTATGCAGGTTTCAGGGTTCCTTTTTGGACACATCTTTGGTTGGCCCCTAAAAAGTGTAGGATTCGGCCCAGCGGTTTGCGGGCTGTGCCACCTTCGAATTCTGAGCTAAAAGAAAGGAGGAGGAAACAATATGAAAGCACAGCATGAAGATAGAAGAAATACAGACTCTAGAACATACGGCTTCTAGAGTCCCTTGACAAATAGGTACGAAATCACTTCCAATCCCTCCAACAAACCAGGCTTTCCTAAAAAGCAGGTGATAAGACAGCCCTGCACTGTAATGATCATAGCTTAGAAGCGTTGGCTTTCTAATGAATATTACTCTGCTCAGGGCTGATATAGTGCCGGAGATGCCAAAGAAGCAGAAACACAAACACCACAGAGTCCAAACTTAAGGGTGCCATCACAGCACACCCTCGGGACCTTTTCTAGAAATATTGGTGACATACTTTTTTCACCCATCCCAAATAAGGACTCGCTTGCTTTCGGGATGGTTGTTTGCAAGAAAAACCGAAGGGAGCATCCATTCTGCAGGCTTCCGCATGTTGAGCAAATTGTTTTGCGGCCGAAGCTTTCGTTGTAGATTTGTCTGCCTTTAAACTTGGTGGACTCCATTGGTTTGCATTTTGTGCTCCATTAAAGCCATTGAAATAATGCAGTAAAGCCTATTTCTGGTATTTTAGGAGGTTACCACTGGATGGCCAATTTTTGTTTGGGTGGATCCATTTCGGGCTTCCCCGATGATTTTTTTTCAAAACCTCAAAAAGAGGCGCCCTTTTGCGATGGCTTTAGGGTGGTTGTCCTCTTGACAAAACCGACAACAAAGAGGCGCGGCTTTGCAGTGGCTTTAGGGTGGTTGTCCTCCTGCCAAAACCGAAAAAAGAAACGAACAGCTGCCCTTTGCAGTGGCTTTGGGGTGTGGTTCGGGTCTTTGGGTTTTTCGATTTTCCTTCGAAAGCTACGGGCGTTTTGCCCCCCGTCTTGCCAGTTTGCACCTCGGAGGTGCTGCTGCAGCTGCGGCTGCGGCGCGCGGGCTGGGAGCCGGCGCTGCTGCAGCTCACCAGCGAGGAGATCCGAAATCCGACAGACGGAGCCCAAAGAGGTGGGTGTCCTTTTGGCTTCTCCCGGAATTCCTTTTGGATTCCAGTTGGAATCTCTCTTGGTTTCCAGTTGGGTTCCCTGTAACTAGGTTCCCGTTTTTTTTGGTTTCCAGTTGGTTTCTTGAACCTTTGGTTTCCCCCTTGTCGAACCCGTGGGTTTCCCCGAGTTGTTGAAGAATCAGGATGGGAGAATCACGGGGTTGCCAACAGGGCCACTCAGGCATTTATATAATTCCTCTCAGGGAATCTGGCTTCTGGAATCTTTGGTTCTCTTTGACACTCAATCCCGTTTGGTTTGCTGCGCCACCCGACTACTGGTTTCGATGGAGGGGGGTGGTCCTGGGTTGAAGTTGGGTTGGAGTTGATTTGGGTTGGAGTTGGGTATTTCTTCAACTGGTTCCCCCGCCCCCTTTTGCTGGCCCAACGAGAGCTGATGGTGTTTTAATGGGAGCACTAGCGTGGCTGAAACAGCGCCTCAAAGAGGAGCCCATTCGAATCCTTGGTGTCAATGTCGAAGTCCCATACCCGGAGGCGGTGAAATCACTCCCAATCTCAGTCCGGTTTTGGTAGACACAGGTTTCCAGGTTTTCCGTTGCTCGTACGTGTGTGCTTTTGGTGTGTTTGTGTGTGTGTGTGTGTGTGTGACCGTCGGGGGTGAGGACTCAAGCTTCCTTGGCCTGCTCTGGCCGACGAGCGAGTGACGGGCACCAATCGCTTTCCCAGAAACTCTGGGGAACAAAGCGAGCTGGAACAGGGTCCCTTAAAGGATACATTTGGGCCACTAGCAAGTCACTTTTACCAGCTGATGTGGAGGATGTTCTTGTAAAGCAGGTGGTTCTTGGACGCATCCTTTAAGCAGGTGGTTCTTGGAAGAATCCTTTACGGACCCCCGATGTGCATAGGAATCGCGGCAAGGGCTTTCGCCTGACAGAATGAACAGCAGCTAAGCGGCCGGGACAGACTGATATGGGTTTGCCTCTAGGGCAACCCTTAAACGGGTTTTTGACCCTTTAGGTTTCCCTTTTGAAACCGCTCCTACAGTGGACAGCTGACGCTCAGCGAGATGGACAGACGATAGCCCGTGGCCGTGGAGTTGATTTCGTCTCAGCGATGGGCGGTCCTTTTTGAAGCTACCCTTTGAACAATGAAAGTGAACAGGAAGGTTTTGGACTAGTGTCCTCTTGAAAAGGCCATTGCGGGATTCTCCTCGGATGTCAAGCGTGCCCCAAAAAGGGGCAAAAAGGACCAGCCTAAGGCGTTTCACCGACCAGGCGTCTGAAGTGGGGACGTCCACGGTCGAGATCCTCAAGCAGAAAAGGATTGGCTCAGGTTTCTGGCGGAATTGAGCTCGCTGGTGAATGAGTCTCTGCATATTTGAATGGGAATTAAATTTGACATATGAGAACAACATGACGCGATATGACGTGTCATGTGACTTGCATCCTTTAAGATATATATATATATATATACAATATGTGCATGTATTTAAGAGCAGTGGATACTTATTGTTCAGGCCTGCCTCAAAGCCTGGTTCCCATCGACGGAAAGGCTGCCAGTCTGCATTTTCCAATGAAGGCCCTAGAGGCTTGGGTCGCTTCAGACTCAAGGCTTGAGTTAACGCTCAGTCGGACTTTGCCAGTTGGACTTACCAGTTGGACTTTGCAGACGCCAAGAACCACACAACCTCCGCCCCAACCTCCTGGCAAACAGCTCGGCCTAAACAAGGCTTCATTTGGCCTTGTTTCGCCTTTGAAAGGCTCATTCAGTTCCACCGCTTGGGGCTGGAAAGTCATGTTCAGTCCGCGTTCAGGATGGTTCAGGCGTTTTTGACGCTTCCAGGCGGTTGGCTTCCTCTCGGTTTCCGAATGGGTTTCCTTTTGGGTTCCTTTGAAGCCGTCCAAACTGGCCCGATTGGCAAACTCTCTCGAGCAAGCCGCCGGCTTTTTTATCCGCAGACGTGCAGCTTTGGACGTCGCGGTCCGGACTCCAGCTTCTGTCTTTATTGACTCGGAAGGATGTAGGTGCGTCTTTCTGTTGAGGATGCCCCTTTTGGAGTGGTTTTACAGGGAAACCAACCCTTCCCCTATAAGACACACCCATGTTTTTTCCTAAGTCGGAAACCCTTGAACGGGTGCTGGTCCATACTCAGCAAGCAAGCAAACGAAGGGAGCTCATGGCAAGTTTCGCTTCGCGCTTTTGTTCGTTCTCAACCTCGGCCCGAACAAGACAGTTTAGGCTTTTCTTTAGCTTCTGTCTGCCAGTTTGTTTGTTTGTTTGTTTGTTTGTTTGTTTGATTGTGCTTGCTTGTTTGTTTCCCACCACCACAAGGGCTGGGAAGGAGCTCTGGTACCAGCCCCATTTTTCGAGAAGAAAAGCCTTTGCGCATCTCTCCGCGATGGTTCGGATGCGCGGGCTTTTGCGGCTTGGACGCGTCTGATTCGGCCAGTTTGAAGATCACTTGGGGCGATGTGTTCTCGGGTGATGTTTGAGATGCTCCCCCGAGACTTCAGGAAGCCAGAGAACCCGTTTCGCGCGTGTGTGTGTGTGTGTGTGTGTGTGTGTGGTTTGGTGGTTTCCCCCTTCTGACGATCATAATTAGTCAAATAACTCGGGGTGGGTGGGTGGGCATGTGTTAAAATAGGGGGACCCCAAGCTGGCGGGTTTTCCTATTAGTTTCCCTTTAAACCAGCTCAAACAAGGGGTGTAAAGGAGCTGCTGTTTGCTTGCATATGGAATGGCGCAGGCAAGTGGGATGACTCAGTCCGGAGCTAGGATCTGCTTCAGGTTCCCAGTTTAAGCTCGGCAAACCTGAGTCATGCGACAAGCATCTGCGAGCTAGAGGAAGCTCACACGACTTCCAAGGGGTGGAGCAGAAATCTGTGGCAAGGTAAAGGGAAGCTAAAGACGAATGTTCCAAGAAAAGCGGCTTCATCCGGGGGTTGTCTCCGTTCCTTTGGCTTCTGCTTGGTTTCTGTTTGGTTTTCTTTTGCTTTCCCTTCAAGCCAACCCCCCCCGAACAAACAAACAAACAAACAAACAATGAAAAAACAAGCAGGAAGGTGTGCAGTCAACCAAAGGCCAGCCCCACTTTCCTTCGGTGCACCTCTCCCAGGCTGCCCTGCGCTGCGGCCTGGCAAAGCCTCGGAGCGCCGGACTTCTTGGCGCTGCGCGACGGCCAGAAAGACTTTTCGGACCTGCCCTGCTTGGAGGCGCCTCACCAAAACAAGAGCGTGTCGGGGGGGAGTGGGGGGGGGGAAGTGGGGGGGGGGGGGTGGGGGAATCCGGCGGCTTGGAGAAAAAAGCTTGAGGTTTTGTTGCCAATAGGGTGATAGATTTGGAATTTAGCATGCAAAATGCCTGATGCTGAGGGAACCATGAAAACAACAAGCGCAGGATAGTCTCTAAGCGTTCACCACGGACGGCAGAAGCTTGCAACGGTTCCGCAGCATCAGCTTGCGGCATCCGAGGGTCAAACTACTTGCAAGCCCCCGTTCTCGATTCATGCAGGTCCTTCAAAGGGACCTGGTCCCTGTTAAGGGCCCCCCGCCCCTCCCACGCAGGCTGCCGGAAGGCAGAAGTATGCATGCCTCGCGGTCGCTCTCCGGTCAGCGCTGGGGTCTTGTCCTTGGTTCGATCATATATGGGGGTTTGTCACGACTAGGACCCCCTCCAATTCGCTTAGTTTCTACCCCCTGTCTGTGGGGTAAGCATCTCTTATATGACGTTCAGGATTCAACCCCTGGTCTCTTGCAACAGTGAACTCAAAAAGGGTCCAGCTTGTTTTGACCTGGATCTCCTCTACGATGGGTTGCACCCTCCTACATTGTATTCCATACCGACTTGCTTCCAAAATGTGGGAAGTGCCCAGCACGGCTAGCTGCATAGACCACGCCACTGCAAAGGGTCTGAAACCAACCAGCTGCAAGTATTGGTCGACCTCCCTTTTGAGCCTCGCACCCGTGCCTAAGTCGAGAGGACGGTTTGGAGCCGCTGGATGCTGAATGGGCGCAGCGGCCTTTTGTGCTGCGGAAGTGCAGGGGCCTGCTGGACCGAATGTGCTGAGCGAGGGGATCCCAGGAAAGTCACTATAGTTTGTAACCAGGTCACGAAAGCACTGCTAGAGTTGCTCTACCTAAGCTCAGCAATCCTGGGGTGTGGGGGTGGGCCAAAATGGCTCGGGCCAAACTGGTGGCAGTTTTGCCTTCTCGTCAATTCTGTTTCCTCTTCCGCCATGGTTCCCAGACACTGTGGCGCCAAGATCCCGAAGCAAATCAAGGTTTTCGGGCCGCGAAAACTTCGATTTGGTGGGGGTTAAGCTCCGGGCCCGTCATTTCCAGTCGCGGTGCGCGTTTTCGGGCCGCGAAAACCTTGCTTTTGTTGGGGTTACAAGCTTAACCCCCGCCAATCAGCGTTTTCGGGCTGCCAAAAGCTCGCTCTTGCTGCGCGCCCCCCATGCCTGGGCGGGCCGGGCCCCAAAACTGCTTGACAGGGAGGGTTCCTTCACGTGCCGCCTTCCCGCGTTTTCGGGCCGCGAAAACTTCACCTTGGTGGGGGTTAACTCCCGTCATCTCTGGTGGCGGTGCGTGGCCTTCCTGAAGCTTAAGCGGGCCAAATCGGCGTTTTCGGGCTGCGAAAACCTCGATTTTGTGGTGGGGTTGAGCTCCCGTGAATGTCTGGTCGCGGTGCGCACGTGCGGCCTTGGCGTTTTCGGGCTTGCCAAAAGCTCGATTTGGTAGGGGTTAAAGCTGTTGCTGCGCGCGCCCCGTGTGGATTCGAGCCCGCAGCTTCCTTCGAGTCGTGTTGAGGTGTGTGCTTGCGCGCTCGGGCGCGGTGCCCGTGCCTGGGCGGGCCGGGCCGCAAGCTGCATGCACCCTTGACTGGGAGAGCTTGTTCACCAAAACTGCATGACCGGGAGGGTTCCCTTACATGCCGCCTTCCCGACCAAATCGACGTTTTCGGGCCGCAAAAACTTCACTTTGGTGGGGGGGTTAACTCCCGTCATCTCTGGTAGCGGTGTGCGTGGCATTCCTGAAGCTTAACCCGGCCAAATCGGCGTTGTTTTCGGGCTGTGAAAAGCTTGATTTCGTGGGGGTTAAGCTCCCGTCGGTTGCGGTGCACACGCGCGGCCTTCCACGAAGCTTAACCCCCGCCAAATCGGCGTTTTCGGGCTGCCAAAAGCTCGATTTGGCAGGGGTTAAGCTCTTGCTTTGCTGCGCGCGCGTTCCGAGTGGCTTCTTTCGAGTCGACGTTGAGGTGTGTGCTCGCGCGCTCAGGGGTGCTCGTGCCTGGGCGGGCCAGGCCCCAAAACTCCATGACCAGGAGCGTCGCCTTCCCGAAGCTTAACGGGGGTTAAGCACCGCGACCAGAAATTGACGCCGGGTTACGCCGTTCCGATTTAGTGGGGGTCCAAATCGGCGTTTTCGGGCCGCACACAGCTCGATTTGGTAGGGGTTAAGCTCTTGCTGCGCGCGCGGCGCGGGCTCGGCTTTATTCGTTGTTGCAGCTCGCTCGCGCGGGCGCGGTGTCCTGCCTGGTCGGGGCCCCCAAAGCTGCATGCACTCTTGACCGGGAGGGCTCCTTCACGCGCGGCCTTCCGAAGCTTAACCCCCACCAAATCGGCTTTTTCGGGCCGCGAAAACTTTCGATTTGGGGGTTAAGCTCCCGTCATTTCCCGGTCGCGGTGCGCGCGCGTGGCCTTCCCGAAGCTTCGCCCCCGCCAAGTCAGCACTTTCAAGCCGCCAAAACCTCAATCTGGTGGGGGTTAAAATTAAGCTCTTGCTGTGCGCGCCCCCGAGCAGGGTGGATTCGAGCCCGCGGCTTTCTAAATTTCGAATCGGTGTTGGGGTGTGCGCGCGCTCGGGCGCTGCGCCCTCAACGGCATTGGCTGCTGCTGTTTTCCTCGGCTAACATGCAAGCGGACGAAAAACTTCCAGCGCCTGCCTTTCTTGCCTCCCCCCGTCGTGCGATGCTTTCGTGCCCGCCTTGCTCAAGTGGTTTATCTCGGTGGCAGCTGGAAGCAGCTTTCATGTGAGGGACGAACCCTTGCAGGGTACGTTGACCGCAGAACACAGCTTGGGTGATGCCACGCTATCCCAGGATGGAAGCTAGCAACATATCTTGCAGCCGGTGGATGGCATTTCTTGGATCATGATTTTATGACACAAGCGCCGTAGGATTTACTATCGGCACGGGTTCCAGCTCCATTTCCTTTTTTTGAAGCGCGCAGAACGCCCCAAGCTGAAGTTGAGTTTCCTGGGGTGATGGTTCGGGGCCGTGGAAACGATTTTGATGGAACAGTAAAATGCTTCGTGCACATACATCCCCCCAAACATCCCGCATAGATGCCTGCTCAGCACTTGAATGGTTCGCGCTGGTTTTTGTTGTAGAAACCGACCAAACAAGTTGCAACAGAGGGAAAGATGCCTGCTCAGCACATGCTCGGTCGCCCTGGCTTTTGTTGTAGAAGCCGACCAAAAAAGTTGCAACAGAGGGAAAAGGTACCGGGCGAAAGCAGACGGCACAATAAGTGACATTGGTCTCTAAAGGGAAGCCAAGAGGAAACCACGCATTTTTGGGGACCCCTATTTGAGAAACACCTATTTCAGACCCTCTTGGCTTCTGTTCATCAACGGCCCCCCCCCCCCGGTGCAGGACCGCCAGGCCGATCTGGAGAGGGAGGCCTTGCTTGAGGTGGGGGCCCAAGCAAATTCATGACGGGTTGTTTGGGTCAGGGCTCCCAAAAGGCCATGCCTCTACAAAAGTTTTTTGTTTTTGTTTTGTTTTTTAGGGGGGGGGATGTATGGAGAATATTCGGTTGCCATCCTGTTTGGAGTCCATGACCCTGGGTGAGCAACTCCGTTTGCGGGCAAATGATGGCGCATCGAAGGACTGTCTTCAAAAGATCGGGGTCTTTGCACTGACCCTCCAACAGGCTTTTGTTGTCATGTGCGAAGGTCCGGATGACTTGTGCAGATTGCATCAAGGGTCTGACCTGCGACGCTTGAAAGCAAGTTGACCCTCTTGGCCTGTGAGCGCTTCCCAGGAGTCGCTTAGGGCTTCCTCGTACTCCCCCTTTTGGGTTGCTTTGGACATCACCTGTATGGCAAATTTCAGAAGTTACAGGAGTTAGAGGACTCCAGGTGGGATGACGTTGGCGGGAATGTGGGTTTGTCGCCAAATGAGAAACTCTGAAACATGTGGGTTTCCTTCACGAACCAATCTGGGGAAGCTGACGTTCAATAGCAGATTCTTTGGTTTCAACGATCAACTGTTCATCCCCTCCCCAGAAGGGAACGACCCTGCAGAAGAGCAAAGGGACATCACATGGGAGGAAAGGCATCCTTCTGACCCCCGAAGTCTGCCAGGCCGTGAGCGGCACACAGCAGGAGGTGCGGGTGGGATATTCCTGGAGCATCGCCCAGAACCGGGGTGAGGGCCCGAGGAAGATGCCGCGCCCCGGCAGCAGAGAGGAATCGAAATCGGCCTGGTGCCCCAAAGCATTTGGCCAAAAACAAATTCTTTGGATGGCTTGAGCCATGGAAGTAGTCCGAATTTATGGTCCTACCCAGTTCTGGGCAAATCAAATCTCGCTCGGATTTCGGTTTGCGCCCGATTTGGGGTCTATTTCAGGCTGGCCGTTCACCCAAAACCTGCTTGAGTTTCTGGATTTGTCACAAACATGGTGACCCAGCAGGGTCATCTGACGTGATTGTGTATTTGAATATCTCTCTCTTTCTGTTGGCTTGAAAGGGAATCAGCCATGAACGATGACTATGCAGAATGCAGTTGTTTTGCCCCTGGCTGCTACGCAAATGGAGAACTGAAGCCTTTGAGTGCGACTAAGTGTGATTGTTGGCGGTAGGTGTGGGGATCCGATTTGAGAACTCAACAACCTTTGCTTTGTTGCCAATGGGCATGTCGTGTTGGACGGGTCCGGCAAGATTCCCGCAACTGGATGCGCCTTCTGCGTTCCAGACGGGTAATGAAGTTGTGTTCCCATGCGAAGGCTCGACGGAAGCTGTTCATCATAAAAGTTGGCATGGGCAAATGCTAGCTGTGGGATGTGTTGGACGTGGTTCGGGTTGGATGCTCTTTCTTTCTGACGTCGGTTTGAATAGCCGTTATCCTGCCGCAGACTTTGTCCAAGGAGTGCTTGTGGAGACGACTCTTTTCGCATGCAGCTTCTCATACTGCGTTCCATGGTGGAGAGTGGAGTTGTAGTGTGTCAGCATTGCAGTGCCGTACAGTACAGGAAGCTTCTCATGTTGCCATGGGAAATGTGTGTGTGTGTGTGTGCAGTCGTGCTTGTTTGGGCCGCAATTTTCCAGGCGCTCAGATGTTGGGCGTACGTTGCCATACCACAAAATGAACTACGCCCGGCGGTGTTGTTGCTGACCACCAGGCAAAACAACTTCATGTGTTGCTTGCGCTTTACGTTGGGTGGGAGTTTCGCGGTCTCTGGGTGGGCCAACAATGCGGGTGAAACTGCATAGGTGCAACTTCGGGTTTTCGCAGTCAATTTTGGGAAATGAATGGCCAGCTTTCTATTGCTTTTGTTCAGAGGCAGCCATGTGAGAAGCTGCCCGACTGATGCACATGGGCATATTTCAGGCTCGAAGACTACCTTCGCCACGAAATGCAGACAGGCGGGATCGAACATGGGGCAATGCGTGGAGCGATGTTGACGTTGGTCGATCATGTTTGAGAACCACCCATAGAACAATCTTGTTTGTCGGGAGGCCGTACTTTGAACCAAGGAGAACGGAGGGGAATCCCCATGTGGCATGTAAATCAATCGGCAGGTTCGAGCTTGCATTGTCAAAGCAACTGGCAGACCGACGTTGAGCAGCCAGTTTTCTCGGGGCCGAGGGCCGAAAAGACCTACGAGTGACACAACAGGGGCAAAGGTCTGATTTTGGCACAATTGTCTGGTGGTTCATTCTCCATTTTCTCAGGATGCCCCTCAGGGTGGTCCGGGGTAAACCATGGCATTTTCTCCAAATCCGAGTGCCAACTCTAAGTTGGGTTGCAATCAGCTGGATTCCTACCATGAATCAACCACGATGGATGAATGCTGGATTCGCTTCTCATTTTATCCATGTTTGCCAACTTGTTGCTCCCCACTTTTGAAGCAGTGGCCCTTAGGCTGAATGGTGGCTTAACTTGGTTGCTTTTTTCGTGGCTTGCCTGCACCTGGCACTATCTATTTGACGCCACGAGGTGTGATTTGAGGGCAGGAAGAGTCCACCATGTGTCAACCACGAGACGAAGCAGAAGCTGCGGCAACTGAAGGGACCAACGGATGTTCAACCACCTGACACGACGAGAAAGCATCAACCAGTGGCAATTGAACCAACCAACAAATTTTCAGCCACAAAAACAAGGAGAAAACCCACACCTACGACAACTGCGGCCACTGAAACCCGCGGATTTCGCTCACAAACTGACCCCCCTCGGTCGCCTCGGGCTCGAGGCCTCTACGACGGGGAGACCTTCCTGGAGCCCAAGTACGCCTTCGCCGCCTGAGCTCCACCAGAGTCGGTGTACGTGAAAACCAAGCGGGCCCTTTTTTGGTTGGTGGGGGTGGGTGGGTGGTTTGGTTTGGTTTGGTTTGGTTTGGTTTGGTTTGGTTTGGTTTGGTTTGGTTTGGTTTGGTTTGGTTTGGTTTGGTGGGTGGGTGGGTGGGTGTGTGGGTTGGTTTGGAAAACCAAAAGGACCGAGGCCATTTTTTGTTGGTGTCCCCCCCCTATCATTTGAGATACCTAGTTGAGGTTTGGGAGTTAACATTCACGATGTGCTTGGATGAGCAGGTCAACTTTGAAACGGAAGCTCGCCCGAGAAAACTGCGGGAAGCGCCCATGGCGTGCAAAAAAAGACTGCTAAGCCCCACGCGGACCATACCAAAACTCCACCCACTTTGGGCCCTGTTTCCCTCATGGAGGCCTCCCAAAGGTGTTTTTGAATGCACAGCGCTTCAGCTACGCTATGCTCTTGGCGTATTTCTTGGTGTTTTGCTTTTGGGTTCTGTTCATTGTTGGGGGCTGCAAGAAACAACATGTTGGGTTGCCGGGGGGGGTTGGCCCGGGACGATGGCGAGTTGAAAGTGCATCGCATTGAACAGGTGCTCAAATGTGCCACGAATCACTGCATTTTCAAGCATGCCTCCCAGGAATGTCGCTTACCAAACCCTGCAACTTCGCGTACCCGAGATAACAACTGGAGTACGCAGCCGTGACAGTTCCACGTTTTTTTTGTTAATCAGCGGACGTATAAATATATATATATATATATAAATATATGTATATATGTATGTATATATAAACAGATATATATGTATACATATATATAGACATATATATATATATATATCGATATATATATATATATATATATATATATATATATATATATACGTACATGCCTCTCGTGTAGAGCATCCACATACCGCACATCTTCATGCCACCACTTTCGCAAGAACGGAATGGGCGATACCTTCGCCAAACGAAGTAGTATGACCAAAGCTAAACCTGCAGACTCCATCTGCCTGAGCACTCAAGAAGGTGCGAGCACGTTACAAAGCAATCCTGCATTACATCACCCCGGCCGAACATGAACGCTATCGTCCCCACCCCACCCCACCCCAAGAGCGGTCACCTCTCATCTCATGAGCCCTATCATCCCCACCCCACCCCACCCCACCCCACCCCACCCCAAAGAGCGGTCACCTGTCATCTCATGAACGCTATCCTTCCCACCCCACCCCACCCCACCCCAAAGAGCTGTCGCCTCTCCTCTCATGAACGCTATCATCCCCACCCCACCCCACCCCACCCCAAAGAGCGGTCACCTCTCATCTCATGAACGCTATCATCCCCACCCCACCCCACCCCACCCCAAAGAGCGGTCACCTCTCATCTCATGAACACTATCATCCCCACCCCACCCCACCCCACCCCACCCCACCCCACCCCACCCCACCCCACCCCACCCCACCCCACCCCACCCCACCCCGGGCCAACCCCCCCCGTCAACCCAACATGTTGCCACAATGCCAAGACTTTGGGAAGATGTAGACTTTCTGCGCTCTGACCTAGGAATATCTAAATGGGGCCGACCCCTCATACGGAGAGCGTCCAATTTGTGGTTTTTGAGTTTGAGTCCATGTCACTTCGGTGATGGCCTCTATTTCTCAGCTCGAGTGGACCCAGCCGTCCGTGAATTCTGCATGGGTATGTCTCTTTGTATGTGGCGTCTCCTGCCAGCCAATGTTTCATATAGGGTTGGCCAAACGAATGTGTTTGTGCCAAGGTACCGTGTTTGGGGTCGTCTGAAGGGAAAATCAAGGGAAGGTTCTTCTAATTGGGGGTTGTTGTCCTAGTGTGGCAAAGTTCGACGGACTTGAGCCTCTGGTGCCTCATATGTATCTTCAGTATGTTTGTAACTGTATGCCAAAGGTGTAAAAAAGATGTTGCCTGGTTCCCTGGGTTTCTTCCCTGGTTTCTTCATTGGGGTCGCACAGCGTGCGCTGTTTGAATTTGCCACTCGATGCCACTTCACGCCACTGTTTCTTGCTCCCGTGCTTTTACAAGCTTTTCACTCGCTACATGGACGGCAGGATTGATCCCTTTTTCTCTGCTCGATCCGAGGACATGGGCCTGAAGCTGCCGGGCATGCCGGGCCGCGAGGCGATTCCAAAGGCCGGGCATGCCGGGGGGGGTTGGGCCAGTGGGGGCTCTGGTGGTGATTCGAGGGCCTGAGGTGTGTTTTCTTTATGTTTTGTTTGGGGGAAACCAGGAACCTCCTTGCTCCTTTTATGCGGGGCTTGAATGGGAAATGAAGGAACCGTGCCGATTGTGAGGGGGTTTATGAACATACAACCCCTTGAAGGCTTTTTGTTTTGTGAGTTTAAACCACCCCTGACCCTCCTGAGTAGGGAGAATATACTTGGCCAGCTCCTAGAACATCAAACCTATATGCTTTTGATCCCTTTCGGGGCGTGTCTGACCCAAGACTCTCTGGATGCCGTCACTACATTTCCTCAGAAAAAAAAGAAAACACATGGGACTCACAATTTTCCCATGTCCTTTAGGGTAATCAAACAATTTTGGCCCTGGCTCTCGTGGTTTCAGAGTACCATATATTCAGAACTTCTTGTACCACAATACCATATCGGATAAACACCTTACCATCACATCACACTAGCTTTGCATGGTTTCATGTTCACTTTGCAGGGAAATAGCCAATGAATCCGGAAACGGAGATCGCTATCTTGGAGGTTCGTGGCACACGGCAGTTGCAACCCTAGATGAATCATGGTTCTTTATTTCTCAAGCCACTGGCGTGTATCTGTGTGAACCAGGGGGGTCAGCGTTACCTCCTCCCGATCATAGCTACGGACAGCTTCATCGCTCCTTCTGGGGGGGGTGTCGAGATGTCGGGGTCGAGGAGTTGGCTTCAAGTTGCGTTGGTGTTTTGTGGAGCTGAACGCCGGAAGCCAAACACCAACGGAACCGGTCAAAAAGCAGCAACGCCAATCCACCAAACTCGCGAACATCTACAAGAGCCAGCTAAAACAGCGAATCCTGCGAGAACGAAACAACTGCACACACGATGAAAAAACCATCAGCCAAGGCCACCGCCAGAACTCCCCGACCCGAAATCCAGAACCTGAGGCCATCCGTGATTGGAATGCCTCGTCCTTCTCGGCGGACCAAGCGGTGACTTTGCAGATGCGCGGGGCCGAGCGGTTTTTTGGCCGTGGTGGGATTGGTCCAAGAGGGCAATGCCAAGCTTGGTTCGCCATTTGCGGATTGGCAAAACAATGATTCACATGGCTGAACTTGATTTTTAAGTTCCGCACAACCCCATCTAACTATTTGGGCTGGGCCCTTGTCTTGTAGTATTTGGCTGGATCTTGCTGAGGGTGTATATATATATATATCCATTTTCTTTTGCTGGGACCTCAGCAAGTTGAACATGTGGCAGCGAGTCAACCGCCAACCTAGTGAAACAACCTCGCTACCGCAACCAGCTGTTTCGGGGTTCATCAGGTTGCTCCATGTCGGTTTCTTTGGAGGGCGCGGCCCTCGGTCGGTCGGAATTTCAGTCTGGGACCGTGGGGGCGGCCATGAACACAGGCACTTCGGAATCTCCAAGCCGCCACTGTAAGCCAGCCATTGGGAGTTTCCATCCAGTCAGCCACTGGGAGTTTCCATCCAGTTTTCCGGACTCGAGGCTGGGGGCCGCGCGGAGCGCGGTGGGCTGGCACAGCCACGGAGCCTCGGTGCAGATGACCATCTTTGGGAGGCTGCTGGGAGTGACTGGGGGGGGAGGGGGGCAGGGGAGGAGGGGGGGGGAGGGGGGGGAGGGGGATCTAATCCCCAAACGGCGCAAACACAAATTGGAGGTATACAACCAGAGAGAAAGATGGGCAAGGGGAGGGAGGAGCCCCTAGAAGTCTTTGCCTCAAGTGTTGCGTGGGTTTGCCTTTCTGCTGGTTGAGGGGAGGGAGGGGACCCCACGAAGGAAAACCTCCTTGTTTTTGTTTTTGTGGGGTTCGGCCTTTGGTTTCCTCTCTGGTTCTGGTTTGGTTTGAAAGCTGCATTTTGAGGCGCTCTCAGGAAAAAAGCACACTTTGGGTGGAAACATCCTTCAAACCACGCATTCCGGTATACTTGGAGATGTCACTTTAATGGACCTTGGGCTTCGCCCGAAGGGTTCCGGAGGCTTCTGGAAGGTCCGGGAATGGAGCGCCTGGACAGGTGCAGGTTGCGGGGGTTCCCTCCACCACAAGGCCTCACCTGAAACAAAGGGCCATTTGCAAGGAACCACGTTGAAACCTGGAAAACCTGATTTGGGATGGCTGGGAAAAAGCGATCAAGTGGCAAATCCCTATAAATGATCTGAGCTTCCTTCTGACGTAGGGAATGCAGCCCCAGAGTCCACATCCACAATCTTCATTTTGGGTTCCTCTCCAAATGGGAACCCTAAACTGTGAATGGTTCCTCTTCCATTTCTTGGGGGTCGGATCTGCCAGGAAGCGGTGGTTCCTGTACCCCAGGGGCCAGTACCCCTGGGGCGACGGCCCGGGCGGCGGCTTCTCCTTGACGGACTGGCTCCAGCTGGTGTACCCCACGCTCCCGGAGGAGCAGAGGCGCCGAGTTGGGGGATGCGGATCCTTCAAACACCAAGTCTCATTTGAGGTGTCGACTGTCTTGCCGCATTTTGTGAGGTATGTAGAGTAGAGTCTATAATAATAGTAGTAATACTACGACTGCGACTACTAAGGATAATAGTAATGCTGGTTGTAGTAGTACTACTTAGTAGTAATAATCATAAT
Organism: Effrenium voratum; assembly: GCA_963377175.1. Classification (NCBI taxonomy): domain Eukaryota; class Dinophyceae; order Suessiales; family Symbiodiniaceae; genus Effrenium; species Effrenium voratum. The sequence continues at coordinate 741,354 of CAUJNA010002424.1, read as the reverse complement.
GATAAGATTCATAATAACAAGGGGTGCCTTTTGGAGAGACTCCCTTGTTGTGGGCTTGAAATGGAAACCAAAAGAACACCAGGCATTCTTAGGGTACACTTATTCCCCAATGTTTGGGACTGGTTGCAGCCCGGTCAAGGAACCAAATGGGGACTTTAGAAAGGCCAGGAAAAAGCGGAAGTGCCGTTGGACTAGTTACAACCCTCTTGTTGGCTTCCCATGAGCCTTAGGCTCCCGGAGTGCGGGGTCAACGCATTGAAACATGTGGGGTAGACTGCAACAAATCGACTGCACACAGTCTTAAAATAGGCTACGAAAAGGCGGGGGTGTCTCCTTTGGTTCGAATCTCAACCCATAATAGCGAGCAAGCGCCGAGGCCGCTGGAGTGCGTGGTGGAGGCCGGCGACGTGGTCTACGTGCCGGACGGGTGGTACCACGCCGTGGTGAACCTCGCCGATACCGTGGCGGCGTCTCGCTTCGGTGCGGGTAGGGGGTCGCTTACCGGCCGGAGGGGGTCTCATTCTTTTTCCGTTTGTGTGGGTGGGTGGGGTGGGGGGTCTGCAATTTTTGAGGGATTCCCAAAATTACTTTTGGGGGTTGATTGGTACGCGCTTCATTACCCACCTTTGCTTGTGGATGTGTTCAAGGGTTTTAATGCTTGAATCTATTGGCAGGGCCATGCAATTTCCACTTGGCGCTGAAGCCGACATGTTGTAGGGAGGCGCGTGTTTGTCCCCCCTGCATTCAAACATGTTTTGGCAATCTTGAGAAACATGTTTTGGCAATCTTGAGGATGGACCCGGTTGTGGGCTGGTTGATGCCTTTGTTGATTTACTGTGACTCGTATTGACAGGTCGATGTTTCGTTTCAAAGGCACCAGCCGCATCTCGTTCGATTTGCACATGGTGTTCAAGGATCACCTAGTACGCATACGTTGCAGGTTCACTTGGGGTACATAAGACTCTCAATACTGATCTACGCATTTGTGCATATGTGTATATATATATATATGTTCGAGTGCAGGTTGAACGTTTTGTCCATCCACAGTAGGAGTTAACTCTTCACCAACCATTTGGACCTTTACCAGTCAATTATCACGATGACATTTATGGCCCAGAGGTACATGAGGTAGGTTCTCATGTAGTCAGTTGCATGTTGTACATTCAAGTGGTTGCCAAAGCATGATCCAATCACTGCTTTGGCTCAAGTGCTGAAAACAGCGCGTTGCACCGCGCTAGCCCCAAGGTTAAGGGAGAGGTCGCAGTCACGGAGGGGTTCGTTCCTTTTAAGGTCCTGGGTTCCCCCGTTGTTGACAAAACTGTGTTTCCCTCTCCTTTGAGTGGTTATCAGCCGTAACGCTTTTCGGGTAAACGAACCCTTCCGTGACTGCGACCTGTTGGTCGCACATGGAAGTCGGCCCTCACCGCGGCACACGCGGTGGGAAAGGGCCGCGTGCCCGATTGTACAACACTCTGCAACAGATCGTCGTCGACGAGTACAAGCGGCAGAACAGACGATTCCGGTGGATCAGGTTTGCGGACGCCTCGAAGCAACAGGTCGAGGCGCTCTTCTCCTGGCGTGAGTCACTGGATAGTTGGCACCTGTGGAATTTTGACCAAGAAGCCTTCGACGTGATCCAGGCCGCGGACAACGCTTATCAGCAGCGTCTCGCATTGGTTGAAACCACAGGAGTGGTATTGCCGCAGGGTGCGCCATCTCAGGATCAAGCCGCAGCCTCAGGCGCGGCGGGAGCATCAAGCAGTGCAGCGGACTGGCTTCGTCCTCCGACGCCTCCATCAGCTTCCTCCTGGTTGCAAGATTCGCGCACTCCTTTGCCTCGCATTCGGCCATCTGCAGAGGAAAGACAAGCCGCAAAGTCAACTCTTCGCGGGGTATACGCTAAAGCTGCGGAAACGCGGCGGGAGAGCAGCAGGGAGCGATCAACACAAAGATCGAGGTCCCCATCGCCAAGAAGGTCGAGGTCTCCATCGACATCACCGAGACGAGGACCAACTGCTGCTGCCCCTGTGGAACCACGGGCCCATAGTGTTGAACCCGCGCTTGCGCGGGAGGGAAGGCCATCCAGAACTTCCCTAGCCACTCGGCCCATCGTTTTGGCTCCACAGAATAGCATTTACCCTGTGACGAGGTTTGACGAACACGGTACCTGGGTATTGGTGCGGGAGGCATCACAACCACGTGAAGCGGCTCCTCGTCGGCGAGCGCAACGGACGTCTGGGCAGCTTCGCCAAGCCGATCCTTACCTCCTCGCTGACGAGACGTGGAGGGACCCGCCAAGGAGGTCCTCCACGAGCTCACGCTCACGGTCTCCTGACCGCCGCCCGGCGCCTGCGGAAACCTTCCGCCTCGACGCCTACAGCTCGGACGAGGACCCACCGCAAAACTTGGAGTCCATCAGGACGGGCAGGTCAGCATACGTGCCTCGGCGCGTTTACGAGGCGCCGACTCACTCCGAGCCCATCGCGCTTCACAGCCGAAGAATCGGGGCAGTTCAACCGCCGCCCCCAAAGGCCGCCCCCAAGGTCATCTTCGGCAGCAAGCCACCGGTGCCCAAGGAGGTCCCCAAGACAGTTTCTCCAGCGCCTGCAAAGGCAGATATCCCGAGGAAGTCACCGCCAAGGGCCAGATCTCCGGTTCGGACTCAGAGTGCATTCGGTTACAAGGCACCTCCGCGAGGCTTGAACAAGGCCGAACCCAGAAGCAAATCGAGCTCAAACCCGCCACAATTCGGGTACATCGTCAAGCCGCCGCCTCCGCAGGTCGTTCAAGCAGCTGCTGCTAGCGCTGCAACTCCCGAAGCTGGCACGCGATTCCGCTCGCCACCAAGGAGGGCACCGCCTGCGCCCCCGCCGCCACCACCTCCGCCTGGAAGGCCGGTGCCGCCCAAGGAGCTTGTTGTTGCTCTTGACTGGCACGGAGTTCTTGACGTTGGGCAGCAGGGACCCCACCTCAACCCGGAAGTGATCCGACATCTCGTTCAGTTTGCAGCGGACTACGCACCTATAAATTTTATAGTGCTATCCTTCGTGGGCAGGGCTGCAAGCGAGTATCGCCGCCGCGAATTTCAGGTCGCCCTGGAGCACGCGCGGGCAACATCTGGACTCACTTTTTCTGCGATAAAAATCGTTCACGAACGGTTGGGAAGGGGAGGCAAAGCAGACGCCCTGCAAGGGCTGGGCGTACACGCCCTTATTGACGATACAGCATCGATTGTCCGTGAAGCTCAAAAGACAGGCATCGCGGCGTTCCGCAACTTTCCGCACTTCGGTCCGAGCGGATTTGCCAACGCGCTTGAGAACCTTGGTGAGTTCATCGAGTCCCGGAACAGACAATCCATTCCGGCGGCAAGGGGCCTGCTTCCATCGCAGTACCTCGAGGAGATCCACCGATCTGCATCCCAGCTGCCCGCCAGCCGGGTACTTCGATAGCCATTGCTGCAAGCCGTTAAAACCGTCGCTTTGCGCGGTACAGCTTTTGCAATTACAAGCCTTCGATTTGCAGACAAATTCTCAATACAGCTTGGCAACATCCCTCGATAAAGCACCATAGTGCGGCAGTGCGGATCAATCAATCTACAAGTACAATTACAAATACAGAATTCATCAGGTGCAAAGCAGCAGGGCGCATTTTCTTGAGTGGCTCACTTGAGCGTTTCGCAACGTATTTTCTTGAGTGGCTCACTTGAGCGTGTCGCAATCAGCTGCCAATCCAGGGATATCTCCTCGTAGCACCTTTTGACACGCTGCTCAAAGCGCGTGGAGCTAGCTTCGTGTGAGTGCAAAAGTTGCATTGCTGTGTCATGGCTTCAACGGGTTTGTCACCGCCATCAGAACCCCGTTCAAGGTCAACCCCAAATAGGGATTCCGAACCGGATGACCCTGACCTAGCCATGGTTCCTGCAGTTATGTCCACAGTTCGCACATCCACACCTCAAAGAGCAGCCCAAACACGACCATCATCACCCCCGAGTGGTCCGATCGTGTCAGAACCGACATCATCCGAAGCTTCCCCAGCCATTCAGTTTCCTTCACAGGGATCGCAATTACCTGACCCGATGACTAACGTACCCGCTGCGGCATTTATAGCTGGAGCTGCGGTGCAGCAAGCTCATCGAGCATCCGACCTCGCTGCTCAGGCAGCCAATCACGCCTTGCATCAACAGCAGGCCGCCGATCAGGCGAGACAAGAGGCCGGATGGATCAGGGAAAGGGCTGTAAGAGAAGTTTCAGACGTTAGGGTTCAGGCCGCTCAGCTAGCTTCGCAAGCACAGCAGGCTGTTCAAACAGCACAACAAAGTGAGGCTCAGGCTAGGCAACTCATTGAGCAGACACGACAGGAAGCCTTAGGCCATGTCGAGAACGCACGACAGGTTGTTAATGCCACTCAACAGGACGCTCAGCAAGAGGTTCAACGCATTGTTCAAGAAGCTCAACAGGCAATCCTACAAAGGGAGCAAACCATTGCCAGTCAAGAGCATACCATTCGTGGATTGTCTCAGGAAAATTCTGTGATGCATCAACGACTTGGTGATCTCGAACGTGTTGTTGCGCACCTCACCCAACAAGCTCGTGCGACCCCTGTTCCAATGCAAGAGTCCCCGCCGAAAGCCGCATCAATAGCCGAAACAGCTACGGAACCAAGCGCGGCTAAAGCCTCAAGTCAAGGCACAGTTCCCCCAGGAACCCATCAGCCGGTTGGAGCACCTCAGGTTTCAAGTTCACAAGATGCCTCCGGTGTTGCCGCATCGTCGCAAGGGAATGCTTTTACAAGTACTATCCCCGACCCTCCGTGTGGTTCTGTTCAAAGTTCAGGACTTGGTCACGATGCCCCAGCTGATTCAAGGGACCCTGGTGGGGGTGCAACAAGTCAACATCTCGTAGGCCATTCGGCAGTGCTAGGAGCAGCGTCCTCTGTTGGAGACGCAGCCCCCGGCGCGTCGAGGACTAGCGGGTTGGGTAGAGACGGTCCAAGGGATCAAGCCGATGTGAGAGTGCAAGTGACGGCTTTAGCGGAAATGGTTCAGCAGCTTTCCCAATTGGTTGCTAATCAAGTGGCTCCGCCACCTCCGCCTCCGGCCGCACCACCTCCAGTGCCTCCCATCCCCCTTTTTGGGGCGCCGCCTCCGCCGAAAGCTGGCAATGGCACTCATGTTCCACCAGTACCAATCACAATGTTGGGAGGGTTATACTCGTCATCCCCGCAAGCGCCATCGGCAGCAAGCTCCGACACATCATCAGACCCCAATGGAGATGATGATACCCCACAATGTCGAGTTTGCGGCGGCAGCCATGAAGACACTGATTGCCCATACCTCACCATGAATGGTGGTGGGGGAGGTGGGGGAGGCCCTGGCCAGTTCCCCAATGCAGACCCGTCTCAAGCTGCCGATCCTAGTGTAGGCATGACCGTCACCGATCACGCCACGCATGAGGAATCCGTTGTTCGCGTCAAGGACCTCAAGGATCTCGTGTTGCCATCCCCTCCGGAGAACGCTGGTCAGGCTAGAGGTTTCATCAACCAAGTTTTGATGGCCATCGGTCGACTCCAGAAGACCCCCGGAGATGAAGTTTACCAGTGGGCCCAAGCATGCATGTCCTCCACCGAGCAAGAACTCGTCGCGGACAAGCGTTTCCCACGGTTAGATCGTGAAATAGCCGCAAAGCTCCTTAAGACCTGCCGCAAAGGTAAGTTCGGGCTCTTGTTTCAGAATATGGTTGAACAAGAGAGAATCTCGTCAGGTGGGATGCCCGTAGGGAGAATCATGTTGCGTGCTATCTTCAAGCACTTTCAGTTAGAACGAGGTAGGCTCGGAACCTTAGGAGGTCGCAACTTGTTAAAGTTGTCTCTTGCAGGCCCGTCCCTTGCTGACCTGGATGCCTTTCGGGAGAAGTACGTTTACGTGCTGACCGCAATTCCCGTGGCAGAACAACCCAGGGAAACAACCTTGTTTGATCATCTGTTGGATGAGCTGGAAAAGTGCACTGCGCTGAAGCCTAAGGTAGAAAAGGCACGGGAAGCCCCTTTCGGTAGCCACCGTAGGAAGCCGGAATGGTTGTGGTCCAAGGTTGATCTAGCCTTGGAGCTCCATCAGGACAAACGGAACAGGGATGAGTTTGACAAAAGTCTTCAAATCAAGCCAGCCGTTATGTCCCAGGGGAATAATTCTAATGCCATGCCCGCAGCAAGCAGCGAAGACAAGCCCAAGAAAAGTAAGAAGAGCAAGAAGGATAAATCTGCTGACCAGCAGACTCCGGCAGCCCCTGCGCCGAAGGTTAAAGCTCCAAAGCCGCCTCCTCCTAAAGCTAATGCAGCTCCAGCCCCCAAGGGTAAAGGTAAGGGCGGTTCGAACGATAACCTTACTCCTAGGTCTAAGGCCATCAGTAAGACAGCCACTATGACCGCGGCGGAGAAAGCCAAGATGCCGTGCATGTTTTATGCCTATAATTCGTGCAAGGCCAAGCAGTGTGCATTTCTCCACAGTGATTCCAACAAGTACACTGGTCCCAAGCCCAAAAGTTTGTTGTCCCCGCCGCCGCCAAAGGCGAGTGCAGCTGTAGCACAGCTCATCCCGGCAATGGCAAGCGTCGCCTCAGATGACAATCGCATTAGTTGGCTTTGGGATACTGCCGCAGGGAGACACTTGATCGGACGTCAAGCTTTGAATAGCAACATGATCAAGTGCGTGCGCGAGAGCAGCACACCCGTAGGTTTTGCGACTGGGGGTGGTGCCCAACAAGGCACTACTTCATTAGGGTTCGAGGACAGCCGAGTGATACCTGCTGAAGAGCAGGTGTACGTCCTCCGTGATTGCCCACCAGCGCAATCCATCGGTAAGACCGTAATGGATCAAGGACACCTTTTCATTTGGGATCCACGTGAAAACGTTCCATACCTTGTGCCCCCAAAGGACATCAGTAGATGTAAGATTAACGTGCCCCGCAATGCGCGCATTAATGCATCTAGGGTAGTGGAATACGTTCCCCAATATGATGAGGTGGTAAAACCCAAGTTGGCAGAGTCGTCAACTCACCTCTGGCCGATTGAAGCCGCTGCTATGAGCGCGGCCGAAGACGATGTCGTTTCTCTGTGCGATGACTCGTGCCAAGCGTCAGATGAGGGTGAGATAGATCAGGTTCCTGTGAACATGCTAGCGGCCGAGGAAGCCCCTCCTCCCGAGGACGAACTTCCATTGATCGCCTTCGGAAATGGTGACCCGACACATGATACTGCGTTGAAGGAGCAAGCAAAATCTCCTGAGCACATGAGGTCCCATTTCCCGAAGAACCCGTTCTGCAAGGTGTGTTCAATCTCAAAGACCACTTCCGCAAGGGTAGCGCACAAAAAGGATACTAGATCCGACGACAAAGTCGATGTTCCAACCGCACCATTTCAACAGTTGGCTACCGATTCCGTGATTCTTGCCATGGGCGATGAACATCTCGGAGTAGGTTTCGGTGGAATCAAATCTCACCATGTAGTACGTGATGTTTTCTCAGGCGTACGACTTGCTTACCCTGTGAGTAGGCGGGACACGCAGGCGCATGTTAAAAACTTCCGTCAGTTCATGGGCCTTCGGGCCACTGATTCGCCGCCAACATGTCTAGTAAAAATGGATGCAGCAGGAGAGCTCGAAGGAGCGGCCCACGAAGTCGGTCTCGTCCCCGAGACAAGCTTACCGAACAGGTGGCCACACAACACCGTTCTGGAGCGCGACATTCGCGAGGAGAAGGAATGCTGCCGCAGCATCCACATGCAATCAGGGCTGCCCTATTCGTTGCATACGTTTAGTTACCCATTTGCATGTCTCTCCATGTCGTTCGACAGGCCTGCACCTTTCAGCCCAGGGAAAACCCAATGGGAAGCCCTCACCAAAGAAAAGTTTCAAGGTAAGAGATGCTGTTTCGGGCAATTGGTTTGGTACAGAACCAAGACTCCTGGCAAGCGTACTCTCGATCCGAACATGGCGCCAGCGCTCTTTTTGGGTTGGAGGATCGATCCGGGGTTGCGGTACCGTAATGTGGTCAAAGTCATGGACTATGAAGCCTTCCGCAAAGATGGTTCCATTTCCGTTCACGATGTTCCTGAACCGGAATTGTTCGTTGAAGACGGACCCCCAAGCTTTCCGATTGCAGCAGCAGCAGATAGAGCATTGCATGGTGGCAAGACAGATGGGTCTGATCCCCCACCTATGCCCCTGCGAGAGGCGCCCTTTGGTGCCCCACCGACCCCATCCGCTGTCAAGTCAAAATCCGTGTACATAACTGTTGAGAGGATCATCAAGTTCAAGGAAACGCCAGGTTGCCGTGCATGCACCGGTCATTCCAAGATTCACAGTGCCGAATGCAAGAAGAGGTTCTCCGAACTTGTTTCTGCAGATCGAGCTGAAGCAGCTGCAAAAAGCGCTGCCAAAACTGAATCTAAGGAACCCATTCCCATTGTTCATACTGAAGGGGATGAGGAGCTAGCTAGAGCAATCCACGCATCCGAGCATGGAGAGGATCCTAAGCCCGCAGTTAGTGCAGAAGATGTTGCGCATGAATTTGATGCAGCCGAAGCTGGGGAGCCCGCTCCCTCAAGACCCGGTGGCTCATTTTTCGATACTGCGCCAGCGACAGCCGCTACATCGCAAGGTGAAGATTTTTGGGTGTTCAAAGAAAATGCCAACTGTTTGGTCCGATACCATATCATGCCAAGGCAAAATCTCTTTACCCCAAAAGAGGTCGAGGATTGCCCCGTTTCCCCAGAAAGATTTACTGCAGCTCGCACCACTCGTGCCGTGTTTCAGGGGGGCAAAGCAGACAACATCCATGATGGTTGGTTTGGTAGCCGACCCAATCGCTCACTTGGAGATGCATGGACCGGGTTCACAGTGTTCAAGTTAAAGCCCATTCAGTCCGATTGTGTTATCACCACAGGTGCAGCCGTGATGTTAGACTCCGTACCGCCGACACCTCTCACCGATGCGTCAAAGAACGGTCGTCCGAACACATTGCCAATTTTTGGCATGCCATGCGGCGCAGAGGTTGAAGCTCCACAGCGCAAGCAGTTTGAGGTTGGAAATCATCGTGCCCGCAAGAAACAGGCACGTATTGACAAGTTGCCTGTGATGTTCGAATACGCATGTTCACCAGAGTCCAACATGGGTCGCGTGTTTGAAGGACTTGGCATACCTCATGTTAGGCTGGCTAAAGAGTTTATCGACCTCAGCACAGATGAAGGAGAAATTCAGTTGCAGTCGCAGATTGAAGGTTGTGATAAACCCAATCTCTGGGCCGCAATTCCCTGTACATCAGGTTCAGCATGGCAACGCCTTAATAAGGCCAAGTTAGGAAGCCAGTTCAAAAGGAAACTGAAGCAAAAGGTTAAAGAGTCGAGAGAGTTGTTCTCCAGATTCAGACGTCACGCAGAGACTGTCCTCCATCAGGGGGGTAGTGTTTCGTTTGAGTGGCCAAGGGATTGCGACAGCTGGGCTAGGGATGATGTTTCCGCATTCTTTAGAGAATATGCACACGTCTTCACCCCAGCGACCTTCCATGGTTGCGCCCTAGGCCTGAAGGACAGCAATGGCTATCCCATCAAGAAGCCATGGAAAGTCATGACCAGCAATAGCACACTCGCGTCCGCACTAGGTGCATTCAAGTGTCCGCACGAAAAAGGGTATAAACATTCGCTTGCAGCAGGTAACAAGACCGCAAAGACCGCTTTCTACCCCGAAGGCATGTGTCTCACAGTTGCCCGTGCGCTGTATCCAACAGTTCAACCCGTTGTGCCTGCGATGCCTGTCCAAGTGCCATTGCCTCTCGATCACCGGGAACGTGAACAGCAGTTGAAGCACATATCCCCTCTCTCTGGTTTGGAAGATATAGGTGTTGCTGTTGAGTCAGATGAAAAGTGTCACAACATTCTTGAGCAAGTTCTTGATGTTGAAAATCTCATCGCACATTCCCTAGGACAAGTCACAGAGAAGAAGGATCCTGAGATCACCGCAATGGTGACCAGACTCTTGTCACGTGCCGAAATGTTGGCTTCCCCGGAAGCTCTTGAAGCCGTTCGACTTGAAGCCACAGGCCTGGAGAAAGCCGGTGCTTGGGATCTAAATTCAGTCCGAGAGTATGATCAAGTCGCTGCTGAGGCGCGACGATCCAGTATAAAAGTCCATTTCGGGCAGTTGATGTCGCTAGCATCCGTCAAGTTCGCCGAACTCGCGAAACACCTTCAGAAGATGAAAGGTAGGATTGTGTATCGCGGAGACTGTGCGAAAGATGAACATGGCGCAGCAGCTGTCTACCAAGAGTTGGGAGCAAATCCCACGAGCGTACAAGGTCTTAATAACTGTCTCGCTTATGGATCCCTGCCAGGGAATTCCACCACAACAGCGGACGCTATAAAGGCTTATGTGCAAGCACTGCTGAAGTCCAAGTACCAAACTTGGATCACACTCCCGCCTGAGCTCCGGCCAAGGTGGTGGCGCGAGCGTTTCGTGAAACCTGTGGTTTTGCTCGTTAAAGCTCTTTATGGGCATCCTGACGCTGGCGGACTCTGGGAGGCACACCTCAAAGGGTTCATTAGTGAACTTGGAGGGCGTGAGGTCGCAGAGTTTCCTGGAAACTTCTGGTTCAAGGAGTCCGGGTTACTTCTCTCGACATACGTCGACGACTTGACGTTGGCCGGCCCCAGCCACCTTCATAAAGACTTCTGGGAAAAGTTAACAAGACTGGTTGATATAGAACCCCCAGAAGACATATACCGGGTGCTAGGCAGGAATCACCTTTTGATAGATGCTCCAAAGGACACAACTGAACCCGATCTTAATGCCGCAATGGGCAGATTGAAAGGGGGCATGGCGTTCGACATGCGGGATTATGCCCGTCAAACGGTAGCATTATATCTTGAGGTTGCACAGCTGAAAAGTGAAAAGTTGCGTGATGCCACCACTCCATTCTGTCCCGCTGGATCCCTTGATCCTGCAGATGACGCCTTGGAGGGTGAGCTCGGCTTCGCCGCTTGCCGCGTGTTGATGAAAGCCTTATGGCTCGGCCGTTTGGCACGCCCAGACCTGGTCAAGCCCATTGGCGACCTTGCCTCATTTGTTCAAAAATGGTCTAGAAACTGCGATAAGCAGCTACATAGGCTTGTTTGCTACATAAACAGCACGGTCAACAGCACGCTAGTAGGCACAGTTCAAGATTCGACTGAGGATTTGCATCTGTCTCTTTATGTGGACGCCGATTTCGCCGGAGAGCGAGATGCAAAATCCACGTCCGGAGGATTCTTGATTTTGAGTGGTCCGCACACGCATTTTCCGCTTGCGTGGGTATCCAAAAGGCAGACATCGGTCTCCCGGTCAACGACCGAGGCGGAGATTGTATCTCTCGCATACTCCCTTTATCAGGAGGCGCTCCCTGCGCTTAGCTTGTGGGAGCTGATCTTGGACCGACCATTCCATCTCAAGATCCACGAGGACAATCAGGCGACTATCCTCGTAGCAAGGAAAGGTTTCTCATCCAAGCTACGCTGTGTCCAGCGAACACACAAGGTGAACCTCGCGTGCATCGCAGAGCAGCTTGAAAGCGAACACATCTCGATAGAATACGTCCAAACCGACATGCAGTCAGCGGACATCTTCACGAAAGCGCTTCCACCCAACAAGTGGGACCATGCCATCCGGTTGCTCGGCATTCGTGTTGACCTACCAGAGAAGCTTGAAGACGTTCGTGAAAGTAGAGCCGCTAAAGCAGCTGCCTAGTGCGCTGCAGCATGCCTGCAAAATTTCCAAAGTGTGCAAAGTGCCTGGGTGATGCTTGAATAACTTGTGTCAGTCGTTGTGATGTAAACTTGACTTCAAGTTGGCGTGGTAATGCGCCCAAGACACTCCCTCAGTGCCGTCAATGAGGGGGGAGTCAATTATCACGATGACATTTATGGCCCAGAGGTACATGAGGTAGGTTCTCATGTAGTCAGTTGCATGTTGTACATTCAAGTGGTTGCCAAAGCATGATCCAATCACTGCTTTGGCTCAAGTGCTGAAAACAGCGCGTTGCACCGCGCTAGCCCCAAGGTTAAGGGAGAGGTCGCAGTCACGGAGGGGTTCGTTCCTTTTAAGGTCCTGGGTTCCCCCGTTGTTGACAAAACTGTGTTTCCCTCTCCTTTGAGTTTACCATCTATCATATGGGCTGTGTGTGTCCTTTTTTTAGGGGAGCCCAGCAACATGGATTCCGGTGGTCCTTTTGGCTTCCCCTTCAGCACCCGGAAAAAGGGGTACCCTCCAACCCAAGACGAGGCACCCGGTTGCCACTTGGAGGTGAGCTTCCAGAGCCCCCAGATGGCGCTGGAGCCGCAGGCGCTGGGTGCCTGGGTGCTTTGGGCCCCGAGTCGGTTTGTTGGTTGGTGCGTTTGGAAGGTTGAGTGAAACAGGTTTTGATTTTGGGCACTGTTCGCTTTCGAGGGCTGCGTTCTTGTTTTTTTTTTGCCGGTGTGCTTGTTGTTTGAAGGGTGGCTTAAACGGAAACCGAAGGGCAAACAGCAATCTTGGGTGTGTTAAGCGTATTTTTGGGTGGTTTGAATGGAAGCCAAAGGGGAGTACCACAGTTTTTTCGTGTTTTCGGTCGGGGGGTCCCTGATTTGAACACAAACCCGGGTGGCCATGCGGTGCAATGAAGTGGTTGAAGCTGGTGTCCGTCAAAGGGTCCCTAATTCGCATTCATACCTAACCATCCCAGAGGCTCTAAGCCACAGCTGTGCAAAATAGGGTTGCAGGGGGGGGTCTTGGGTTGCGGGGGATTCCTTCACTTGCACGACCATTGATACTCGTAAGGAAGACTCCAATGGGAAGCATCCGCTGCATGTTGATGCGGCTTTCAAAAAGGTCTTTTGAGAAGGAAAGCGCTGCAACCCAACCCCGAGCTTAATAGAAAGTTTCCTCCACCGGGAACATTTTTTGACGAGGCATTGGTTGCAAGTTCCATTGACAATTTACCTTCCCCCAATAACTACAAAATCCGCATTTGGGCAATCTCCCAAGACCAAGCCGCACCTCTTTCGCCTTTTGGGCGCAGTTGAAATTTCCAGAGAAGTCAAGGATCCAGGGCCTGGCCTCCGTTCCAGGAGGCCTTCAAGGCGATGTCTTTGCAGATGGTGCAGGGCCTTTGGCAGGAGCACCCGGACCAAGTGAAGGACCGGCGGCACCGAGAAGAAAAATCCGGCAAATCCAAGCGGTCGAAGTCGTGTGCCCAGCCCCGGAGCATTGGAGAGGGGAATGAGGGACTGGGAGACATGCAACTTGCAAGGGTGTGTGTCAAAATTGGGAGGTGGACCCCCCCCAAGTCGCTTCTGTTTCCCCGTTGGTTTCCCTTTCAACCAAAGTGAAAAGGAAAACCTCAAGAAAAAAAAACTACCCACACACCGAAAGGCGGCAGAAAGATTGTTCATACCATTTAATGAGCATCACTTCAAATGATGATGATGATGATGATGATGGTGGTGGTGGTGGTGGTGATGATGATGATGATGATGATGATGAGGATGATCACCAGAATGATGAGTTTGAAGCACATATGATCACCACCCTTCCCTTTGCGCCTGGCCCTTTGCAAGGGCTCGGCAGACATGATTTACCCCGAGAGTTGGAGCGGGGTTGGATGCTGAAACCCTCGGACCCCGACGGATGGACGCTTACGAAGGAGATCGCTGAAGCAGCGGCGGCCTACTTGGACCAAGGACGGCGCTCAAAACAGTGCCGCGTTGTGTTTCTGGCAACGACATATACATATATGATAATACATGTATATATATATATATACATACATGTATGTACACATATCTATTTGTATATATACATATATACATATATATATATATTTATCATATGTTTTTGGAGGCTTCGTATCCATTCACCTTGGTTGAAAGTTTAAAGGGAACCAAAAGCAAACTCACCATTTTGGTCCAGATCCCTACTTTGGGATATTCCCACACTCTGGCCAATTGGAAGAGTGCTAGGTTTATAAGCTGTGGAAGATTCCGAATCGCAGGCGGACTTTTTTAGGACATTGCCTTCTGCGTAGTTTGATAGACACAAAGCAGCCCTTCGGCAGCGTAGAAGCCTGCTAAGGTAGGACTGACCCATAAACTCATTGCCAGACTGAACTAACTTGTTTGCGGCCTTTTAGCCTTTGGTGTTCCGTCAATTCCCGAGGGGGCCCTCAGTGGAACAATCTACGCCTCTTTGAAGGCACAGTGATCTGCGATGCAAAAATTAGCTTATACCATGGCATGTCATTTTGTTGTGTGGAATTTTACCAAGTCAAGCCATTCTATTGTGTGTGAAACGTATCCTATGCCAGGATATGTCTGGCTAGATATATCTGAGCCCCAGCAGGGCTCCAACCGGGTCAAATCACATGGGGTCGCGCGCGCGCGCCAGAGGCCCCAGAACGACCAGCCGAAAAAGAACAGCTCGCACGCCAGCCCAACACACTGCAACTAGCAGCGTTTTGTGGCCGGGGGCGCGCGCGCGCCACAAGGCCCAAAAACAAAGTGGAGAAAAGCAAGGACCGCGCAGCACACGAGCCAGCCACAGCAGAAGCAAAACAAACAAAACATCAGCCCAACGCGCTGCATAGCATTTTTTGACAGTATTTACAGCGTTTTGTAGAGCAAGGACCCAGCATCGCCGGCATGCCCGGCAGAGCCTCGATGATGCAGACCAAGCCCCGCTGAAGCATTACCCAGGCCCAACCCCAGACCCTGATGATGTCAGCCACACGGCCTAAACCCTGCATATACGCGATGCTTTGCGAGGGTTTCCCACAAGCAAGCAAAACCGCAAGCCGCCCTGCCGGATCTGCCTAGCGGCGAAGGACGCCCGTGCGCCGCCGACCCCCCATGCCAAGCACAAGCTATCGTCCAGAAGGAGAAAAACGACCGGAAAATGACGCTTGGAGGGGTTGACGTGGCAGTTTCTGAGCCCACTAGCCACAGCCCGGCAGCCGCCAGAGCCTGGCAGCCGGGACAAGCAAGACGGAGTCTGAAATTTGATGTGCTGGTGATCCACACGCTTTTCAGAGGCATCAACTTTTGTTCTCCTGGGGCAAAGTTGTTGGGCCCTGTAACTTTGCGAGGACGCCGCAGGGAGCCATTGCAAGTTCATGTGAGACTTGCAATGCTCGGTTTGTCCTGAGTTTGCCGCTTTTTTGTTGATGCTTTGCTCTTAGTGCGTGAGACCAGAGGTCTCGTTGCACGGCCCCGGATCTGATAGTGTTTCCAAACAGCCTGGGCAGCTCGGCAACGGCGGGTTTCCTCACGGGCCAGCCAAGTTAAGCTGCGCAGTGCTTCGCGTGCTCTGAAAAAGGCGTACTGCGTGGGAATTGACACGAGGCTCGTGAAGTAGTTGTGGCTGCTTGGGGCTCCAGGTCGGCCTCAAAGGCCGCCCAGATCAAACCACGAAGAGGTCCCCCAACAACGGCGTGGCGCAGGCGCGGTTGCAGCTGGGATGGTGACAGCGCTTCCAGGTTGGGAGGGCAACGTCAGTCAGCAAGGCCACATGCGGTGAACATGTCAAAGGCGCTTTGCTCCTCAGGACCTCCTTGGTGCTTTCTTGCTCGCAATGGCCTTGGCGTGGCTCCAACGGTGGTGGCGTGTGGGCAGGACGGGCAGGCAGGGCGTTTCCTTGCAAAGTCTCGAGCGCGGGATGTAGCGCTTCCTGCTGCCGAACAATCCCCTTGCTCTGACCAACGGCCGATGGAGACATGTAGCATCCACCGGCTAGGCCTGCTTGCCGCCCGCAGCAGGTTTAGACAAAGCCGTGGGGATTGTCTGCGACTGCCAACCCAAACTGGCGGAACGTGTCAGGCCTGAAAGAAGGTAACGGCGCGCGCAACGGCCCCGCGCAATCTGATGACTGCAACACTGGGTGCTTTGCAAAAACCGACGAGTTTTACCAGGTTTTGTTCGGGGTCACCATAGACAATGCTTTCAAACATGCTGGTTTTCTACAAGTCCCAAGTCCGTTTCATGTCGTTTACAGTGCGGTCAAGCGTTCTCGCATAAAGAATTCGCTCTGTTTTTTACATGCCCAACAATCACAGCGCGAGTGTGTCAAAATCCGCCAAAAACATTAACGCGTGCTAGAATCTCTCGAGCGGCTGTGCTTACCATTTGGTGATCTTCAGCGGGTGTGCCTTTCTGAGCGGGGGCGCCTACCATTTGGCAGGCATGCGTGCGGTGCTGAGCGAGTGCTCTTGAGCGGGTGCTCTTGAGCAGGCGTGCTTACCATTTGGCAGGCAGGTGCGCTTCCCACTTGGCACGCATGTGTGCGGGTCACGGTCCTGGGCGGGTGTGCTTACCGATTGGCCGGCAGGTGTGCGGTGCTGAGCGGGTGCTTTTGAGCGGGTGTGCGAATCATTTTGACAGGCAGGTGTGAGCCCAGCAGCCACAGCCCGGCCAGGGCCCCTCGGCGACCAAAAACCGACCGACAAAAGATGCGTGGAGGGCAGGGCGCTAAGGCCCAAGCGCAGTAGCATGGTGGGCAGAACGAGCCCTGAAAAACCGACAGGAAAATGGCGCTCGCGTGGGGCTAGCCAGAGCCCGGCAGCCACAAGTGATACCTGGCAGAAAGCTAGCGCAGCTACGGCCATTCGATGGGACGTTCGGCACGCCCTCCCTTCCAAACAGGGCATTCTCAAAGTATTTCGGTTCTTGGCACGAGAGAACGAGCAGCATGCACACCGAATATTTACAGATAGATATCCAAGATGTTGTTGGGCAGTGAGTGGGGCAAGTGCCTGAGTCCAGCGCGAGGATTGACCAATGATTTGCACGCGCGCCGGGTTCTCTTCTACTGCCTCATGCAGATGGATCCGGACAAGGCCGACAAAGTGCCTCGGAGGCAAAGGTTTGACCAGACCCCAACGCAGAAATCGGACCCTTGATTGCTTGGAAATGCGGGATGGCGATATACTCTGAAGTACGGACCTTGAAACTAGTTTAAACATCGCTTGGACCAGTTGCGGTTGATTTTCCTCTTGTTGGGCTGATGTTTAAGGGGGAAGTATAGAGAGCCCTGCAAAATTTCCGCTTCTTTAACTCTTGATTTGTTTCCTTTTTCGGAAGGCTCGAGAAGCATACGTGGTATTTACTAGTATATCCTGTGTCTGGTCACCAGCAGAATGCAAATGTCCTAAATCCGCCTTTGGATAAACGTATTGTAAGCTTTTAGCGGGGAATCAGGTCAAGGAGGAATCTGTCTCTTTCCGCTGCAAGCCGCAGGCCTCAAACACAAGTTTTGTGGGCAGGCATGTAGAGACAAACCTCCCACATAATGCTCGGTTGAGATTAGTTTTCGGTGTTTGAAGGGGAAACCTAAAATACACCATAGTGTTGAAGGGAAGTCGTTTGTGGTTGTTGAAGGAAAACCCTTCTTGGCTGTAGAAAGGAATCCTTGTTTGGTTGAACACGCTAGCCCTTGTTTGGTTGCTCAAGGCAAACCATGTTTGTGAGCTGGAAGCCTGCAGGAATTGATTTGCGGGTCTGAAGACCTTTGGCTCTTGAGTGGACACGACTCCGGGCTCAAGGATACTCTGTTTGGCCCCTTTGTTTTCCTCACCGGCTTTTCCAGCTCTTACTGGCATTTTTTGAGCTGTCCTTTGGTTCTGTTCAGTTTTGGGACGCAAACAGCTGCAAAAAGCTGCAAGAAGCTGCAAGAAGCTGCAAGAAGCTTTTTGCCTGGGCTGTTTTTTTGTTTTTTGTTTTTGTGGTTGCTGCCTCTTTCAGCGTTCTTGGGTTCTGTTCATTTTTGGGCTGCAAACAGATCTCTCAGACACCCGAAAAGGCCTGGAGCGACCGCGTGACTCGAGGTGATCCTCGAGGGCGTGGCCCGGGATCCCTTCCACGTGCCGCTGCAGTTCGAGCGGCTAGAGCCAAGGAAGGCCCTTGAAGGCCTCAAACGAGTGTTCCCCTCAAGGACAAACACATGTTTTTTATTCATGTACTTATTGATTGATTAATTTGTTTATACATTCACTTCTTTATATGTTCATTTATTTATATATTCTATTCATTTATTTTATTTTTTTGTGCTGTTTTACACATCTCCCTTAATTACTTGGTTTATTTATGGCCAAACACATGCTTAATCATGCTTCTCTCACTTCCCGAGTTTAAAGGGGAGTCCCCCCATGAAAGACATATGCTTATCTCACTTCAAGAGCTTACAGGGACTTGCTATATATTTGTTTTGAGGGAAAACCGTTGGAGTGATAAACCAGTTAAGGCTTGTTTTGGCCGATCCACTCACCTCACCTGCGGTGTGTGCGAGCCAATTGAGGGCTTCCTTTTGGAGAACCCCCAAGCCTTCGATTGATTCCTGGTCCGTGTGTTTAAAGACTATCTTTGCAATCACCTGGCCTTTCTTACGTGTGGGTTTCGGCTGGAAAGGAAGCAGGGCAGCCAAAAAAAGGCAATGGATTCACAACGGGGTTCCGAGGTTCCCTGCAAAATTGCTAGGGCAAACGATTTCACTTTCGAGCCATTCTTGTGTGGGTCTCCTTTCTGCCGAGCGCCCATTTGCCAGCTCGACAGAACTTCCTTGGGTTGGGCCCTGAAGGCCGAGGCGAGTCACTTGAAGCCCCGAGAGCATCCTGAGGTTTGCGTGGAAGTTGCGTGGGTCTTTCAGTAGCGGTTCCAAAAAGCATGAACCTTTGCAGCCATCGGGGTGGAAGCAAACGTCGCTGGGTTTTGGGCTTCACTCACTTGCGCCAAATCACCAACTCGGACTCTTAAGAGGCGGTTTCTCCTGCTTCTTTGGTAGGAATCAGCTGGTTTCCCTTGGTTCTCTGGTAGGAACCCTTCCTTTAAGCCGGTCCGCAGGAGCCCTCGCTTTGGCCCCTAAGTTCTGGCTCGCATTGGCTGCCTGGACCGAGGTTGGCCACCTGGCTGGCGGCCCGCGCCAAGGAAGACGACGCCTCGGCGCTGCGGAGGATTCGCCAGCTGCTGCCGCAGTGGGCCGCTCGTTTCGCAGACCTCCGGTGGAGCTCGCCCAGGGGACAAAATGAGCGCAACAGAATGAAGTTTTTTTTGGGGGGGGGATCCAGTTTTCCTTTTTTTTTTCCTTTTTTTTTCCGGTTGAGGAATTATGGAACTAATGCTGAATGCGTCATTGGCAATAAATAACAGTACAGATCGGGTAGACGCCGCGAAACATTGCATTTGGTAAGTGTCTCGACATTCATTAAATCAAATGACTCAATAGTTGAGCCGTGATCAAATGACCAATTCCTTTACATGGGCGGGTGGACAATCATCGTGAAGATTCCTAGTAAGAGAGCCATGATGTATTGTGTGTACGAATCAGTTGGCACCCCTTCCGCAGGGAGACCTTCAAATGTGCGTTAGCTGTGCGCCAAGATCACAGGATACCTTGCAAATGGGGAGCAGTTCAGCCAAATTGAATTTGGTTTCTGTTTCAACTTGACTCAGCCTGCAAGGCATGAAAGAGTGAGCTCGAAAGCTTGGATTCGCGAGCCTTGGGCAAGAAATGCAGCAGGCCACTGCGACTTCATTCTGATTGCATGTTGCCTTTGGGAGGCCAAAATGGAACTGGGGTTTTCGTCCTCCACTGTTTGAAGGAAGCGCAACCTGAAGCAAGGCTCAGCCAATCGTGGCATGTCACTGTTTTGCGGTTCCACCATTAACCCGCCAGCCAGCACAGCCAGTTTATCCCACCATGTTTCCTTTTGCAAGTACCAACCCTTTCACCTGGGAGTCCTTTGTTTTGTTCGGCGTTTGGATTTGCGAATTCTCGGTAAATGTGTTTCGGTTTGGAGTTTGGAATTGCGAGCTAATGGATCGGAGCTTAGATGTGCGACCACTCCCATTCGCCTGGACCGCTGCTTCCAGTTACCACTACAATAGCTAACCAAGGGAAAGCACCATGTAAAAGCTACAGCGCAACTCCCTGGTTACCTACTTTGGTGGCTTGCGCTGCGATTTTTGTGGGAAATGGGTGGGTCGGTCTCGGGTCGCGGCACCCAGGTCAAGAGGGCGGCTAGAATCATCCCCTCGCTCTAAGTTTCGCGCCAAGGAGCCCCAGCTCATTGCGAACCTGCGGAACCAGCTGCTGGGGCCAAGAAGGAGTCCAAACAGGGCGGCCTGAGTTCGCCTCAGTGGGTTGCTTCCTTGTTCCCCTCTGGGTTGTAAGGCCCATGCGAAAATCCTTTGGGTTGCGTAAGGATTTGTCATTTGCCTGGGACAGGGGCAACCGTGCAGTTTCAACAGCCCAGGCAATCAAATCCCGTGTTAATGAAGGCCGGGGGACGGGCCCAACCAGAAACAGGTGCGGATTTCCTCCTCCTGATTTTTCACATGGCTTTGGGTATGTCAGTACCAGGTTTGATTGGCAACTCAGAAGGCACCCGGTTTTCCGGTGGTTACTCTTTTAAGATGGGGGGTGGTTTCTTGCGGTTTTCCTTTGGCTTCTTTTCAAAGAGTGTCTTCCCAAGTTGCTGGATATACTTTGCGGGAAGACTGTAGTGGCAAACAAGTTGACGTTTCTTGGCACTTCCACTCAGGAATTGAGAATTGAGAATGGGTGGAAATTTCCTGTTTTCTTTTTTCGGAGCTTGGACGCCCCCCTTAAGGTCGTCCAACACATCATCTGAAACAAGTGTTCCCCCCACCCTCATTTTTGACAAGCTGACAAGAATACAAGTAACACAAAAAGGGGGGGCCGTGGGTCTACTTTCCTTAGCCGTTTCGTGGATCCGGATGTGGCGTTAGGGGGCCGGGCGTTTGGGGGGATTGGCAGGTCCCTCGTATCACATCCAATGTCAGGCCGGCAGAGGGTTTCCTGAGTGGCCCCAAAGATCTGCAGCAAAGACATACGGCGATCCCTTCCCAGCCAGGACTGCTTGTCGAATGGATACCCTGAATCGGTTCTCAGGCATGCAAGCCGTCACCAGTCCCGGGCATCCTGGTTCTGGCTCCGCGAAAGTCCACACTTTCTTCTCAAAACTGCTTTTGGGACCCGGCAGATTCCCTTTAGACCGCCTTTTTTTGATCATGTTGAGGATGTCTAAACTGGACTCAAAGGCCCGCGGGCGCGTCTGAGGAAGGCCATGTGGATCTTGAACAAGTTCCACCGCGCTCTTGGGGACGAGCAAACTGCCGATCGCTACTTCGACCGATTAGTGGAGCTCAACGAGAAAGGCATTGACCGCTGAAAAGTCAAAGGCGTCGACCTTGCGCTTGTTCAGGTCGGCCGCCGTTTTGCCTTGGAAAATGGGGGCACACCTGCAACGTGGGGTCAGGTTTTCACTGAATTTTCCATTTGAAGCAACTCCAAACCGAGTAATTACCTAACATGGGGCCCAGCATCCAAAAAAGATGCGACACCCACAGCTCAAAGCTTGTTTTTTTTTTGTGACATGCAGTAATTCTTGCCGCTTGGAATGCACCTTTGCACGCCGGTGTGTGGGATGCTTCCAAACAGTAGGAGACGGATCCTAGAACTGAGGGACAACTCGGTTTTCTGTATCACCAATTTGCGTATGTTCCAAAATCACTAAAAAGGAAGCCTACGACTGGGAAGACTTGCCCCACAGCCTTTTGAGATACCCTCCATGTTCGGTTTGGCCATAGCTTCCGGTTCTCTATGATCAATCTGGGGTTCGGACCAAATAAGGGCTATCATCACAGTTTGGCGTGTCTCAAACGAGAAGGTCGCCCCGAAATTATTGATTTGGCTCCCCTGTACACATACCCAAACAGTCACGAACCAGACCCATATACCAGTTTTGTTTTTGTTTTTCCCCAGATAGCTGAAAGCTACAGGGGTTCTAGCTTCTAATAAGGAAGGGAAAGTTATTTGCGAGATTGACAGCTGGGTGCTAGGGGGCTGCTGGTGATGGTGATGATGCGGGCATGTTTTTGCGAGATTGACGGCCGAGTGCTAGGGGGCATGCAGGTGACGGTGCGGGCGCACTTTTGCAAGATTGACAGTAGGGTGCCAGGGGGCAGTCCGGGGTGCTGGCACAGGGGGGATGCTGTTTGGGGTGCTGTTTGAGGTGCTTTTGATGGTGTGGGCGCATTTTTGCAAGATTGGCGGTCGGGTGCTCTGGGAGTGCTGTTTCCGGGTGCTGTTTGGGGTGATGGTGCTGGCGTGCTATTGCGGTTGATATCTGTTTGGGGTGTTGGTTGAGGTGCTCTTGGTGCAGTGCTGATAGACGTGCTGCCGTGCATTGGCGTTTTTCGCTATTTGGGGTCTATGCTGTTTTTTTTTCTTCTTCTGGTGTCCAGTTCGCCATTTCCTCGCCGCGGCCAAAAGCCGAATGACGGGCAAAGCACCGCGATGCCGCGCCTGGTGTGCCGCCTCGCAGCCTGCGGAGCTGGTCTCAGTGGACCGGCCACGCCGGCGGAAGCAGATGCCATCGCCGTGGAGATGCCGAGGCGCGAGCGGAAGCGCAAGACGTACGGATCGATCAACTCGGCACCAGCTGGTATTATATATATATATATATGCGCATGGTTGGTCCCAGTCATAGAGATCGGGATTCATGCAACTCAATCCTGCTGGCTTCCCTCTTGGTGGCTTTGCTCTACAGGAGCCGGGTTCAAATGCCCACCGATCCAAGTCACGGATTGAAAGTTACCTAATATCACCCTTACCTGATTGTTGGAAAGAGGGTACCAAGATTTTGTTTCTATGATCATGGCTAAATTTGAAGGGAATCGCCCTTCCACGGAATAAATCGCCCTTCCACGGAATCCAGAAGTTGCTGATTTGGGCCATTTTCCTCGGTGAGATACATGGAAGGGATTCGTGATTGGTAGCTTGCTCGATCAGCTCAGATATTGTAGATTGTATTGGCATCGGCATGAGTTTTGCTTGGATCGTAGTAGATGGAGTTGGCTGGACTGGTGGCAACCTCGGATTCATCAAAGTTTGACACTATTCCCGCAGATAGCTGCAAGCTATACGGGGGTTCTTGTTTCTAAAGCGGCGGGTGCGCTGAAGGTGCTATGGTGGTTGCTGGCAGTGCCTGTTTTGCGATGCAGTCAGGGTGCTCTTACACTGTTGGTGGGGCTTGTTTGGCGCTGCAGTCGGGGTGCTGTTGTGGGTGCTGGTTGGGGGGGGGTGCTGGTCTTGGCGCTGTTCTTTTGCGAGTGTTTGGTCAGGTTGCTGTTTGCGGCGGTTGCTAGCGGTGCTTGTTTCGCGACGCGGCCAAGGTGCTGTTTTCGCGGCGCTGATCATTTTGACATGGTTAAGGTGTGGTGGGAGTTACCTTGGGTGCTAGTTTGGGGATGCAGGCAGGGCGCTGTTGTGGGTGCTGGTCAGGGTGCTGCTCAGAGTGCTGCTTGGTGTGCTCAAAGCGCTGTGGTTGTTGCCGGCGGTACTTGTTGGGCGATACAGTCGGAGTGCTGGTTAGTCTGCTGTTATAATCTCCCATGCTATTTGGGGTCTATGCTGGTGTATTTTTTCTTGGCGGGCAACTGTAATGAGGGGCCACTCGAGTTTTTGCTGATCCCAACCCGCTTTTTTTTGCCCTTAACCCAAAGGTAAGCTGGAGGTCAAAAAAATCGGTTCGTGGTTGCAAGGTTGTTAAGGGAAAACAAGTTGGAAGAAGCCTCAAGTCAAGGGGAAATCAAAAGGTTTGGAACCTAAGCTTCAGGTTCGTCACGGGTGCGTCTTAGGTGGGCTTGGGGCCTCACGCTGCTGGTTGATCTGCTGATGCGGCCTGTCCGAAAGATCCGAGCGGGTTCCAGCTGGGTCCTGGTCGTGGAATTCCGGGCACTTCTCGGCATTCACCCGAATCCGCCTGGTTTTCTGCGAAAACGCCCCGAAAACTAGAACGCCCAGGAACTCCGTGACATTTGAAGGTGGTCAGTATTTTTCCACTGGACACATGTTTCATATTGTGGACCCCTGGATCAAACTTTCGCCGACGCAGTGACGCAGCAAGGCCCGCCCAGACAGTTCAGTTTTACTTTTTGACCAGCTGGGGTGTTTCCATAGCGATCAAATAACGCTTCATCAGACATGATTTGGGGGTTTATGCTACCAGTTTGTGAGGGGCTCGCAATCAAAATTCATGGCCAATTGATTGAATGATTATTTGTGGAGATTGGTAGCAAAGAATGTGTGGAGATTCGATGCGAGGAAGCTTCCACAGCCAGGCACAGCCAGCTGAACGACAACTGGGCACGTCTTGGAAGAGGGAATTCCGACTTCCGTTTGCGGACGGGCTAAAAATAACGCGGATCCGCACTTCATGTGCACGGATCCACGCAGCATGATACCAGGTGGGTGGCGCTCTACTGGCGGGATTATACCATCGGCGCCACAGACAGAAGGTTGGCTCACCTCCCAGAAGAAGCAAGGAACAAAACGAGAGTCGTACTTTTTCCACCTGTTGACCGGTGGCACCATTTTTCCTAGTTCCCCACTCGACAGATTTGGGGTGGCTACGTAGATTTTGAGTGACATCCAAGCGCCACAACTTGGCACCTGCAGTACCTGCCGCCCGACAGAGCCTGTGTCAGACAGATGTGGCAGCTGTGACAGTCCGAAGCTCCTGCCGCTCCCGGCAGCCAGGCCAGTCTGAGTCTGACGCCGGCTCTCGCCCCGGAAGTCGGGCCAACAGTTGGATTCATTGCCTGGCGAATGCTGGGAATGCTGGGAGTACTGGCAATGCTGTGAGAATACCGGCACCAATCACCTTGTGTCGAGCTTGCTGGCCGATTCATGTTCCTTGCGAAACTTTGCAGGCGTCGCGCGGCGGCTGTTTTGCTTAGTGTGCCGCTTCAACTGCGCAGGAGGGCTTGGCGACTTCTGAGGGCCTTCTAATTTCTGCTCAGCTATGATGTATACTGGTCAGGGGTCAGCAGCACGCAGCGGTCCGCTGTTTCGTTTGCTTCGCTTTTGCATCACCCGGCAGATTCTGATTGCTAGCCAGGGTTGGACAGAAGTCAGCCTTGAGCAGCTTCAAGCAACGCGTCTTTTGAGCACTTGAATGGGCAAATGCCTGCGGCGGGGATCGTCGCAGTACAGTTCTCTTTACTGTTCGGAAGGCTTTCCTGTCGCCCTTTGATTCCCCAACTTGGGCTTCCAACGGAACGATGTTGCGGGATGCTGGGCGAAAAGTTATGATCGTAGGAAGGCACATTGCTTCAGCCCGCTGGGCCCTGGTCTGACCAGGGTTGGGCAAGATTTGTTTCAACCAGCCCGCCACCTTGAAAGGGAAGCGGCAGAACAGCCGTTTCAGCAAGTGTGGGGTGTTTGAACCTTTCTAAGCAAGCTGTTGGTCCCCATCCAGCAGGGTCTCTACATTGGGGAACCCTCGTAATCAGTGTTTTCCCTTAAGCCAACCCCGACTGGGGTGTACAACCTGCTTCGCAGGCTTTGCCTTGGGAGGTAGTCGCCACCAAGCGTTTGGTTGTTTTTAATGGGGATGCAGAATTTGTAAAAAAATAAACCCGACGTGATGAAGGTCTTGCACAGCGGCCTATTCAGGGGGCGTTTTGGAGGGGATTCTGCACTTTTGGAAGACTGCCCATTTTGATGCGATACCCTGGATTAAGAACCCTCCGGTTGATTGGGCGTGCCCCATTTCACAGGGAACCCTTCGCTGTGTGGAACTTGGAGAGGCCCCATTTTGCCTTTGATGGTTCCCTTGTTAGTTACGTTCCTGAATTCTGGCCTTGCAGCACTTTGTTCATGTGGCAGTTTGGATCGCTGCGCACGCCGAGTTGCGCCTTCGCCGTACTCAACAAAAACCCAGTCGGCGTCCCCAACAGCAAGCCCCAGAACCACTCTACTGCGCATTTGGACAGAGACCGCACGCTTTCACCTAAGGAAATCCATCACACACGCATTTGTCAGGCATGAGTTAGGCCCTATCCATTTTGAGATGAAAATAAGAAGGTAGTTGAACAGGGCTCCTTAGAAGATACATTTTGCCCATTTGAAACATGGCTTTTTCGACCAAAATAAGGGGCAAGGCAATGTTCAGGTGGTTAATGTAAGGATCCCTGATTGAACTGAGGCCCACACCCACCCACCCATGGGCCGGAATCAAGCAAGTTCAGCTAGACAGGCCTTACCCCCTTGAAACTCTTCTCAACTCACACTGAAACAAACCGCGAAGATTAAGGCACCAATGTGGCCATCGCTCACTACTACAGCTTCATGACCATCACGGACCTGCCGGCTCTCCGCGTTTCTTGGCAGCTGAAGGCCTGGTGGCAGCCCTTCCGCGCCGCGGCGGCGCTGTCCTTCCTGTTTCTGGACGCGCGGGCCTCGGCACCAGAAGCGGAGCCAGGAGGCCATGGGTCAAAATCCAAATCGTACCCCCAGTGAACATCCCACTCCCCACTAAAACAGACTAAGATGGGTGGTGCACCTACCCCAAAATGGTACCATTGGTTTTGACCCACAGCCAGGAGGGAAACCGCAAAAAGAGCCCACCACTAAAAGGGGTCTTTTAGTTTCAGACCACATTTTGTGGTGTGCCAAGCAAAATAGGGATTGGACCCAAGGTTTCCCTGTACCCTGAAAACCGACTCGTGTTGGCCATGTCGATTTCGGGTTGCACTTGCGTTGATGTGGGTAAGGGCTGTAGTTTTGCCTTTGTGTCTTGGTAGAGCTCAAAGTTGATGGATTGTTGGGGTTGAGGTGAAGGGCTCAGTGGCTGTTTTTGAGAACTTCGCCACTTGCATGTCATATGTTGGCAAGAATGCGTTCTGTGCAAAGTATAGCAAGCTCACCAATTCGGGGGTTACCTCAGCCATGATGAAGGACCTACAATTTCAGTTTGTATTCAGCTGTCGTGCGCATGAGCAGCCTTGTCAAAGTGCCGGCAATGGTGATGATGTTGGTGCTGGCAATGCTGATGCGTTTTATGGGTGACTTCATCACTTGCTTAGGTGAGCTTGCTCCTGAACGGCCTGGAAACGCCTGGCCTGGTCTTCCTGCGCTTGGGCGCCTGCCTGCTTCGGCTGCTGCATGCGCTCTGGTGCCTTTGGGCCTTCGGGCCCAAACGCCAGTGGCAGGCTGAGGGTGAGGGAATTGGAGGGGTTGAGCAGGGTGGGGGGGGTGGGGGCTTGGACAGGGGTGTCTTTTTGCCACCTTTGGTGCGAAAATTGGCGACCCCCTCAAAAAGGAATCCTTCACTATAAGGGGGTCGATCATTTTTCCACAAAAAAGCAGCAAAAAGACCCCCCTGCGCTTGGAGGAGTTGGGGAGGGTGGTTGGGGGAGGAGGGTGGCAGCGAAGATGAAGCAAACCGGTCTATACGGAGTTTCTAGGAAATGCGGGGCAAGATTCTCACAGGACCGAACAAACAACGGAAAACCAAAGCGTCTCAGCCATGGTAGGGGTAGGATCGTTCTATTGCTTTGGATTTTTATTTGTGGTTTATTGGTCTAGAGAGGGAACTGTTGCGCAACATGTAGATACCTGTCTGGTTTTGAAACGTAGATTGTAGATGTTGTTGTTTTGAGTGAGGTTGAGGTCCGACATGTTGGTTCCTGTGAGTTTTTGCGTGGGCGTGGAACCAGTCAACAATTATGGTCTGTGTCCTAGCTTTTAGAGGGGGGTAAGCTATATATACATATATATGTATACATGTATATGTGATGTATGTGTACGCATACATATTCATACGTATACACGTTTGTTAATTCATTCATTCATTAATTCATTCCTTCCTTTCTTCATTCATTCATTCCATTCCATTCCATTCCATTCCATTCCATTCCATTCCATCCCATTCCATTCCATTCCATTCCATTCCATTCCATTCCATTCCATTCCATTCCAATTCATTCATTCATGTCATTTCATTTCGTTTCATTTCATCTCATTTCATTTCATTTCATTTCGTTTTGTTTTGTTTTGTTTCATTTCGTTTCATTTCGTTTCATTTCATTCCACTAACTCACTCACTCACTCACTCACTCCCTCGCTCGCTCGCTCGCTCATTCATTCATTCATCCATCCATCCATCCATTTCATTTCATTTCATTTCATTTCATTTCATTTCATTTCATTTCATTTCATTTCATTTCACTTCACTTCACTTCACTTCATTCATTTCATTCATTTCATTCATTTCATTTCATTTCATTTTCATTTCATTTCATTTCATTTCATTTCATTTCATTTCATTTCATTTCATTTCATTCATTTCATTCATTTCATTCATTTCATTTCATTCATTTCATTTCATTCATTTCATTTCATTCATTTCATTCATTTCATTCGTTTCATTCATTTCATTCATTTCATTTCATTCATTTCATTTCATTCATTTCATTTCATGTCATTTCATTTCATTTCATTTCATTTCATTTCATTTCATTTCATTTCATTTCATTTCATTTCATTTCATTTCATTTCATTCATTTCATTCATTTCATTCATTTTATTCATTTCATTCATTTCATTTCATTCATTTCATTTCATTCATTTCATTTCATTCATTTCATTTCATTCATTTCATTTCATTCATTTCATTTCATTCATTTCATTCCATTTATTTCATTTATTTCATTTCACTTCATTTCATTTCATTTTCATTTCATTTCATTCCATTCCATTTCATTTCATTTCATTTCATTTCATTTCATTTCATTCCATTTCATTCATTTCATTTCATTCATTCATTCATTCATTCATTCATTCATTCATTCATTCATTCATTCATTCATTCATTCATTCATTCATTCATTCATTCATTCATTCATTCATTCATTCATTCATTCATTCATTCATTCATTCATTCATTCATTCATTCATTCATTCATTCATTCATTCATTCATTCATTCATTCATTCATTCATTCATTCATTCATTCATTCATTCATTCATTCATTCATTCATTCATTCATTCATTCATTCATTCATTCATTCATTCATTCATTCATTCATTCATTCATTCATTCATTCATTCATTCATTCATTCATTCATTCATTCATTCATTCATTCATTCATTCATTCATTCATTCATTCATTCATTCATTCATTCATTCATTCATTCATTCATTCATTCATTCATTCATTCATTCATTCATTCATTCATTCATTCATTCATTCATTCATTCATTCATTCATTCATTCATTCATTCATTCATTCATTCATTCATTCATTCATTCATTCATTCATTCATTCATTCATTCATTCATTCATTCATTCATTCATTCATTCATTCATTCATTCATTCATTCATTCATTCATTCATTCATTTCATTCATTCATTCATTCATTCATTCATTCATTCATTCATTCATTCATTCATTCATTCATTCATTCATTCATTCATTCATTCATTCATTCATTCCACTCACTCACTTACTCGCTCACTCACTCAATCACTCAGTCAGTCAATCACTCACTCAGTCAGTCAGTCAGTCAGTCAGTCACAGTCACTCATTGACTCAGTCACTGAGTCGCTTAGTCCCTCAGTCACTCAGCCACTCAGTCACTCACTCAGTCACTCAGTCACTCAGTCATTCATTCAGTCACTCAGTTATTCATTCATTTATTTTTGCGTGCGTGCGTGCATGCAGAGACAGAGACAGAGAGACAGAGAGAGAGAGAGAGAGAGAGACAGAGAGACAGAGAGACAGAGAGACAGAGAGACAGAAAGAGAGACAGAAAGAGAGACAGAAAGAGAGACAGAAAGAGAGACAGAAAGAGAGACAGAAAGAGAGACAGAAAGAGAGACAGAAGGAGAGACAGAAAGAGAGACAGAAAGAGAGACAGAAAGAGAGACAGAAAGAGAGACAGAAAGAGAGACAGAAAGAGAGACAGAAAGAGAGACAGAAAGAGAGACAGAAAGAGAGACAGAAAGAGAGACAGAAAGAGAGACAGAAAGAGAGACAGAGAGATAGAGAGATAGAGAGACAGAGACCGACAGAGACAGACAGAGACAGGACAGACACAGACAGAAACAGACAGAGGTAGACAGAGATAGGCGCAGACAGACAGAGACCGACAGAGACCGACAGAGACAAGACAGAGACAGTCAGACATGGACAGAGACAGACAGAGACAGACAGAGACAGACAGAGACAGACAGAGACAGACAGAGACAGACAGAGACAGACAGAGACAGACAGAGACAGACAGAGACAGACAGAGACAGACAGAGACAGACAGAGACAGACAGAGACAGACAGAGAGGCAGAGGCAGAGGCAGAGACAGAGATAGACAGACAGACAGACGGACAGACAGACAGACAGACTGGCAGGCAGGCAGGCAGAGACACAGATCACTCGGCTGCGAAAACGCGCGGCGCGTAGGCAAAATGGCGCCTGCAGGAGCGCCTGTTGTGATAGATACCTATACATGTCACATTTACATTTGTATGTGCAATTGTATATATATATATATGTAAAAACATATGTTACAGTAAATTAGAGCACAGACAATTGTAAGATAATATGTTGTACAATACACTATCTCCTTTATATATGCATATACAGATATATATATATATGACACATACACGATGGCGCGTGCTCATGCATGGCGTTGGGCCTCGGTTTCTTTCGAGGCTCTGCCGCGTTTCGGCGCCTGGTACCTTCAGCACGTCTCGGGCGCGACGCTGCTCCTGGCGCTTTGGGCCTGCCTCGGCTTCTTCTGCCCCTACGCGCCTCGAAGCGGGAAACGTGAATCAAGCAGCCCACCCACTTCAGCCACTTCCAGAGGAATCCACGAGGAATCTTCAAAAGTTTTGGCCGCCCCCTTTTTTTTGTTTTGCTAGGATTGTAGGGGGAGTACCCAACACTACACTGTTAAGGGTGATGTGGACATTGCTGCCATTTTCTAGTTACAGGAACGCAGAATCAGGTCACCGACACCTCTGGGCTACCACCCAGTAATACTTTCCACAGGGATTGCTGGTGGATTTCGACCCCTGCCCGGTGGAGAGGGTTGGGCAAAATTGGCTTAAACAAAGCGACCGTGGCCCTGCTGAAACGGACGCCAAAAGGAGGTTGTTTCAACAACTATGGTTTAAACACGTGTAGGGTTGGCCCAAGGCTCGCGCTTGCAGGCAAAATTCCAGCCATGCGCCTTGCGATACCAACACTTTGGCAGGGGCAGTGAAGGGAGGTTTGGGACATTGGAGCAATTCTCAGTCCTAGATCCCAAGCCAGTTTCTAAGATCCTACTTACCAAAAAGGACATAGCCCAATCCCCGTTTCCGATCTTCAGCCAGTTTTCAAGATCTTGCTGACGAAAGAGAAGCCCAACCCCTGATTTGGTTTTAAAAGTTCTGTTCCTCAAACGGTTGAATGAGAACATTTGGTGTGTAAGTGGGACCTTGGATGCCACTTGCCCAGCTGTACCCCCTTCACTTGGCCACTGACAAAAAATCGTTTGTTGCGTGCGGGGACGTGGTTGACTGATGGGGTTCCACACTTGGGTATCACAGAAAAGGGAGGGCCATTTTCCACGGAGGCTCGTAGAGGCGCCCCTAGCTGTTCCGGCGGAGCCGTTCTTTTGAAAACCTTATTGCAAGAATTCTTGGTTCCTCTTGGAGGTATATGCGTGTATATATATATATATATACATATGGTCACCCCCCCATGATCCACACCTAAATACAGTGTTTTCTCTGCATTTTCTACATATGTGGCCGGATCAGATTCTGATCAGAGTTTTATGAGACATAAGATGAGGCAGGCTGCATTTGTTTTTCTTGTGGCATGCGATGAAGCAGACATTTTGGATTGTTTTGCAGATGTGTTTTCAAGATAAGGCTTGCTGACTGCTGGATGGGTTTCAGATGAAGCAGACTGAGCTCGTTCGAGTGCTTTCAGTGAAGCAGATGGACATTCACCTTCCATGCAACACCATTTTGTGCTTCAGGTGCTCAAAGTGCTGGAAGGTCGCAAAGTGCTGTTTTCAGCTTCCCAGGTGCAGACAACACGGGACCTCTCATTAGTGCGTAGTTGTGCTGAAAAGACGCAGGCAGTCTTGCCACAATTGAGGGGCCAAC
Organism: Effrenium voratum; assembly: GCA_963377175.1. Classification (NCBI taxonomy): domain Eukaryota; class Dinophyceae; order Suessiales; family Symbiodiniaceae; genus Effrenium; species Effrenium voratum. The sequence continues at coordinate 709,336 of CAUJNA010002424.1, read as the reverse complement.
GGCTGATGAAGCGCGCGGATGGACGGACTTGTTTTCATCCTTCAAGGCGTGGAGATCGCTATGGCTAGAGGTCACAACTGCGTCTGGAGGGCGCGCAGCATGTTGCCAGTTGCCTTCCAGAGATGGGACTGCCGGTGCCAGTACTCAAGCTGAGGGGCCAAATCTTACGGATCAGGGCTGGCCAACCCCCAGAACCTGTGTCCCACCCTTCACGGACAACTTCTCGCCGTTCGGGAGCTTGAGGTGGAGCACCTTGGTGTAATGCCGCCTCGTCCAAATCACCTGACAAAAGAAAGGCGCACAGACTACTTCAAAGTGCATCACGCACACTGTCATAAGGACCACAACTGTCTCTCAGCTCGCCTGCCTTTTTGCCCACCTTCTTCTTTCTCCTCTCATAAACTACGTTGCAATGGATGGTGCCCGGGACCTTCACCCTGCTTGTTGGCGAGGTGTTTCTTGGCGATCGTCCACAGGGCGCTTCTTCGTCGTCTTGGGGTTCAGACGAAACAAGCAAAGAGACGAAGGGCGTCCCCGTTCCACCAGCCCATTGCTCCCACTTTGTGTTGCCCCGCTTTGCCACGATCTCGTCCGTCCGTTTCTCCGATGTCCCTCCCAGTTCCCTCCCTCCTTCTCGTTCTTTGTCACGTAGTCTGCCCTGGCAACGTTCCACAGGCTGCTGCTCCATGTCCATCGCCAGGTGTGCTGCTTGACGCGGTGCGCCTGCCACGGCGCAGCGCAGCGCCGCTACTTGCTGACAAAGAGGAGTACACGACTTGCCAGATCCCATGTAGAAGATCGGGCGGTAGTCAAGGCTGCAGGAACTTGTGGCAGCTGCCCTTCCAGCAAGTGAGGATCTTGTCCGTGTAGCGGGCTTTGATCAGCTTGGACTTTGACGAGGCCATCCAATTGTTGTATCGAACGGCCCCACCGCACACGATGTCCTTTGTTCTTGGCCGTGGGTGTGCCGTGTCGAACGTAGGGGACGGCCTTGTATTTCTTCCGGCGCTTGCCCCGCTTCGCAGCAGGGCAAGGCGCCTTCATAAACTTGATGACTTTCTTCGGCATGATGGATGTGATAGCAAAGGATGCTGCGCTAGAAATCGAGCTGAAGATGTTGGTGAAACGGAGACCAGTTTTGTGTGTGTGTGATCGGTCATGTGCAGTGCATGATGCAGTGACGGTTTTTGTGGTCCACTGATCCACATGCCCGGCATGTCTCATCCATGGGGTCAACAACATCCATGGCCTCGACATTCATGTGGTCCTCAACTTGGACAGACGGTGAAGGTGGCTTGTCGACCCTTCCTTGATGCACGCGCATTCCGGCAACATCTCCGTGCCACGCGTTTCCGTGCAGTATGGCACGGCTTCGCCATCGAGGGCGGCAGCAGGTTCAGGCCCCCTGCAGGTCCGCGTTGTATGTGGGTGGGAGCTGGAACAAGTTCCCTTTTTTGTAGGCAGGAAGGGTTGGCGTGGCGCACAAGGAAACCATGCCAGTGTCTTGTCTCTTGGTCCGGCCATGCGTGCTTCACAGGCTCGCGCTCGGTGCCAGGCGGCCTCAGATAGACCCCAAGACGGATCGGCTTCTTCATCGAAATCTCTGTGAAACGATGGATGGATCATTTTGAAGAACACATCGAAGGGCACAGTGTTCGATGTCACATTCGCAGCTGCGCACCTGGCAAAGCTGATTCTTCTCATAGGACGATGCGTTGTACCGGGCTGTCGTCTTCCTTCCGATATCTGTCGTCGACTTCCGTGACAGCTTTCACGGATGCGGGGTGTTCCAGGTTGAGGTTGCCATCATCAAAGACCCTGGGCTTAGTCCGCCTCCCCTTCTCTTTCCTGAAGTAGGCAGACACCACAGAGGACAGCGTGTGCGACGCCGGGCTCTTGCCAACTTGCGACTTGCCGATCCAGACGATGGCGTTGGAGTGGACGTTGGGCAAGATCGGGTTGACTTGATGACGAGGTTCAATGCCCGTGGTGTCAGGCTTGTCAAGGTCAACGGCCAGTCCGTGATCGTGTTGGCCTGAGAGCTCTGATCGGCTTGGCGCCTCAGGGCGTTACCTTCAAAGTGAGTGAGTGAGGCAGTACTGGTAATGGCAAGTGTGTATCAAATTCATACTCATATATGCCCTGACCCGCTTGGTTGGTGCCTATGCATTTTCTGGCCAGGCCCAGCAACCCTACGGTCCACCGGCGATCGTTGGCCCGAGAGCCTGTGGCCAGTCAAAATCTACTGTTTTGGGTGAAATTCGGGTTGATACTATAAAATCCTCCCCCCCATGACGACTCTGAAATAGCGTTCCCGTTCTCATTGCGCGTCCTTAAGGTGTGTTTGGGCTTGTTTGCCTCCCTCTTTGGGCCCAACCCGCATGATTTTGACTGCTATGCTATCAAAGTTGGAAAGGGGGGGGTATTTCCCTTTAGCCCGCCACTTGGAGGTGACGGCACACTCATTGTCCTCCCCCCCCACCGCCTCACCGCCTCACCGCCTCACCACCTCACCGGCCGCCCGCCGCTCAAGACTCGTGAGGTCTTCATCCTGATGCACTACAACTATGGTGACCTGCGCCTGGACGCGCCCCTGACAGCGCTGCAGGGCACCTACATCTTGACGGTGGTGGCGAAGAGCGCGGTGCTGGACATGACCTTCATGAGCCGCAGCCAGGCACCGAACTCGAAGAAACAAGAAACAACCAAGGAGCGTTGGAACCTTGAAAAGGACACCGGAGAGAAAAGCCGACCTTTTGGGGTTGCATGGATTTTGGGACCGGTTTAGGGCTGCCTAGGTTTCCGACTTGTTGATGGTTTAGACATCACCTTTTTGGCCCCTGGTGAGCTTTCTTTGGGTGATGTTAGGGAGATCGGCTACCAAGATGAGGTTCGGAATTTTCAGTGGGCCATGGCTAGGACGAGAAAGGCGGAGGGCGTCTTTTTTGTCCCACAGAAACATTTTGGGACTCACTCAAGTTTTCCCAGTCCTCTTGGGGAAACCATTCATTTTGACGGTGGCTCAGGTGGGGCCCATGTGGTTGTGTCTTTTTTGGAGAGTACTCACAACAACCCCCAAATTGGAAATGGAGTCCTTCCCCGTGGGTCAGTTTTCCGTGAATTTCGGAAGCCAGAAAAACAACCAGAAAGATGGCCCCGCATATTTGGAGGAGAACTACTGGCCGTTCATTGGGATTAGAACTTAGAACATTGAAACGTGTGAGGCCATGTGTGATGCCAAGCATCCGACCCTGAACAGGCTGGCGTGAACGAGCTTATTGCCTGTATCCTCTTCAGTGGCCAGTACCCGCTGATCTTTGATACTTACTGGCTGCCGCCCCTTCGCATGGGACACTTGCTCGCCGAGATTCTCTTTGCCATAATTGCATTTGCCTACCTGTTCCTCGACTTCCGCGTTGTCTTCGAAGATACGACTAAGACTGCTGTCTGCGACGCATGACTGTGCGTGCTGGCCAGTGGGAGTGTTCTCACTCGGCGCGCGTCTTCTTCCAAAAGGGAATCTGACAGAGCCCGAGTTTCTATAGCCACAACAACGAGGGGTTGTTGTGTGCGCGGTCGATCATTTGCAAATCCGATGGTTTCCGGAATCCGATGGTTTCAAAAAGGCGCACACTTGGAGTTGAACGTGATGGTTGCTAGATAGCACATCTCTCTTTGAGGCATGTATTCACAAATCATTGTACAGATGGGGATGCGTGGAAGCCAGGGGTGCCTCCAAATGACCGGTGTCTGGTTTGGCCCGGCTTTCATGAGCGAGGGAGCCCGGGCTCCCGCTGGGCTTCAGGGACCGAGCGGGGTGGGTGTTCCACAAAGAACCGTGATCACCTCAGGCGACAAAAAGATCAAGGCGCAAGGACACTTCAGCCGCGCGAGGAGTTTATGTCAGATCGGCAGACCGCTCCGAAGTTGCCATGGGAAAGGGAAAGGGCAAAGACAAAGGCAAGGCCCGCGAGAAGGGGAAGGACAAAGGCCCCTTGGCTGCACTGGGGCAGGGGGATTTGTTGGGTGTGTGTATTTTAGAGGCTCGGAACCCAAGATCGAATCCGGTAGGGCCACCCAATTTTGACACAGATCCTGGCTACCCTTTTGGTCTTTCTGGAGTTGTTTCCGTGGGACAGTTGGGATTTGGGGCTTTGAGAAGAGAAAAAAGGCGGCGGTGTCCGGTTGCGGTTTGGTCCTGAATCGAAGTTGTGAACGCCAGCCCGATCAACTTCCAAATCAATTGCCAGACTCAAAAGGGACCCCTCAATGGCGGTTCATGGGCATACGTCTTCACCTAAACGTTGTCCACAGGGTCCCGAATTCAATTTCACACCCAAATTGGAGCATGACTTCGATGCGAAGTGAAAGAGGCTTTGCGGACAATCGTTCCAAGCCTTTCAAACCTCCTGCTTTGGGCCATCTCGTTCCCGACTCTAAATCCAGCCAGGTCGAGCTTCGACCCGATTGGCAAGTTGTCAGACCACAGTGAGGTTGCGTGGTTTGCCATGTATTCAGCACTTCCCACGTTTTGATATTTGGCTCGTGACTGGGTTTGGTGACTTGGCTTCGTGGTTGTTGTCTGAAAGGGACATGGTTTGGGCAAAAGAAAACAACCTCACAGGGGCAGAATGAGGAAGGTTCCCTTCCTGAGACAACCCTTGTTCAACATATACCCGCTTTCCAACAGCCATGGAAGTGGACAGGCTGGCTTTGGAAGACTACCATCCTCTTGCAAACGCCCCAAACCTCCTGGGTGCGTCTCAAAACATCGGATAGCTGCAAGGCAGGCTTGGCTTTCCTTTGGATTTCCAACCAAAAGCCCAGCTCCAACCCAAAAAGCCCATGAAACTACACCCAAGAGTTTTCTTTGGGCCCAGGCGAGGAGGCCAAGGCCCTGCCGGACCGGGGGCCGGACAGGTTTGGTGTCCCCCACTTTCGTGGTTTGAAGCATCGCCTTCTGGGCAGTTTTAAAGTGAGGCGGGGTATTCATAAGCAACGTGGGGTCTGCCTCAACGCGAGGAGCTTCGTTTTGGAGGGTGTTAGCGCTTGAGTCGCGGTGGGGCAGTGTGTTGCAGAGGTGTGCCTCCTTCTTCTGGTCCCAAGATGATGCCCGGTCACCCCTTCAGCTTGGGCAACATGTTGCAGCAACTACTGGTTTGGTCCTGTTTCAAGGGAAGCCCGAGGGAGCTTGTTTCAAACCTACTGTATTGACAGATGTGTCAAAGTTAATTTTGCAGGTGAAGGATAGTGGGGGACGGAACCGGGTCTGTGTCAAATCAAGTTGAGGCACGGTCGCCACCTGAGGCACGCCAACATGACGATAGCAATCTCGGCAAAATGAGAGTTCAGCTTTGTTTCTTTCAGTCGAGTTCAGTAGAGTTCAGCACAGTTCAGCAGAAAGAAAGAAAGAAAGAAAGAAAGAAAGAAAGAAAGAAAGAAAGAAAGAAAGAAAGAAAGAAAGAAGAAAAGAAAGAAACCAAGAACACAAGAACACAAGAAAAGCAAAGAACGAAAGAACGAAAACAACAAAAGAAAAAGAAAAAAACATACAGAAAAGCAGCAAACAAGCAAAGAAAGAAAGAGCTGAGCCAAATCTTCAGATCACTCGCCCCAATCGACGCCTTTTGATCGACCCGCAGGGTGAGACCTCCGAGCTGCACCTGGCTGCCCGCAGCGGGGACGCCGCCAAGCTGGCGGAGCTGCCGCCTGGCGCTGAAGCCTTGGGGGGCTTGGGCTTTTTATATATATATATATATTTGGTTATACATATATGTATATATATATATTTATATATTTGGTTCTTCCGGTTTTTCCAGGGCTCCTTAAAAGAAGTGGCCATGTTGCAACTTGCCATTTGAAGCATGTTGCTGGCTTTTTCATTCCACCAAAATAAAGCTGGAAACCAAACATGTGGCTTTTTCTGTCCAAAATAAAGTTGGAAACCACCATTTACAAGGTGCAATGTTCAGGTGTATAATGTAAGGATTTTTGTTTTTCTTATGGGGAGCCCCAAGAATGGATGTCGCTCTTGCTGAGTTCTCACTCGTGTCCTCATAGGCCTAATATAACACAGCGTACGCGGTGGGTGCGGTGGGGCGGGGGGTGGAGGAGAGGGGGTGGAAAGAGGGGGGGGAAGGCTTCCTTTTGCTGCCCCTGGAAAACCCCCGAAAAAAGCGGGGCCTCACAAAACGAAAGACACGGCTCACTTGCCGAGTCACTGGACTTTAGGTTTGAGCCATGGTCAAAGGACCGATCTGGAGATGGGTTGCCCCCCTTGAGAGGCATTGCGGCCTACGAGGAGTCCTAGCAAACTCACTATGATTTTATAGTGAGTAACAAGCACCGCTTGAAGGTCTTGGGCCACAAGTGCGAACAAGCAACAACTCATCTTCGCTGAGCACGTGGGGGATTTCTTATTTCTATGATCTGGAATATCCAATGCACATGTCCCTGGTAGCACCACTAGGATAATTCTTTCTCGTTGGCGGTCCATGATCCGGGCGCCCGAATTGTGAAATCCCGCACGGGGGGAATACACGGCTTTCACGGTCCCAGGCTGGGCGCAGAGCAAGGCCCTGCCATCGAGGGTTCCCTCGAAAGATACGTCCCAAACAACTTCACGGAGAGATCCCCAATACAGTTGGGGGGGGAAGGTTGCTTTTAAGATGGGAACGGTTAGCACATTGGAGACTTTCCAGGGGTGATACTGTATTCACGGTCATCTTGCGAGGCGCATGCGGTGTCTTTATCGTAGGTGTTAAGTGCCTGTACTCTTCAACATCCTGCGAGTGTCACACGGTAATTCCGGGCACTGCGTAGCACAGATGGCAAGGCGAAACCGACAAGTTGTTCTTTGTTTCTTGGACCGTGGCGAGCCCCTTTCACGCCCGTGTTCTTTCTCAGTCGACAATTATGAATTGAATAGGGAGCAGCCTTAAAAGCGGTTGGTGGACATGAACCCCCCACCAATTTTCACCACTTCAGGTCAATTGAAATTCACCTTCCATTTGCTTAAGAGCATTTTTTTATTTTCCCCTGGTGATTTCAATGGGAAACTATCACTACTGGAAATATTGTCATTTTTCTGGGAGACTTAAGCAAATGGATGTCACACCTTGATCCTCTTTCCATTCCAACCATTGGATCTTACGTTTGGAGCTCGGATTTGCCGGGCGAGGCCTCGGTTGCTGGCTCTACTTTCGGGGCTCCGAGTCATTGTTTTTGGGGTCTATGGGTTGACGCCACGGTGTCAATCGTCCTGTTCCTGCATCCATACGGTTGAGGAAGCAAGGTCAAGTTTGGAGTTTGGGCTGTGGCGTGCTCATGGACCCGTGAGCTTCTTTTGGACTATGCCTGCAATGGTTGAAGCAATCCCAGGTCCATTCAAAGGCCACCTGACGACCCTCTCACCAATTCTTAGGGAAACACGACACTTAGCGTCTTTTTTCAAGGCCACACCCCCGGAGGTAAGGAAGTACAAAGGGGCGAACCAGAATTCTAATAGTTTACCCCTGGGACTAAATGGGTCTGTCTTTTTTCAGGGTACCCCTTTTTGGTGGTTTTACAGGGACGCCAAAAGCAAACCACTATTCTTGGGGGTCCCCCCCTAAAAAAAGACACACCCAAATGTGGTTTTGATCTACGTTTTAGGCCCCTAGGCCCCTTGGGGCGCCAAGCTTGCCAAGGCTGGCGCCGGAGGAGGTGAAGGAGCTGAATGCGCCTGACCAGCACAAACGCACTCCGCTGCACATGGCGGCCTTCTTCGGGAAGGCGGAGGCTGCCGGGACCCCGGAGAGAGCGCCTGGGGTGGGGTACCATTGGTTTTGACCCACAGCCAGGTAGGTGGGTGGGTGGGGAAAGGGTGGGTGGGGTGGAGGGTGGAGGTTTCGTGGTGCTTGCAGGTTTGGCAGAAGTGCTGTAACGGGCAGGTTGGACACATGTGTTTGTTGGAGCCGAGCCTCGTCTATGCCTTTGCGACGCGAGTTGCCCGATCATTTTAGAAGACGGCGAACAGCCAGAGCGTGTGCGCCAGTGCCTAAACATCAACGCCAACAAAGTGTTTGGACATCCAAACCGTACTTGGGAAGCCTTCCTAAGAGGTCACAGGCGGTCAAGAAACCTGGAGGCGAAGCCTGTGTCACACGTGTTTTCCCCTGGCTTTTCTGCAACTTGTCGGCTCTGGCTCATGCCTGGAAGTGAACGGGAGAATTCGGACAGCATTGTTTTCATGCATAAATGGTCAAACACCCAATGACTTTTGCAGAGTTGCAGTTCAATTGCCCGACAATCTGAGCCAACAAGCAGCAGCCAACGATCACGGCTGAAATCCTGCTCAATGGAAAGCTGATGAAATCAATACAAGCTATGCATGTAGCGAACGACATTAGAGTGAAGCTGGGTTGTGATATAGTCTTGCAATGATTGCCCATACATTGAGTCCCCACTATGAAGCAAGCGGGTCGTTTGCGTGCTCTCGTCACAGAGACTCTTCTGGCAAACTCATGTTTGCTGGGATGGACATTGGTGGCTCTCCAGACGCCTTTTGCCAGCATCTGCAACCAACACTGGCATTTGCGTTCGTGTGCGTGCAAACCTTTCAGAACGACGGTAACATACTCCCCCCCCAAACTTCCCTCCCCCACCCACCCACCCCTCCCCCGCTCACAACTGCAACTCGACACATCACAGCCCAAAAACAGCAAACAGCAAGCAAAGCACCAAAAGTGCCAGGTTTGTTACCAGCCTGTTTCCTCCTAAAAGTGTGTGGCAACTGGAATGAACATCAAAACCCACTCCACAAAGCATTTGGAAGGCATGGTGCGCATGAGGTGAAAGGGCTTGTTTCAAAATGGGGGAGACCCCAAAGTGGCGGTTGTCCATCCGGCTTCACTTTAAAACGCAGGGCCATTTTTTCAGGAATTCGGGAATTGTTTTTGATTTTTCTTTGGGCTGGTTGTTTGTCTTTTGCGGCCTTTTGCGAGTTTTCAGGACGTTTGGTGGCTTTTGCCCGAACACACCCACTCATCAATAAATCATCCCTAAACCAACTAAACATACCCTAAACCAAGCTTAATTCCCTCCCTAAACAAACCCTAAACAAACCCTAAACCAACCCTAAACCAACCCTAAACAAACCTAGAGCGTTGCTAAACCAACCCCAAACCCACCCAAGCCCGAAAACATACCTACAGAAACCTTAAGCCAACCCTAAACCAACCATGAACCAGCCCTAAGCCCACCCTAAACCATAAACCAGCCCAAAACTCACCTGAAACCAACCCTAAACGCAGCTTAAACCAACCCTAACAAGCCCTATGCCAAACGTAAACCCCACCTAAACCACAACCCAGAACTAAACCCTAAACCATCTCTAAACTCACACTAAACCCACCCTAAACCAACTCTAAACCCACCCTAAATCAACCACAAGCAGACCCTGAACAAACCCTAGACCACCCCAAGCCATCTCTAAATTCCTGTGAACCTACCCTAAACCACCCTAAGCCCAGCCAAAGCCAACCACAGCTCAATCCAACCCACCCTACCTAAACCCACCCCAAACAAACACTTACTAACCCTAAACCAACCATAGAAACCAGCACCAAACCATCCCTACACTGCAGATCTAGACACACCCAATACCAAGCGAAACCAACCCTGAACCAGCCCTAAACCCAAGCAACCCGAAGCTTACCCAAACCAAATAACCCTCCCAAGTACTGCGCCTGCCACACAAATCAGGGCTCCGGTGAGACGTGCTCCATAGTGCTACGCCTGTCATGCAAAGTCAGCTCTGGACTGCCTCGCCAGAAGGAGTTTTCCACCGATTTTGGGAAGATTGAAGCTGACGAAAACGCGCCCAAACCCTTGCTTGCGCCTGCGAGGGAGAACGCCTCAAAATGATCACCCTGAGGCGCAAATCACAACACCGTGGCGCAAAATCGCAACCTTCCAAACAAAGCGTCCGCGCAGCGAAACGACCCGCAGCAGCGCCAAAGCTGCTGATGTGCGCAGAGACGCAAGGAAACAAGTGATACAAATTGCGCATTGTGAGCCTTCCTTACCGGCGCGGCAACTTTTGTCACCTGCATCTGGCAAACGCATGCTGACCCCCAGGTTCCACAACCACAACGGGAACCCTTCTGCTATGGGAACCAAAAGGCCCGGAAGTAAATCAAGGCACCCCCGTAAAGGGCACCTTCAAAAAGGCGATTTTCTCGCGCCTGAGGTTGCCAAGCTGTTGGAAAAGGGGGCGGATCCCCAGCTGGAGGCCGAGAGTGGTTTGGAGAGGGACTCTTTGTGTTCAGCCAACGGCTTCTTCAAAATCAAATCTTAGTAGTGGCTTCCCTTATTTCAGTGGTATCCTACTTTGGATCATGGATTGGAACTAGGGATTCTGACCCATTGTGAAACAGCCCGGTTTCTGTGGGTCTTGCTCTCGCTGGGTGCCTCTCGTAAGTAGCCATGATGTCACTTCTCTCCCGAAGGAAGAAGCCCCTCCAGTACACCAAAGGGCTTGTTGGCCCCGGATCTTGTCAAACCCCCAGAATTCATTCCGAGCTGGCGTGCCAATTGCGGGTGTACCCTTAAACAGACAGGACCTTCCTGTTCCGCCTCATATCCACCCAGGGTGCCCTGAAACCAATGGCCCTGGCGCTCGCGGAGGCCATGGATGGCTTCCTGGCGCTGCACTTCGCGGCGCAGTCGGGGCACGTGGAGGTGCTGCGGCTCTTGGTGCGGAAGATGAGCTCCAAAGGACAGGAGACGACTGTGTCGATGTGTCGCTTTGAGGGGTGTTTTTTTTTTTTGCTGTATTGCCTTTTGGCGCCAAGTTAAAATGGGTTTCCTTTTGGGGAGGTGTTCGAAAGGGGAAGTTGGAGGAATGGGGAATCGTGTCGAATTCGTTGTGGAAAGGTTATGTTGGAGGGGGGTGTTCGGGACCGTGAAACGGATGAGCTGGGCGGGAGTTGGAAGGTTCCTTTGCGGGGATGATTTGGGGAAATGAGCTTGAAAGGTTTGTCGGAGGTTTCTTGAAGGGAACGGCCTTTTTGAACTCCGGGGGGCGGGAAGAAGTGAGATGTGGTGTGTGTCTTGGATAGCGGGGGATCTGTTTGCTTTGACCAAGTCCTGAAAAAGCCTCGAGAGAGTCTGGACGGGACCCCGCGGGCAAGAGGACTCCTTTGGGCTGCTGGAAAACCGGAGATGTCCCTTGGCCCGCGTTGGGCCATCACCTTGGCCATTTCGTGCGTTGATGTTCAAATGGGAATCTCTTTGGAAGTCGCCTGTTTTGGGCCAGCGAGGATGGTCATGTAGCTGCTTTTTGTTTTTCGCTTGGGAACCGTAGGCGGGCCACTTTTGTGTCCAAGGTTTGAGTGACCAGTCAATTGGTTTCCGAGTTCCCAGTTCAACGAGTGGAGTCCTAAAAGTGCACAAAATCCAGATCAACGGGACATCCCCCACACCACTTGTATATATATATATATACATATATATACGTCCACATGTATAAATATGTCAGTTGGCGTGTGTGTATATACATATACTAATTATATGGGTATGTGGAGGAGACATCCCTATGTGTTCAGAATCTAAAGCGACTGACCCGACTTCGTGGATGCAGATGGCCTGTTCGGTGCAGGAGAGTACGCGGCCGTGAAGCGGCACGTGAACCGCGTGGCGCGGATTTTTCTTTTCCTGCGACGCGGAAGGGGGGACTGAATGGCGATCCAATGGTTTTCCTTCTGGCTTCCCTTTAAACCAACCCCTAAAAGGGTACCCAGAACAACAGACAGACCCATACTGATCAGGGGTTTCCCTTTTGCCCCCACGTAGAAACACAGGAACCGGTTCCCAGAAGGTCATTTCTTAAGAAATATGTTTCACATTTTTGGGAAGGTATATGATAGACCTGCGGGGCGATTCCGTTCTTCTTCTTTTTTCGAGGAAGCTGTCCCTTTAAACTAAAGCACTATTTCCCATGGCCACTGGAAGTCTATAGGTGATGGTGCTGTTGAACCATGTCCATGGCTTGCTCGTTTGCCTGTTGACACATATTTGGGGTACTCAATGAGACACAGATTCTGAGAATATTGCCGTGTGCGAGCGATAGGAGTCCCTAGAGGTGTTCCCGCAGAGCAGGATCAACAGGGAACCAAGGGATTGAACACCCACTTCAGAATTCAAGGATGTGGTGTCAAAGTGACTGTACCCCCGAAATGATTGGTTTCCTTGTTGTTTCCGTTTCAAAATCACAATTAAAAGGGAACCTCAAATCATACAACCAATCCGAACTAGACATTGCCGTGGGGCAGAGGTTTGGACCAGCTATGTGGTATGAGAGCCAGATAACCCATGTCTGATGTCCTTTCAAAGACGCGAGGGATGTAACATTCCCCAGTTGTAAAGGTGACCGCGGCCAGCTACCAAGAGTGATTAGTCGTTTTGCTTGTGATAGGGAAGCCATGTCGAGCTGCCATGAGTGGAAGAACTTGCAGCGTCTTGCCATTGAATTGATCAACATATTTGCGAGCACTCATCCAGCACCAGTTTTAGCACTATCATGCGCATTTTGCAAGTCACCTCAAGGCATGGGACAATGCATAACTCTGCCCTATGTGAGAAATTCAAATTCATTCCCAAGTGACGGCAAGTGCCATGCACCAATTGTCAGTTCTGTATCTCTGAGTGGTTTGACACAGGTTTATCCAGTGGGCAACAAAAGGGACACTGGGAAGCACACAGGTTTCACATGAGCGAGATGAATGGCAACATGCTCAGCATTTGTTCCGCCACAGTTCTCGGCCTCTGATGCAGACTCTTCATTAGTAAGCTGTTTGATATGGGGGCGCGTGTTGTTGAGGGTACCCTTTTCAGCTTGGTTCAACAAATAAAGAAACAGAACAAAGCACCACACTTTTTTGCATCCTCCTATTTTGACACCTATGTGCGAGAGAACATGGGTATGGGTCAAAATTTAACCACCAGGGGACCGCAGATTTTGGTCCATGTTTCCACTTACGGGTTCCATTTCGGGTACATATTATTGACCCACAGCCACATGTTGCTTGTGTTGTCGTTGGCAAAAAGACGTCTGCGGACCTTCTGCTATACCTTGATGCCCAGGGAACTTTCCTGAGTGGTTTTGATTAAAGGGAAATCAGCGGGAACCCACCAGTGGGGTTCCCCTAGTTTGGAGACGACAAACGCCGCTTGTGGCCGGGAGGGTTGGGCAACGGTGTGGTACACTGAAGGCGTCTTGAAGGCGACTCCTTGCGGACAAAGAAGCAAGAGTCGAAGAGCGATCGATTTCTGCAGCCTCAGCACAACTCACCGTTCATTTAAAGCCAAATGCGCCCACAACCGTCCCTCTTATCACGGGCGTATGTGTTATCAAAGTCCAAGTACCGCGATCTGATGCCCTTCGAAGAGACTGCGCTTTCTCTTGGACTTGGGATGTTCGTTGTGCCTTTCACAACGGCCACGGGAAGGTTTGGAGCCTGACAGAGACCTTAAGTTGCTCGTCATGTGGGGGAGCCCCTTGAAAGACACATGACTGCCCACCAAAGATTACTTTTTCGAGGATTGGCCATGCAGCCACTCTTTATAGAATGGGTCTTGGACCCCCTAAAGCAGCAAGGGTGCTCTTTGGGTTTGCCTGAGCCCCTCCAACGAGAACTTCCCAGTTTTGGTGGGGTCCCTTCCTGGAGGTTTGCCTTTCAGCCCCTCCAGTGGCCTCCCTGTGTGCGCCAAAGCCATCCTTCTTGGCACCAGGTGCGGAAAGGCAAGAGGACGGCCTTGCACCTGGCCCTGCTCAAGGCGTGGGTGCTCGTCCCCCCTTGGCTTGTGTTTGTTTTGGGGGGGGAGGGGATTGTTCCAACAGGGCGGAAATTACGCGGTTCACGTCTTAGGGAAAGGCGTTGTCGAAAAACATGAACCCGCTGGTTTCTCTTCACGGGAAGTCGGGACTCCCCGCGAGTACCAAAGCGGCGGAGCTCACATCGAGAGGTTGCCTCTTGACCCCTCTTCAAGATCAAGGTTCCCTGGGTTCGTGTAAAGTGTCATGTCTAGGAGGGGCCCCTTTGAACATTTTAGAAGGTCCGCCCTGCCCAAGCGGGTGGTCAGAAGGCAGGCCCGAAAGCCTCGCAACGCCTGGCGGACGCAGGATTGATGCTTAAGAACATTTTAACCATAACCCCTCTATGAATCGATCTTAATTTGCAAGGCTACCACCACAATTGGTATCCAAGAGAGACAAACCATTGAAACCACAAACCACAAAGTAACATCCAACCAAAGTCGCTTGCCTGACGTGAATGGCACATTCATTGCCGCAAGGACTTGTGAGTTTATTGGTTGCTGCCCTTTGGTTTGGGGTAGTTTTGACGCAGCGAATCCCCGGGCACCCACCAGATCTTCCATGTCCACCAAAGAGGGTCCGTGCCTGGTTTTGGGAAGGCCCGCAACTTGTCCAGAATTCCCGCTTTCTTCAATCTAAGAGGGTGTCCACTACTCCCCCCAAACTACTGCCTCCAAGGGAAATTGGGTGTATGCACTCGACAAGAGTAATAGAGGGGGCTAAGTCACACATGATTCTCTATCATGACTTAGTCCACCACACAGGGTCCATGTAAAATAGGACCCCCAACTCCAAGACTTGCGGTTTCCATTTTGGCTTCCCTTCAACTGAAACGCTACCAACTCCAAGCATTATTCCCACACACACACACACCATGTGAATCTCTATGGCCAGATTTGCATGGGGTGCTTTCCCCACAATTCGATGCCTCTGAGACCCTCTCGCTCCGCTTGAGTTCGACTCAGGGGCACTCGGAGTGCGCGCGGTTCCTGGTGCAGAAGGGCGCCAGCGTGGAGCTGCAGACGGCGCAGAACCAGACGGCGCTGGAGCTGTGCAAGGACGAGGCGCTTTGTTGGGCTGGGGTCTGTCCACTGGGCTGTGGGTCAAAGCCAATGGGATCCCATTTTGGGGTAGGTGAATTCACCACCCATTTGAGCCTATTGTAGTGGGGATTGGGATGTTCACTGGGAGTACGGGTTTTTGAGCCATGGCCACTGGCTGTTTACTTATCTGGGTAATGTTGACCCCGGATGAATGCACCCCTGTGTATTTTTTTGGAGGGGTGTTCCCCTCCAAAAGTGAGGGTTTATTAATCCGGGGTCAACATGTTACCGTCTAAAATGGAAGATTCCGGTTGAAGCTATTGTTGTTGGGTGTGCCCATGCCCCTCTCAGTGAGCCACTTCTTACATTGTCCATTGCTCAGGTAGCAACGTTCGGAGTATAGGGACTTACCAGATGATGTGCGTGACAGTTGGGTGAAAGTAGATGGCACAGTTCGAACCCGTTCTGGCTTCATCCCGTTTACTTCCCCCACATTAAAGGGAATGGAACCATCTACTCTCACCCCGGTGTAGGTGTGTGCGTAGTTTTGAGATACCCTTTTCAGGTTGTTTCAAAAAGAAACCCATTTGTAGGGTCCCTTTATGCTGTTTGTCACATACCCATTTGGATCTCATTCAGACGTATCAAATCTGCTTGGGTTCGGTGATTTACGCCCCAGTTTCACGTGTTGACTTGGCCCAATTCAAGGTGAGTTTGTAGTTTCCTTTTGGGGTGATGTTTACAGGGGAACCTGGGTAGCTGAGGATGTGCCACGATAGACATCCATGTAAGTGAAGGCCAGTGTGGAACCATCTTGTCTCAACTTGGTGAGGACATGTTTATCTCGTTTGCGTCTTTTGCAGGGCTCTCGGGTCAACCACTTGAACACCAGTTAACTGCTATGTTGGTTGGATCTGTAGGCTTTACGTTTTTTGGGGAATAATGTTCTTTCCCACTAAGCAGCCAAAAGATGTGTTTTTTCTGCCACAGGGTTGAGCCGAGGCATGGAATGAGGGGAAGGTCGCATGGTCGCTTAGGTGTTTCCATGGGCTTGCGGATAACACCAGCGGAAAATGCTGGGAATTCAGTTCAACTGTTGATTCAATGGGCATTTGATTCAGTCGGTTTGCAGCCCCATTTAAAAGCCTCGCACCACTGCGGAATTACACCCCCCTGTGAAGCTGGCTGGCTGAATGAGCTGGGGCTGTTTAGGTGTGGCCTGCTTTTTCTCGGCTTTGCTGTGGCGGGGAGTGGATGTTTAGGCCAGTGAAAAGGGAGCAAGTGGGAGTACAAGCCGTAGAATGGTTGACAGTATAGGTTAGCCTGCTTTTTGTTGGCTTTGGTGTCAGCTGTGGTGGAGAGTGGATTTTTAGGCTAGTGAGCAGCGAACAGGTGGGAGTACAAGCCTTAGAATGGTACTGGGAGCGGAAGCCAAGCCTTTGTTCGGATGGTACTGGGAGCAGCTCGCCCCGAGCCCAAGGCTCTTCGGGAAGAGCTGGCCGGCAAAGCGAAGGAGGCCAAGGTAGAGGAGGCAAAGGCAGAGGAGGAGGAGGCGAAAGCGAAGGCTGCGGCGGAGGACACCCGCGGCCGCGTTCTTCGTTCGGAGGGCATCCCAAAAACGAGGCGGCAGTTCCCTTGGTCTGGCAGGACAGTTTGTGGCCTTGTAGCTTTCCGAAAACAAGGGCTGCCGATTTTGCTTTTGGTGCGACCTTTTCCACTTCAAATGTCACTCCTGACAGGACGCACCCTCCGCATCGGAGCCACCGTCGAAGCGCCGCAAGGAGGACCCAGGCGCCGGACGAGTGGGCCTTGCGTTGGCGGCGCAGAAGCTGTGGGTTTCTGTTTGATTGTTTGTCTTGTTGGGGGAGGGCAGGGGGACCCTCGGAAAATCATGAGTTTGCATTTTGTTAGGGGGGATCCACACTAAATCAGGTCATCCTTGGGGATGGGTTTGGATTGGAACTAACTCTTGAAGCTATTTGCCACATCACCAACTACCTTCACCTACGTATTCGAATCTCTGAAGCTTGTACTGTCTTTGCAGTCCCTAGCATGTGTTTGTGATTTTGGTCGAAAGCAGAAAGGTATCAAAGGTTGGGGGAAGAGGCGCTGATGTACGGGCACACGAATTGCACGAGTGTGAAGGCAGACCTTGCTGGTTGTTTGCAAAAAGTCAGGCAGAATTTTAGACTTGATGTTGAACAATGTTGTTTCGGGAAAGAGGAAACATGCCGCATGCGCCATGTTCAGAGGCGAATTCAGGTCACACACACACACACGCATTGTGTAAATATTGTCGCAAACAGTTGGAGGTGTCAGCCATGTTGCTCTGCTTGCTTGGATTTTCGGGGTACCTTGGGAACCCCATCGCAAGTGACAAAGTAGACGTGCGGTTTGCCCTCTTTGGTTCCAGAAGGGATTTCCAGCAAAGGCCCTTTTCAGGAATGGCTATGTGGTAACAAAAAGCAAAACAAAACGGGACCACACCAATTTGGCCACCCGCGAATGGTTTTCCTTTTGGTTTCACTTTCAACCAAGGTGAAAAGGTAGCCCGCAAGACCGACCCTGGTCTTGCAGTTGCCTTCCAGGTGGGTAGCCTTGATAGGCGCTTGCTTCTGAGCCTCTGGGTAAGTTGGCCAGGCACGGCTCTAGCACAAAACCGAAGGAAGGACAGGCCCGAAAGTCCCAGGGACCAAGCAACTCAACTAGAGAGCCACAGAAAAATGAAGGACCCAAGAGTGACTCGCCAAGGACCAGTTGAAGGGTTGAAAGCTTCGATCTGGTTGTCACAGGCTTTGACACCTTGCAGAGACTTGCGAACGAGAGCGACTCAGGAGGAGATCTGCCTATGGCGGGGCTTCCCACTGCGCCGGTGACTCTGGAAAAGCCAGGCCGAGAGAGAAATCGGAGGGGCGAGAAATCGGAGACCAATGTTGACCCCGGATGTGTTTTCAACCTATGCCCAGGGACACTATCAAACTGGGGAAGAGCAATCTGGGGTTAACATTATATACACCCAGACACGTGGGTTACTTCCCTTTTTCCATTTGCTTAAAATGCGCTGTAGCTTTGGGCAGGGGCAAGGCACCCTTGTGGGTTTGTCTCCCGGGATATGGAACCCCAAAATGGGTTAGTTTCCTTTTGCTTTCCCCCTTCAACACAATTCCAAAAAGGGTACCCTCAACAAAGACTCCCTCCCACCCACACACACACACACACACACATGCTCACAATGAGGTAGAATGGTGCGTCCAAAATGTCACCTTTCCCCCCCCCCCCCCCGCCCTGCCCACAAAGATACAGCTGACATTAGCAGGCCATCAGAAGAGTGATCAAACTTGCCAAAGGTTTGCCTCGGTACTTTGTTGTGCATGATTTGGCAAATGGATATGTGCCAGAATAGTGGGACCCAATGATTGTGATGTTCCTGGCTTCCCTTTTAAGCAAGCTTGGTCAGGGTACCCTCCAAGGCTTTATGTCTGGCGGTTTTCATGCGCCTGAAGCTAGTAGGCCTTAGTAGGCAGGGCAGAGGGCTCCAAGTTGTAGGACTCCCTTTTTTGGTCCATTGAAGACTCTGCAAGCTTTACAGGAACTCTTATCACAACACGTTGGAATTGCAACCCCTGGCAGTTGCTAAAATTTGTGTGTATCCAGCGTCCCGCTTTTCTCGCAGTGAACATCACGGCAGAGCTGCCGAATTCAGACGGTTACTTTTGTCAGACGGAGCTTGGAGATGTTGCAGTCCCGTTTCCTCCTTATTTGTTTACAAGGGAATCCCTAGCAATTGTGTAGAAGACTCCTTCAATTCCATGCTTGCCACACCGCTTGCGGAAAGAGAACGCCAGTTACAAGCACCTTACACGCTCAACTTGGCTTGAGCCAATGAAGCACGCACAAGAACCAAGACCTTTTGTTTGCCCCTCATCTTGCTGGTGCTCAGAAGGGAATGAGGGAATGAACCCAGGCTTTGGTCCTCTTAAAGGAAATCACCAGTTGGATGGTTTATAAGGGTCATTCCAATTCTCATTCCCTGGCTATCGCACCAGCAAGTCATCTTCTTCGCGGTCCACTGAGCGTCCACTTGGCTAACAGAGTCGCCCACTTGAAGTGCCCTATCGTGGCCACAAGGCCGTCTCCTTCCTGTCCTCTGAATCCCTCCATGCCTTTCAGGTTTCTGTGTAGGAGAGTTCCTGCCATGACAGCAGCCCCAATAGGCCGCTAGAAGTACACATGTATACGCATGTATACGCATGCATACACATGTGTACGCATGTGTAAACAAAAATTTTTGTGCATCTATGTATACACATATTATGTAAAACAACTAGAACCACGGGTGGCCCGAAAGCATAATGGAAAGTGACCAAAGACAAGCAAAGCGAGCCGACATGCGGGGATGCCAGTGGAGTGGTTGCTCAAGAGTTGCTGTTGCGTGCGTGCGTGCGTGCGTGCGTGCGTGCGTGCGTGCGTGCGTGCGTGCGTGCGTGCGTGCTTGCGTGCGTGTGTGTGTGTGTGTGTGGGTGCGTGTGCGTGTGTGGGTGTGTGTGTGTGTGTGGGTGCGTGCGTGCGTGCGTGCCTTTTGCATGCAACACTCAGCTGCCGCATGTCTGAACTCTTGCCACGGCAGGTCGAAGCAAATAAGGCCGACACTGCGTCACAATTGCGCACGTGCGTGCGCGTGTGCTACCGCGGATATCTGCAAATTTTGCCCTTCTGTCACTGATAAGCTTCGGTGCTGCGAGCTCTGTGCGCTTGCGCGCGGCTGTGCGTGTGCGTGTATGTGTGTGTGTGTGTGCGTATGTGTGTGTGCGTGTGTGCCTTTTGCATGCAACACCCAGCTGCCGCATGTCTCAACTCTTGCCACGGCAAGTCAAAGCAAATACAGCCGACATGTGTGCGTGTCACACTTGCGCACGTGCGTGCGTGTGTGCTACCGCGGATATCTGAAAAGCTTGCCCTTCTGTGACTTATAAGCTTTGGTGTTGCGAGCTCTGTGCACTTGCGCGCGTGCGTGCGCGCGTGCTACTGCGGAAATCTGCAAAGTTTGCCCCTCTGTGACTGATAAGCTTCGGTGTTGCGAGCTCTATACAAGTGTTGCTCTGCGCAAGTGCTCGGCCCAAGTGTTCAGCGCAAGTTGCTCTGCGGGCGCAAGTGCTCTAAGCAAGTTGCGATGCGCAAGCGCTACGCAAAAGTATGCTGCGCAAGCTCGGGACAAATTTGTATGAGCAAGTTCTCCGAGCAAGTTCTCTGCGTGAAGCGCTGACCGCAACATGGCAACCTTTCGATTTGAGCCGGAGCTACAAATGCACCCTTTGTGAGCCACTTTCGCGCTGCTGACTTTCTAACTTAAAGGCCGCGGAGACCAAGCAGGATTCGAGCCCGGGGCCGGTCATTGCCAAGAGCAGGCGCGCAACCACGAGACAAACTCTCAAGCCCGCGTTCCGACTTGAAAAAGTAGCATTTTGCTAGCATTTCGCGCGATCCACGCAGAGGGTCGCGCGAGCACCGCAGAAGTCGCAAAAAGTCCTCAGTTTTTGCACATCGACCACGCCAATCCCCGCAGAGGGTCGCGCGCGCAGATCAGAAATCGTGAAAAAGTCCCCAGTTTTTGGACATCGACCACGCCAATGCCCGCAGAGGGTGTCATTTTCGCAGGGTGGGTTCGGTCCCACCGCGCCGCCTTGAGAGACTAACTGATTACTTTCGTGTCCAAATGTCTCGTGCAAGTTTGGCTGTGTGATATCTCGTGCAAGTTGTTCTCGTGCAAGTTGGCTCGTGTAAGTTGGCGCGTGCAAGTTGGCTCATGCAAGTTGGCTCGGGCAAGTTGGCTTGTGCAAGTTGGCTCGTGCAAGTTGGCTCGTGCAAGTCGGCTCGTGTAAATTGGCTGTGCAAGTTGGCTCGAGCAAGTTGGCTCGTGCAAGTTGGCTCGTGTATGTTAGCTGTGCAAGTTGGCTCGTGCAAGTTGGCTCGTGTAAGTTGGCTCGCGTAAGTTCGCTCGTGTAAGTTGGCTCGTGTAAGTTTGGCTATGCGATAAGGCTGGTGCAAGTTGGCTCGTGCGATTTTACCGGAAGAACCCTTCGCAATGCTTTCGGGAATGATAAACATTTAGGCATCGACTGATGCATCCCGGGTCCATTTCGGGCTTCGACCTGCTCTCGCAGGGGTTCTGGCGGCGGGCGCCTGGGCGCTGGCCACGGTGGGCCTCCATGCGGAGACGGAGAAGGCGTACCCGGCAGGCGGGGTTCGTTTCGGGGGTAGTTTGCCCCGGTAAAATGAGGGAAAGCCCTTGGGTTGGTGAAGCTGCACTGAAAGTGCAGGATGGGAAGTGTTGTAGTTTGCTCAGAGTCATGGAAGTTGACGATCGGCTGCTTTAGGGCTTATTTCAGGGGACCCACTTGATGTGGGTGGCTTGTCCTTGTCAGACTCCAGGGGATTCCATGGCTCCCAGACTGTTGCAAACGCAAGTCTGCCAGGGCTTTGGTCTATGGAATCGACTGGGTGCGGAAAGCTGTATGATTCACCGGGTAGGAACGAGTTGACTTCCGGAGTAAATCCATCGAGTGTTCAACGCTGCGTTTCCTGCTTTTGTTTCTAGTTTCCCTGGAAACATCAACTCCCTGTACAATTGGATCCCTTTTTCTGAGCGGTCCCCGTGGCCGGCCGACCGGCTGCCCTCTGAAGGAGTGTCCGCCATGGCAGACGTGGAGTGGGATCTGAAGATCAAGGAGCGGAGGGAGTCGGGGTGCCATGGTACCGACGTGCGCTTTTTAGGTTGGATTGAAAGAATAGGTGCAAGGGGCAGCACGGGCGCATTACTTTTGCCAAAGCTTATGTGGAGGCTAGTGTGACGCCTTTAGAGCGTTGCGGGGAGCGAAAAGCTAACTTTTTCCACAGGGGGATTGAGCCATCCAGATGTCTCAACTCTTTTGGCGGGCTTGAACATCACCTTTTAGGCCAACTTACAACGTGTTGTTTTTTGTTGTTGACCCTGAATTTGGCAGGATTCTCTTGCAGGGTATGTTATTCCAAGCATCACTGCCATCTCGATTTGGGCCGAGTTGTTTCTCGGTGTGGTGTTGATTTTATGAGTTGGACATCTACCGAACCCTTTGTGGGCCTTCTTCAAAGCACAGAATCCCCTGCTGGCTGGTCCCCTTTTGGATGATCGCAACAGCTCCCCTATTTTGAGACATAGTGAGTTTCATGTGCGGCTATCACACCCTGATTCCGCAGCATCGTTCGAGTTGCGCCGGCTAGCCGTTTCTCGTGCTCTCGCCCGTCGCCAGCTTTCGGGCGTTTTTGGCGATTTTGGCGTTCGGAGATCTGAAAGGCCGACGGATTCTTTGAGACATTGTCATGCTTGGTATTGACCTTGCGACAGGTGTTTCATTTGTTTTTTTGTAAGCATGTCCTTTCAACGTCATTTGACTTTGGGGATGTTTCAAACACATAACTTTTGTTTTCTTTTTGGCTTACTTTGAACCAACCTGATAAAAACAGGTACGCATCAACAAAACACATCACATTCAGTTCGTGTTTTGAACGAGCCCACAGGTGGTTCTCGATCTTCAGAAGGCTCCCAAGATGCCCAGTTTGTCTGAAGTGGGCGGAGGGTTTGCCATACGATTAGTAAGCCATAAGGAGGTGAAGCGGTTAGGACACAGGGTAAACAGGAAGGGTTACCACACAAACGTCAACCGGTTCTACCTGGGACAGCCTGGCAACTCTGCACTTGGAGTCATTGTTTTCTTCATGGGAAACGACACGCTTGAGCCTTTTCCACGGATTTGGTCACTCCAAGCTCGCCAGCTCGCCTCCTCCGCGCGTAGGAGGCTCCAGAGGAGGACGGCTGCGTGCTGTGCTTCCGGTCCTTGGAGGAAGTGGGGGAGAGGCTCCGCTTGAAGATGCCCGGGCCTCGGCGGAGGCGGCCGACGTGGGTGCGTTTTTGTTTTTTTTCCCGGAAGGACCCAGTTGCCCAGTGGTGCCCTTGTTTCCCGTTTTTTTGGGAAGGGTTTTTTTCCTTTCAAGTCAACCAACCAAAAAGGGATGCCCTTCTTTTTCTATGGGCACTGGGCATCTGGGGGAAAGGGTACCCCCTTGTTTGGGTGGCTCAGAAATGCAACCAAAGGAAACCACAAGTTTCTTATTTGGAGGGTACCCCTTGGTTGTGTGGGGTTGTTTCAGGCAACAAAAGGAAACCACACATTTTGAGCGCCTCCCATTTGGAGACACACCCGAGTCTACCTTGTGGGGCATTGAATCAACAAATGGCACCCTTGCAGCCGCCTGGAATTCTTAGCTGGCCCTTCCAAAAGAAACTCCAAGACGAGCATGTTTGAACAATAGGCGCTTAAACATGTGTGAAGAGGGAGTTGGCCCAACCGCGGGATGTTTTGGCTGTGTGTCAGAAACGGGGAAGCTCCTTCAACCAGCCTATGCGGTCCTTGCTTGTGACCCACATCCGTTTGCAGGAGCTCGTCTCCAATCAGAAGTATCGAAAGCCCTTACTGGCCTATGACAACCATGCTGGTACATATTGGTAGAACCAAACGGTCAACGGGTGAAGCGGATCCCCGCTCAAGTGGGGTTTCGGCCAGCAAGTCTCGCCCCATATTTTGGCGCGGCTGGTCTTTGGATCCTCAGCCCAGATCTTTTGGAAACCCGCTTTTGGTCTCTTGTTGGTCCGCCCCTTCAAAACTGAGAGGTGGTTTGGAAAACTCTTGGACTTTCGGGCCTGCCGAAAGTTTTGATTTCCAGGGAAGTCCCACTCAGAATAGAGCGAGTGTAACCTGTCCCTGATGTTGTCCAACAACCTTGCAATCCTTGGTTCTCAGTAGGGACAAAAACTACCATGGATGGTACTGGTATATTGATTGTTGCGGTCATTCCTTCATTACCTCCTGAGAACCAGTAAGAATCTACTCGCTGCCAAGTGCTGCAAGGCAGAGGTCCAGCAAGAAGCTTTTGTACTACACGCACTTTTCGGATGAGGCCGCCATGATGGAGAAGGCTGGCAACTTCAAGGGGCCGTTGATCGCATGCGGTTGAGGGGAGGTTCCTTCAGGAGCGGAGAATGTGTTGCGTGCCACATGTTCTTGTGCGGGGGCGGGGGTGAGTTTTGTTCCATGGTCAAACCACCTGGATTGTTGGGCGGGTCATGACGGTCATACACTCTTGGGGCTTGAAGGAACCATTCCCTAAACCTCGGAAGGGGGGCTGCGGTGGCTTTTGCTCAATCAGCGGCGCGCAATCAGAGCCAAAATGCGTTCTCCCGATATTACCATAGCCAGCCACAACAGAGGGAAGTCTAGATATGGGTTCCATGCATGGCCGTTTAAGACTAAGCCATCTAGGGTCTTCTAATCAGGGAACCTCATAGTTCATGCACGAGATGTGTAGAACGCATAATGTCAACACCTGTGTTTCCAATTACTCTTGTCTCAATGTTTTGGGTGTGGAAATACGGGGCTACCAAATCAAAATTGGTGGTTTCCAGGATTGGACAAACTGTGTTGCATTTTGAGGGTTTTTCAATTTGACGCGTACCCATTCTAGCAAGTGATTCTACTACAATGTCACGCCAATGTAAACCGTTGTAGCTATTTTCGTAGATCCAAAAGTCAATGGGTGAACCCGGTGCTGCTCACACATGGATATGCCTCCAAATGGGAACCCCCCCCCCGAAAAACAGTGTGTGTTTTCCCCTTAGAACCAACCTCAATTGTGGCTATACACCTTCAGCACACAGACATCCACCAGGTATCCCTTAGTCGGTTTGGATCGGTGGGATTTGAGCCAAGGCCAGGGAGCGGAACCGGGGGCTCTGGGGCTTCAAGCCCGCAGGATTCCAGGTGCAACGCCTGTGGCGTGACAGTGCTGCTGGACGGGAGGGATAGCAGGGGGTCTCCAAGTTTCTTTCTTGGACTGCCCAAAACCAGGTCTTCCTTCGGCCTTTGGCTTTTGTTGGAACCCAACGAAAAGGAACCCGCGAAACATAGACACCCACATGAGTGGTTGCTGTTGGGTGATTTATTTTCCCATGACCACTGGGGGTCTGGGGGAAGACGTCATATGAACTGTGGCTACGAGAGGAGTGGAGTGAGTTGCGTTGTGTATGCTTCTTGGTCTGCCAGATTGGGACCATTCGATTTACGAGCCTTCAGGTCGCTATTCGTGCTTTAGTGGGCAAAGCGGGAAGCCTGACCCAAAGAGAAACACCTCTCAAGCAATCCAGTGCTCCTCCTATTTGCCGAGCTCACGTAACAGGCTGGCATCACTTTCATTTAGATGCCGGGTGGCAGCTATGAATGTCAATGAAGAGTACCCTCCGGTTGACAGTGTTTTATAGATCTCCTGCAACGGGACAACCTCAAGGCAACTCATTTAAGATCTGTCCAAAACATGCTACTCAAAATGGATTGAAGGCAACATGCTCGGATGTTCAGCCTAGAAAGTAGGCTATGACCAATGGCCATAAGTGTTGCAACAGGGGTTGATTGACAACCATGATTCTGGCACTTATTAGGTAGAACATCCCAGTATGACCCTTTCAGGCGATGTTCAGCATCATTGTTTGGTTGGACCAATCTCAACAAGTAGGTGAAACATGTGGGTGTGTCTTTTTTCTAAGGCACCCCCCAAAATGGCTTTGGTCTTCCTTCTGGTTTCTCTTTAAAGCCACAAGAAGCACAAGGTTCCCTCGAAAAGCGACAACCTCCGTGGAGCGCAGGAGACCAGCGATGGGCAGCTTGTGCTGCAGCCTGGCACCGAGAGGCGCAAGAAGAAGGTTCCAGCTCGATGTCTCACTCCAAATAGTGATCTTAGACATCACCCTTTGGAACGGCCAAGTACAGCTAATTTCCTTTTTGCTGATGTTCAGAAGGGAAATCTAGGGACCTCTTCTTGTGGAGAAAGTGTTAGTTGTTTCAATTGAAGAAACCCCAAACTAGATGTTTTTCCTTTGGGTGTCCCTGTTCCTTGGGAGACCAGTTTTCGTGGTTCTGAACGGACACTTTGGATTTTGTGGCAGGGAGGACCGCGCTAGTCAGTTGGTAAAACCAACTGATTGATCAGGGGAGTGGGCCTGATTTCCGAATCAGGGACCCCACTAAAGTGCTTCAAATAAAGGGTTTCAGCCTGAGCCGACTGCGCGGCATGACAATCAAGTGTGTGATGCATGCTACTTATGCTACATCCCATTCACCAACACAGGAGCTCATGAGAGGGAAGGATATTGAGTGGGCTTCCAAAAGTACCTCACTCTTCAGTGGGATTCAAACACTTTGAACGCTCTGAGTTAGTTTGCTATTTTTTTGGGAACGCGGTTCACAGGAAAGCGTTTGTGAGGGCAAACTCAAGTGTAACAAATGGCTTGGATTGGTGACTCGGGGATTTGAACATCTCCAAACCGGGCTAACCACCAATTCGAGGAAACTCAGGGAGAGGAACATGGTGCGCGTCACAAATGGTGAGGTGCGCGTCGATTCCAAACGGTGAGGTGCGCAAATGGATTCCAGGTGATAGGGCTTCGGATGTTTCAAAGGGAAGCCGAAAGGAACCCACTCGTGTTACGGGGACCACAATTTTAAGAACCACACTCACACACCCAATTGGACCATTTCAACCAATGGAATGATCATGCGACATTGCGTGTCACCCCCTTCAATCTAAAGTGCAGTCACTTGCGGTCCTGTCAATGATGCCATGATGAATATGAACACAGATTTGTAAAGGGCAGGCTAAGGCACATGGCTGGGTCGTTTGGCCAGAGTTGCGTGATCTTGAAGCATGCAACCACTGAAACTCAGTTTCCTACAAGCTCTGTGGATCTTGCTCCGTGTTGTTCGCAGCAAGGGCATCTTCGGAACATCATGTCTTCCGTATACAAAAGGGCATGTTGTTTTGAGCCCCTTTGTGGCCACCAGCGATCGAGCGCCCGCGCTTTCAACGACGCATGTCTGGCTGCAGGCTTGAAACCCGCCCCAAAGCCATGAAGAGCACTTCGGCAACAAGATTCCGTCGGCCTTGGGGTTCAAGGAGATTGGGCATTGGCATGGATTCCTAATTTTTCTGGAAACTTATACAAGACACATACATATAGATATGTATACTAATACGTGTTTATATATATATATATATGTGTATAGATGTATACTAGGGTCTGTATGGCTTCTGCTTGGGCACAGTCTTCACTAGGCAGGGAGCATCCTGAAACGGGCCATTTGTTTGCTTCAACAATGTTATTCGAACCATTTGGGAAACGCAAATGTCACATCTCCAAAACTGCTATGAAAAACAAGTAATATTTGCAGCATGTGTGTCAATGAGTGTGGCTTCTCTTCCGCAAAACAAAGAGCAGACATCATGCTCGTCAAAATAGTGATGTTTCGACTGATTCGGAACCATCAAGGAAGTAAAACCGAAAACTTTGCAAGTATATATCTGCATGAACCAACCAACTCTTAGATCAACAAACAAATATCACCTAATCAGGAAGACATATGCGTAAAACCATGCACACCCTGCACATTCCATACACTTAGGCATCATTTGTACGGATGTGTATGTCAACCAACCATGAATATAGGTGTCCATCGTCCATGGGTGTCGTCTGTCTGATGGTGTCTGTTTCGGAGTGGTTTTAAAGGGACGCCAAACGGAAACGAACGCTTCCAGGCCGTGGCAGCTGCCGGGGGCACTGGTCAGCGGCTGCGATTTGGCCCCCGTGCTGGCGGAGGAGCGAGCAGCGACCCCTTTGGCATAGTTGAAGGGAAACCAAAAGAAGCACCTGCGATTTCGGGGACAACTGGGTTGAATTTCACCCATCTCAGCAATTGACAAGCCACTCGGGCGCATCTCCTACAGTCATGTTGCACATCTCTATATATATATATAGACATATATATATATATATATTTAATATACATATTTTAGAAACACATATTTGTATGGAGACATTGGAATCTGAGCGACCAGCAGAATTGGTGGTCGTTCTGCCCCGTCTGACCAGCAACAAAAGTTTGACTTGCTTTCACATTTTGCAGCGGAATTGATTGACCATTTCGGAAAACCGAGGGAACCTAACTCCATAAGTATGAAGAAAGCACAGCTTGGCGTGGCGAGCAGGTGGCTGGCTGGGGACGTTGCCAGCGGCCAGTTTTAGGTTTCAAGGGCCTAGCAAGATCCCTGCACTGTATTTGGCTTTTGGTGGCTAGAAACATCACTCCTTTTCCGCTGCAAATTCAGTTTTCTTTGGCTGGGTGATGTTTTTCAAATAGGAAGTGCAAGTATCCCTGCTTTGTGCATGATACATAGTACTTTGGTGCTTGCTTGCGAGGCTCCAGCCTGGATAATGGCGGATGTTTGCTCACTCTTCTGTCCACAATTTTACGGGACACTAGAGACTACCCACCTTTTTGCCCTTGAGACTGCCCACTTTTTGCCCTTTTGGCTTGATTCCGGCTTCTTCTTGGATGCTTTCCACACGGCACTGCAAAAAGGATTTTCAGGGTGCCACGGAACATTGCGAGTTGGGCATCGGCATGTTGATTTGTTCTCATTCCTCATTGGCTCTTAATCGAACTGAGTCCATTGAAGCAACATCCCAAAATGACCCTCTACTCCCCTGCAGATTCACGTCACCCAAACAGGGCTGCCCCTAGAAAAAGCGTTTGGTGAGTTCCAGGTCAATCAGCGGGATTGTAGGTGGTGGTTTCTACCCACCAAACTTGTGTTGACCTCTCAAACTGTTTACTGTCAAGGACCTGCTTGAAGCTGCATTTGGGTCGCTTCAGACGGTGTTTCGAAAGTTCGGAGCAAAAGACCCTCCTGTATTTCCATTCGTAAGTTCCTCTTCAGTGGTTGCAATTGCTTGTGTCACAGGTCGGTTGCAGCTTAGAACATCAGTTGCCGATGACGCATGGGTGGCTTCGGAAATCCAGGCGCTGCAAGGGCTCCAGCAGGAGGCCTCGCTCGTGCGCTCGGCCAGGCGGGAACCGAGCTGCCTTAGAAAGATACAGGTTTGGAAGAATGGCGGGGTGGAGATGGTGGGATGGTCCCAACCCAAACGAAATGAGGAGGAGAGGAGGATTCACCGCCCTTGGAGGAGTTTCCTCAAATGAGAGGTCCTTTTGTAGCTATTGTCAGGTCTTCGGGATGATTTGAAAGCTACCTCCTGGGCAACTATGAAGTGACTTTCATTTTGGCAGCGTGATGTTTGGGAAAATCTAAGAAACCCTCACGTGCGCTGCAACAAGCAAACATACCGCTGGAACCGACCGTGCGCTGCCCAGCTTTCCTGGAGACACGAAGGCCTAAGCTGTTGGCCAGCCTAAGGCAACGGCCAACCAAAGGCAGCGGTGGGTCATGGCGCAACGGGGGACTTGCCTTTGTGCTGATTCTTCCTTTTAGGGGGGGGGGCCTCGTTCAATACGCCGGCATGGCATGCTTGCTCAGTGAAGCTCCCCGAGTGAATCGAGCTGAAGGTTTTAGGGCCTTTCTTGGCCACATGGGTTCCGCGCATCCTTTTGCGCCTGGAAAAGGAGGAGGTTCCGACCAGGGTGCTCGTAAATCCATGTCAACATCACCTGTCCGGCGAAACTCACAGGGAGGAGCTTTGTGGGCTGAGGTTTCAGGAAACCAAAAGCATGCCCCAACAAATTCGTGGTGGCTGGCCGAACCGTTATCGCATCGGCGTTTTTATGGATCGTTCCTGCAGGATCTTGGGGCTGTTGGATGCCGCGAGCTCGGCGGCTCCGTCGAGCGGGAGGAGGGCGTGAAAGACTTGTTTGAAAGAAGTAAATCATTATACACGGTAGTTTGGTGTTAAGGTACCGAATCCACAACCCCATGTTGCTTGAGCTTTTTTTTTAACGTCTGCCTGTCTTGAGTTTGTGTTAGATTTTCTTCTTTCGGGTTCAATTTACGTTTCCACGGCACCAGTTGCCAGGTTGTGAGGGTGGAGGGCCGGACCCGGATTCGAACACAAACAACAACTGGCGCGCATGGCGAATGGGGCCAACCACTGACCACTGACATCCTATGAGTGCACTTCCCTTCGCTATGTTGAAGCTTCCCCTTTTGGCCATGACCGACATGCAGAGAACCACCAGACCGCTAGCGAGAAACTCTGGAAGGTGACCCTCCCCGAAGTCGGTGGAAGGATTCCTTGCTTTCGAGCTGGACGCACTTTTCATGTGTGGCGTAGCCGCTTTGGCTTGCAAACATTTATGCGGCTGAGGAAGCACCTATGACTTATGAGATAGAGATAGGGCCTCGTTTTGAGACTTCGTGACTTTGTGCGGTCCGCCTTGGAAGGGGTCATGTCAGCTCCCCACATCCGAAAGCGAAACAGAGCAGTAGGTACTTGCTTCAAAAACCGGTTTGTCTCAAAATGGGGGAACAATTGTTGGTGTCCTTTTAATGTCCTTCCACCAACCCCAAGAAGGGTGCCTCAAAAAAGACAAACTCATGCCAACTAGCATTTGGTTAAGAAACGTAGCTTGGGGGGTCGCCATTTCAAGACCTACGCCTGTCTCAAAAATTGGGAAACCCACCCAACAGCATGGAGTGGAAGCCCCATGGCTGGTGTTTACGTTTTCTTGAACCAGGTGTTTCGATTGCCGAACGAAACACACAAAAAGCGCCCCCTGCGTCCCAGCAAGCCCTGACCAAGCCAGCGCGCCCCAAGCCCCAAACATCCCCTCCGCTGATGGGCCATGGTTTGCCATGGCCTGGACATGGGTGTGGGCGTGCCTATGCCTGGCGTGCCTGTGCGCCTTGGAAGGTTTGGGTGGGTTTGGGGTTGGGGATAGGAGCCATGTACAGCATCTCCTGAAATGGGGAGGGATAGCTTCTTGTTGTTTTTGTGTGTGTGTGTGTGCGCGCGCATATGTGTCTTAAAATCAAGAAGACCCCTGTAAAAGAGCGGTTTCCTGTTTGCCGAACACAGCATTCAACGAGAGGGTCCACTATTTTCCGACAATCTGTCAAGGGTTTCACAAGGCCAGTTTGTTCAGAGGAATGGATCGTTTTGCCACCCACTCACGGCCCGAATAACGAGACTGGGGTTGTGGAGTGTCATGAAACCAAGTTGCCCCATCATAGGAGAAGGTGTGTATCCATCCAGCCCCTCATTTTGTGGCTATGGAATTCAATGGGGCAGCCCCTTGAAAGCCCGCAGATAATGTCCACCAAAGGGTCAAATCCACAGCAATATGGACTGGAGATGGACAAGAACTTGTGGTTTTCCGGAGGGTTGTGATTATGTACTAGTACCAGGAGTCTATTGAACGCGGAAAGCTCAAAGCTTCACCCAAACGGAGCCCGGTCGCATGACAATTACGCGTTATTCCGGGGGGGGGGGGGGGCGGCTGTGCACGCGCGGTTTGTGGTAGCGGAGGCGAACGCGAAGAGTCGAAGAGTGGGAAGAGTGGAAAAGTCGAAAGTGGAAAAAGTCAACAAAACAAATAGGGGAAGTCAAAAAGTCAAAAATCCACTTTTCAACTTGTTCGTTCTAATTTGAATTTCATTTCTTTGTTTCTACTTTCTCAATTTTATCACCTTCCCACGTTTCCAACTTTCCTCACTTTTTCATTTTCTTTTTTTTCCTACTTTTCTCCTACTTTTTCACTTTGTCGTTTTTGTTTTGTTTTGTTTTTTCCCACACTTTTCTACTTAAGCCTATGTTGCCTCCGGTTAGACCAGGACGCGTTTGATTACTCCTTAGGGGGAGAGGGGGGGGTGGTCAAAACCAGGCAAAACCAAGCACTGGTGCAGGTTCCGGATGCCGTAACTCCAGTTAGTGAATCGTGTGTCAACGCCGATTTGCTGGTTTTCATGTTAGATGTTGAAAAATGTGGGGCTGGCAGAAGACTCGTATGGTCCTAGGCGAAGCGAGGCTGCGCCCACTTTGGCAGAAGTCTCTGCATGCTGAGGCACGTGTTCCGGCTTCTGTGCATCGTTGCTTGCATTCTTTACCTACGGTGGTTGTTGATTTGTTTCATTCTGCCTTTCAATGTTGTTGGTTCACCGCTTACTTCCTTGTTTGAGTAGTCTTGCTGCTGTATTCGTTTTGGCATTGTTTGGCAGTTCTCTTTGTGCAAGTTCCTTTTTCTTCGTTTGTTTTGCGTTGCAACGGGTAGTTCCACTCCTTTGGCCGAATGATGTTTTTTTACTTGCAGTAGTGAGCCCGGGAGCCTTGCAGATCTGGGCTTTCGCCACTTGGGTTGGGAAGTGTATCTAGTCCTGGGATTTTGTGCAACGCCACCTCCGGCTATATCTTAAACTTGACCCCCATGTTGCTTGGTGTCCTTTGGTTTGCCTTTGAAATCAACCGAAAAGGGGTTCCTTTCAAAAAATGGGCCCATCCCCAAAGGGGAGCATCGGACATTTTGAGGTGAAACCGAAGGAGCTTCACCCATTTTCAAGTGAAACCAACGCACATCCGCCTGATTTTCCCTGTTTGTTTGGTGGGTTGCGCACAAACAATGGTCAACCGGTTTCCCGTTCTTTACACGAGTCACAAGGCACCTGTCAATTCGGGGACGCCCCAGTTTCGAAGTGAAACCAAAGGACAAGTCACCTTGTCAGGAGCAACACCAAAGGATCAAACGTTGATTCATGGGAGTTGTCTTGCTTAAGGACATTCTCTGATTCTCCGTGTTTTCCAAGTTTGCACTTCTGATTTAGTAACAAATGGACATGACTCATGTTTGAATGGCCTGGTTTTCACTCAAGCTGGCTTGGAGTGTTGGAATCAACCCCCACCATTTGTTGGCCAAGTCATGTTTCATCTGTTTTCTTGGTGGTTTGGCGCCTGGTTGCAAAGCGCAGGGTTTCAACTGGCGACCCTTCCACCGGCTTTTTGTCCGCGAGGTCTGGGAATGGGCGCGGGCCTCAGAGGCCCACTGGCTGGCCTGCACGGGGTCGCCCAAGTTGGCGCTGCACCGGCTGCGGGTGACTTTGCTGGCGCCGCGGATGGAAGGGTGCGGGGGGTGGGGGGGGGGGGGGGAGGGAGGAGGGGGTGGGGAGGGAGATGGGGAGGGAGGTGGGGAGGGGAGGGCCGAAAAGTGGTGGAAGTCTGGGTGGATTCCGGTTAGGTTTCGGTTCTGAAGGGTTTCGGTTTTGCAGACGAGGGGCAACCGCACATCCCGTGCTTGTTAGGTGTCCAGCAGAGGAAGCCAAGCTTTTTCGCGAACCTGGAGGGAACCCCAAGGGAAAGCCGTGTCCAGTTTCCTGGCACGAAGTCTTGCTCAACCGACCCATGAAGGCAGCCCCAACTGACCCACCAAACAGAAGGGGCCAGCACGTGAAAGCCAGAAACGTGGCACTTTGGTCGCAACTCAAGTTCTGCTTGGGATATGACGTCTTAAGAAAAAGCCTCCAGGACCAGAAAGAAACTCCAGAATCTTTTTCACCAAGGTCACTACCCCCAAAGCATATTTTCCCCAAAAAAACCCAAGCTTGGCCGTGGCTGAAACGGTTCCGCCACTTGGCCCATCGGGCGTGGGTTTCAGGTGGCCCATGACCGCGGCCTGAGCTTCGCTGCGGGCACCTTCTCTGGGGCGCGGGGTCCCGGAGACCGGAGACCGGAGACCGGTTTGGAGTTTTTGTCTTTTTTCTCCGTGGGGTGGGGCGGGGGGAACTGGGAGAGGCTTCGCTCCATGTCCCTTCCAGAATGGTCTTCCATTCACAAGACTTGGCTGTTTGGATCTTTCACCCTCGACTTCATTGTTTTTTGAGTTGAAAGCTGATCGGTTTCTTCCCTACGTGCCAAGCCTTGAAACGATCGGTGGGCCACCACGGCTGAGTTTGGTTTCGAGTCCGTGGGGGTTTTAGCTAGGTGGAGACTGCGAGCGTGGAGATCACGGACAAGGATTTGGAGCACTGCCCTATGGCCAGGCTCTTCCTGGAGGCCTTGCGGAGAAAAAAATCCACCGCCCCAAAGACGGTGGATGGGTCGTCTTCTTTTTGGGGGGGAACCCACTGTTGGTTTCAATGAGCAAAACAATCGCATTTTTTGAGAACGTCTCGCTTTTGGGAGAATTCCCTAATAAATGATCACCTCTGAACGTAATTTCCCTCGCATATGAGAGTCCTTCAAAACCGGGATGACTTTCTTTTGGGTTTGTTTCGGAGTTTCGATCAGTGTGCTTGGGTCAGAGGGGGCTCTGTTGTCCAACCCCAAGCTGACCTCCATTTTGCTCCTGGTGTCCGGGACAGACAAGTTGAGAATCAAAAAAAACAAACCGGGTGCCCTTGACTTCACGGCGCTTCCAGCAGGGCTCCCAATTTTCTTATCGATTTGGACATCGCCTCTGCCCATCGCAATTTTGAGAACCCAAGATGTTCACATTTTACATGGCGCCAGACTAAGAACTGGGGGCATGACCGGGAGCCGCGAGCGCCAGGGGCTGGAGACCTTATACAGCGCCCGGCAGTCCAAAGTGGCACTGGCGGGTCTCAGTGTGCTGCTGAAGGGCCCGCTGCAGCGCGTGGCGGTCTCCCTGAGACCGGGCCCCAGTGAGGGTTGGCGGACGTCTTGTTGGTGCTTCAAGGGACGCCAAAACAAAAAAGGACCCATAAAATGGGGGCCCCCAGTAAGGTTTCTCAGGTTGTTTGGTTGCCAAAAGGAAAGCGGGCCCTTTTAGGGACTTTAGGGGACTTTCGAGAATCACCCAAAATGAGGTTTGGTCAAAATATCTGGATTTTTGATAGGCCGTTTTGGAGGGACATGAGGGAATCACTAAGCTTCCCGCAAACAGTAGGCGGACTGAAGGTTCCAGAAAAGGAAATGGAAGAAGCCCTGCTAAAGGGGGCAAGAAGTCCCTCAAGGACCCTTCACCTAGCAGAAATAAGAGATTCTAAAAATGAGTGCCTTCCTTTTAGGTCCCCTTTCAAAATCATCCAAACATAATTTTTGCCTATGTTAGGAAGCCCCTACAAAACAGGTCAGATTTGGGTTGGTCTAAAACGAAGGCAAATTAAAAGGAACCAACGATTTGTTTGGTCCCTCAATGACCTTTTGGGACAATTTATATGAGCTCACTCCGGCGAAAACGACGGAGAGCCCAAGAATCCTTTTCCTGCGGGTCCCTCATTTCAGATCGGGAAGTACAGTAGTTTGCCTAGATGATCTCGGCAGCCTCATATTGTCATAAAGTTGACGAGTCACCCGTATGGATCTCTCAAGGGGGTTCCACCAAAAACTGAAAGGTGATGCTTGGGCAAATTGAGTCGCGACATTAGAAGGGGCCTGTGTTTCCGACCGTCACCCATGAGGAAGGTTCGTTTCTTAGGTTGCTTTCTGCTTATTTTAGGATGGGGAATCACGGATCACTTGGGTGTGGCTTCTTTTTGGTTTTTCTTCTTTTAATGGGAACACAAAGGAAAACCGCCTTTTTGGCGTCCACCTATCTTGACACGTACCCATTTAGACATGGTGTGACAATAGGGACGGACCTCAGGCCTGTGACCTGAAAGTGACAGTGGGTGTTTTTGACCTTTCTGGGACTAGCCTCAACCAATTGGTCTTCCTCAACTTGTGGTTGCACAATTAGATCCTCCTTGTAAAGGACGTCCACGGCAGAGCGTCCAGTGTCCGCCATAAATCACTTGACACCGGGGGGTTCCCGATTTTGACGCATACCAATCTGGCTGGTTCTCCGCAAAAAATGAGGGAATGCCCCAAGCCATCCCCTTGTGGCTTCGTGCTACCCTTCAGTTCCCCGAAGTTTTTTGCTTTTGGTTTGCCTAGAAAACCAACTTGAAAATGGCGCCATGCCACAAAAAGGTACACCATTCACAACATTTCACAACAAATATTAGACCTGCAAAATTTGACAAATACATGGATGGTCTGTGCTGTTTAGTTGATTTGCAACGCAAACACCCACGGTGCTTGCATTTCATTTCACGCAGGCGACTTGACGCATATGCGGAGCCACCGCCAGCTGCCGACGCCCTTTCAGCTGCTGGCACTCCTGGACTGCAATTGGCCGCTCGCAGATCGACATTTGGGAGCGGCGAGAGTCGATGAGAAGCGGCGAAGGGTACTGTACTATATTGGGGGTTGTCGTGAGCCCATAAGATTGGGGCTTAAACCACGAAACTCTTTGAAACCAGGGGTGGAAACAATTGAATTTTGGTGGAACATGGCCAACCCCCTGCTTACATGTGCTCGCCCTCTGAGTTCCTGAACTTCTTTCACTTAGGAAGACAAGTTTCAAGACAAAGCTCGGACTGTTTTGGCCAGCCCACTCAGGAAGTGAGTGTTCAATCACCAATGGTTTAAGCTGCCTCCTTTTGGCTTCCCTTTAAACGTGGCCAGGGTAGGGTTGCTAGAACAAATTTTACCCAACACTGGTACCAGCTCTCACCAACATGGCACCTGACAGGGGTCCCTTCTGGAAATTGATCTTTCAGGTACGCTCCCAGTGGGAGGACCGGGAACTAAGTGCCCCAGCCGCACATTGCGGCCGATCGTCAGCTTCCATATTGGGAAGGGAATTCGCGCAGAGTCGTATTTTGCTCACGGGCTGACGAGGCCGATTTTCGAGCTTCTCCGCTACTTGGGCGGTCGACGGACGGATGAGCCAACAAACCCAGGCTGGGACGTGGCAAGCAGATGGCTTTGTCCAGGAAGTCGTAATACGCAGCTCCTGACATTAAGGACCCTCCAAGATGGGTCTGAGATCCAAGAATAGTGGCTCCTCAAAATCAATGGCTTCTTTCAGCTTTCAGTCTACAATCGAGAAATGATCCCGATGGAGCCGCTTTCCTTAGGTCCGAAAGGTTGCACTCACCAGCAGAGTTTGTTCAAACAGGATGGTGGGACAGTTGCAGGCAGTTGAGGTGGCCAGTGGTTTTGGAGACCAATGATCTCCAGCCTGGTAGAACAGTTGGTTTTGGAGACTCTGGTCTTGGAACCCCAAGCCTGTTCACTTGAGCTGGTGCCCAATGGGCGGCAGGGCCCTTGTTGCTTTAGGATGGCCTTTAGCAACCTTTGAAGCCTTTCTTTGGGCTGGCATTGGGGTCTGACCATCATACGCGAAAAGCCAACTGGGGCTTTGCATTGCGACTTCGAATGAGGTTTACATCCATGTGCAATCGCGATTGCAACATTTGCAGGGCTTTTGATGTTGACGATCGACCAACGAGCGAATGAGCAAGCCAGCGCAGTGCGAGCCAGCGCAGTCAAAACTCCCTGCACTCAAACACCGGGCCCTTTGCTCGAGTGTGGAATAACCGTTTTGAGGAATCAAACAAGCAATCAAACAAACAACCCACCGATCACTTTTTTTTACCACCGCCTTCCCCCGCATCCATTTTTCCAGCTCCCCACAAGGCCCCAGTCACCTGCAAACGGAGACTCCTGGCTTCGCTTGCGCCAGGCACGGCGCAGGAGCGGGACCTGGCGGAGCTGAAGGCCATCTCGCGGCGGGTCACGAGCACCGCCGGCTTCGAGGCCATCACCCCGGAGGCGAGCCCATGGTGAAGCCAAAACCTAGGGTGAAGGTAGGGCCGGGGTGTTTCGGCCATGGACATAGTGGCCTCCCAGTTAAAGCTCCAGATCCAAGTGCGGGGCATGTTCATACTGTTTAAGGACAAACTCCTGCACCACTTCATGCTTGCTTGCGCACTCCTAAAGCCACAAATTGGACTTGGCAACTTGATCTAGGATTCATGAAGCCCCAAAAAAGCAAAAGAAGCTTCAAGGTCTGGGGGGGGAACTACCAGAAAACACAGCCCTCCAACTAGTGACGTATTTGCGCCGTTGGCAGGAACTTTCAGGGGTTCCAAATCCATCCTCTCAGCGGTTTCGGTGTCCCCGGTGATTCGATTGCTTCGACTTTGGATCGACATTGAGGACTAGGGGCTTTTGAAGGTCCCAGCTCCTCTTGTTGTGTCTCTGAATCATTGCAGTTGTTTTTTCCATCGTCTTTGGTCCAAGGTCCGAAGGTGGTAGATGTATTGAGGGCAAATACAGGGATCCCTGTGGGACTCCCGTAAATGGAACAGAACAGCCAGGTCACACGTCCAAGCTGTGAACGTCTTAAATCAGGATGTGGACCTCCCCCCAAAAACACAACAAGAGGGGAAACCCTTTGTTCCACCACCACCAAGTCGAACACCAAGATGTAGCATCTCAAAATCAGGATGTGGACCCCCTGCCCCCCCCAAAAAAAAAGCACACAACTGCCATGTTCCAGCCATAGCCCAAAGACGGGGTACCCTGGAACCCTCGAAACCTCCGTCAGAGGCCCGCGCCCGCGCGGTGCGGCTCTGGCGCGCCTGGGCCCCGGACGCGGAGCCCTGGGTCTCCCCGTGGCCCCCGCTGGGCGCGGCCTTCGCGGCGCTGCTCGCGGCCTGGGAGGCGGCAGAGGAGGAGGAGACGGCAGGAGGCGGGGGGGGGGGGGGTAGGTCAAAGGGTTTTGAGGACAGAACAACTGGCTCCTTGGGTTCCTGGACTTTTTGGGGAAGACCAATTGAAGGGTGAACAAAGGGTTTGGATGATCGGTGTAACAGCTCACCCCCCTGGTTCCTGGACTTTTTGGGAAGACCGTTGAATGGTAAACAAAAGGTTTGGACTTTTTTGGCCAGCTCACGGGTTCCTGGACTTGCTGTTTTAGTGGCAAGATTGGTGGGCAACAAGTTTGGAGCTGACTTGTGGCCAATCCGCTCAGGAAGTGAGACGACCAGCTCAATGGTTTGAACTTGACGTTGGGATTTTTAAATGTGTTTAAGAGCCAAAACCCAAGTAACGACGCTTTGAGGGATGCTCCCCCATTTTCGGACACCCACGGTGTCCGATCATGCCCATATGTCCTTTTTGCTTTCCCTTTAAGATG
Organism: Effrenium voratum; assembly: GCA_963377175.1. NCBI lineage: Eukaryota > Dinophyceae > Suessiales > Symbiodiniaceae > Effrenium > Effrenium voratum. The sequence continues at coordinate 670,586 of CAUJNA010002424.1, read as the reverse complement.
AAGGCGAGCACGTTTTCTTGGGGAGACGTGAGACATGGAGATAGGGAAGAGCATTCCAGAGAAGACTCATAAAATTTCAAGGAGTAGTTTTGGAGAGACATGACAAGTTTACATATACATGCAGGTAAAGGACATTATTACGTGAGAGATACCGTTCTATCGGCTCGTTTTTTTTTTTTTGTCATTGCCATGATTTGTTTCCTTGTCTAGCTTTTTAATATCATTCCGCATTGAAGATTAGATTTGTGATTGAGAGAGAGAGAGAGATGGAATGAGAGACTAGACATGCCAACAAGTGAATCTTGAAAGGAGGAAGCGAGCAGGAGGGATGTACCAGAAAACCAAGTGACAGCTAACAGTTAATTCCTACGCGCTGGCTCTAGATTCAACGGCCCCCGCTCGCCATTCCCTTTGCGGTCTATCATGATTTTTGATTTCTGAAGCAGAACCGAAAGGGAACGGGACACCTGGGGAAATCACCCAGCGCACAGTTCCCATGGAGCCCCGAACCTCGCCTTGGAAGACTGCACGAAGGGATGCCCGCGCGCGGATTCCAGCGGCAGGCGTGGGCTTCCAAGCGCAGCTCTTGCTCGGGGAGTTAGCGGCTCGGAGGGGTCAGATGCGTTGGTTCGGTGTGGTTTTCTGGCTTCCCTTTGAAATTGAACGAAAACGCAGGTGTCTGTTTTCTTTGGCTTCTGAGGAAAATGACTGACAAGGTGCTAAGTAGCGCATGGTTTGCCCGAAGGGGAGCCAACTTGGGGTTGGACATGTTTCCGCACCCTTCCCTTACCAGCCCCAGTAACAGTTATTTTTCAAGGAAGATTCCCTCTTGAGGTCTTTTTGTAGAGTTCATCGCTTCAGGGTAGTTTGTGTCAGGAGCTGTTTGACTCGACAGCGCTCCTCATTTCTGGCCCTAAAACGTTGCGTGTTGTTTGTGACCCTCAAATCCCCGAACTTTGGATTCGCAGATGGCGTGGCTTTTAGGGTCGCAGATGACGCGGCGTGTGGTGCCCCACATATTTTGCTAGCTTTTACACGCGGCGGTAGACGCAATTACATGGTGCTGGATCGGGTCGAGCAGGTGTTCCCTTGCGCAGCGGACGCAATCAATTTGGTGTGCAGTTTGGTGCTTTGTGGGCCTCTCGTAGAGCTCAGCCAGGGGGCCGCTGAGACAGTTTTAGGTCGCAGATTTCGCTGTTACGCCGTTTAGGGTCGCAGGACGTCATGGCCGGCAGCTCATGTAGCCTCCCTTTCTAACACAAAAAGGGGTTTGCTTCTTTGCATTTGATTTTAGTTTTTCCCCAGATTGCAGAAAGCTAAAGGGGTTCTGACTTCTGGTAAAGAGGGGAACATGATTTGCAAGATTGACGGCTGGGTGCCAGGGGGCATGCAACTTGGGGTGCCGGTGCATGTGCTGTTTTGGGGCGCTGGCGATGGTGCGGACGTATTTTTGCGAGATGGATAAACGGGTGCTAGGGGGGATGCTGAAGTTTGGGGTGCTGGTGCAGGTGCTGGTGCAGGTGCTGTTTGAGGTGCTGGTGACGGTGCGGGCGCATGTTTGCGAGATTGGAGCACGGGTGCTGTTTGGCAGGTGCTGTTTTGGGTGCTGTTGATGTTGTTGGAGGTGCTGCTGACGGTGCGGGCGCATTTTTGCGAGATTGATGGCAAGGTGCTTGGGGGGGAAGCAGTTTGGGGTAACGAACAAGTTCGAAGGCTCCCTGCAACAATAAACGCCCGCTTTCGCTAGAGAGTGTATCCTGATTGAGGATCCTGTGATTGTTTGGGGTCCGCCGTGGCAAAAGTTAATTTGTCTAAAGAAAATCCGAGTACTAAATGTGAATGCAACCAAGACTAAACTTAATGCTGCCAATACTAAATGTTATGTTCAATACTGGAAATCCAAAGACTATGTCTTGGCAGTACTAAATGCAGTATTCGCAACGCTATATCAAGTATTGGCAAGCCCAAGTCCAACCCGAACCTGCCAATTGTCCAGTAAAGAGGGTCAGAACGACTGTGCGCACTGTTCGGCGGGGCAAGCTGCATCACGTTTGGCAGGCATCACCTTGTGGGGATCTCCCAAACCCACCAAGAAAGGGGACTGGATTAGTGGGTGGTTTTCCGCGGGTTTCACGGTGATAAGGGCGATATATAGGCTTTGCATGTTGAGGTGGTTGGGGGGGTGGTTAAGCAGTCCCAAGAGCTCAGGTGGTGTGCGCCTCCCCTTTTGCGCCATGTTAAACCGGGTTCTACCTATTTTGGGGATAGGAACAGCGTTTTTTTTCTTCCTTGGATCCAACTGATTCAGGGTGTTGGAGATATAACCCCCCCTTGCTGTGGATGCACGAAATCGCACCACTCTGAAACTATGGGAAGCCTGTTGGATGAAAAACCGGGGAATCCTCATGGGCGTTCTTAGGTGCGAAATGGATGTCGCAACCATCCGCAGAATGGTTCAGGAGAGGATCCTCTGGGACGCGGCCTTCCTGGCGCCCAAGAGCATCGGGGGGGGCAACGGCGAGCATGCGCCGGACAGCAATGGAGATGTTGGGGAGCGGGTTTCCCTGGAAGAGTAGACCACCATGCCCTTTGTTTCCAACCAAAGGCCTTTTTTGATCGTTTGGGACAACAAATTGATCAGCTGAGACGTTGGCATCTAGCTCTTTCCAGACTCTCAGCAGCTAAGATTTGGGGGCAAAGGGATCAACTCCCCAGCCACCAAATCATTGCCAGGAGCCAACAGCCTAGAGTCCAGTCTGTTTTGTTTCAGAAAGCCTGGTTGAATCCATTAGCTGAAAGCGACTTGTCAGGTTTTCCCTGAGCAAAATGGTCGTGACTGGCAAATATGTAGTCTTAGTGCTGGCACCCGAAACAGCTTGCAAGTTTCCTGAGATCGGAGACCTCAAATCTATCCTGTTTCCTTATGGGAAGCTCCCGAGCCTCGGCCTTCTCTTCTTTCGTTTGGGTGGGGTTTGAGCAGTGGTGGGTCGGTTTCTCTTTTGGGAGGCCCCAAGCAGGCTGTAGACTGAACACATTGGACCCCTGAAAAATTGGGTCCTTGACCGGAATCTTCCAGCCGGGCCTTCAGGGAAGTGATGGTACACCAGTCGCTACTGTTTGCATTTACAAGGTGAATTCGGGAAATTACTGACAAAAAGCTCAGCTGAGTTTGAAAGGGATCTCAAGAAGCTGAGTTCTTTCAGTGCAGGACCTGGGAATCCTGGCGGGTCTGCTGGCGAGCACAACTTCCCCCTGGCGCCTGCTGGAGGGGCTGTCTGCGCTGCAGCTCCGGTTCTTCCACAGGACCACCTGCAGCAAAAACTTTGGTGCTGGTACGCTGGCAGCGGGGCGGCCCAGGAGTTGGTGAACAAAAAGGAATGGGATCGGATCAGCTTTGACAGAGACAGAGACGGAGGGGCACAGAGAGAGAGAGAGAGAGAGACAGAGACAGAGATACACAGAGACAGAGAGACACAGTGCCTGCGTGCATTCATGCGTGCTTGCGTGCGTGCGTGCGTGTGTGTGTGTGTGTGCCTATGTGTGTGTGTGTGTGGGTGGGCGCGTGCGCCTGCGTTTTTTGTTGGTGTGTGTGTGTGTGGGTGCGTGCGTGCGTGCGTGCGTGCGTGCGTGCGTGCGTGCGTGCGTGCGTGCGTGCGTGCGTGCGTGCGTGCGTGCGTGCGTGCGTGCGTGCGTGCGTGCGCGTGTGTTTTTGTTTCTGTGTGTGTGTGTTGGTGTGTTTGTGGGTTTGTGTTTGTGAGTGTGGGTGTGTGTGTGTGTGTGCGTGTGTGGTTGGTTGGGTTTACGTGTGTTTGTGTTTGTGCCTGTGCTCGTGTGCGTGTGCGTGTGTGCGTTCGTGTGTGTGTGTGTGTGTGCCTGGGTTTGTGTTTGTGTTTGTGTGTGTGTGTGCTTGGTTTTGTGTTTGTGTTTGTGGATGCGTGTGTGCTAGTGTTTGTGTCTGTGTGTGTGTGTGTGTTCGGTGTCTGTGCGCGCTTGTGTGCGTGCGTACGTGTGTCTGTGTGTGTGTGTGTGTGTGTGTGTGTGTGTGTGCGTGTTTGCGTTTGTGTTTGTGTTTCTCTTTGTGTGTGTATGTCGGGGTGTTTGTGTGTTGGTGTTTGTTTGGGTTTGCGTGTGTTTGTGTTTGTGTTTTTGTTTGTGTGCGTGTGCGCGTGTGCTTATGAATTTGTGTGCGTGTGCTTGTGTTTGAGAAGGTGTGTGTGTGTGTGTATGTGTGTGTGTTTGTGTTTGTGTGCCTTTGTGAATGTGTGCGTGTGTTTGTGCGTGTGTGTGTGTGTGTGCGTGTGCCTGTGTTTCTGTGTGTATGTGTACGCGTGTGTGTGCACCATGCTTGGTCACGCACGAGAATCCGTTCAATGCAGGGAGACACAGTGGGACTGGGGCTATGTTCAACAAAGCTAGCAGTGAAGCGGGATATTCGCTTGGCCCGCTATCCGTTTGACCTGTTGCTGGGTTTGTCATGTTGGTTTTCCGTTGCTTCCATGTTTGAATTTTGCATTTCTGCATTCGTTTCGAGTATGATTTGCCTGCGAGTGAGCTTCGCCCTTCAAGTGTGTGTCCCACGGCTCGTCCGACATGGCGCCATGGCGGGCTCGCGATATGCGGGGGCCCCCTCCAAGCGAATGACCCCAAAATTCAAGCTGTCCATTCAACTGAAGCCTTTTCTGTGCAAGGCAGCACTGCCAGGTTTCATGAACTGTTCGTGCCCACAGGCACAGGTTACAGGTTGAGCCTGCGCTTGCTCACTGCTCGCACCTGCTTTGAACCGTCAAGGTGCCACGAAGGTGTCAAATAGTTACTTTGCGCAAGGGACACCAGAGCGCAACTTGCCTAGTTGTTCGTTCACGTTTCATGGAAGCACCCGGCGCGGATGAGCTGTAGACAATCTCACAGGAACGTGATACCAGTGGACATGCCTTTGCAAGGCAGAAACTTCAGGCCCCAGGTGGGTGTGTGTCTTGACCTTGCGTGATGCGCGCACGCTGCATTTGTATGCTGTTTTTTTCCCGGTGCTCTGGCGTTGCTGCAGCTGCGGGCCGGACGTGGTTGTTGTTTTCCTTGTCTGTTGCTTGTTGTTGGTTTATTTTGCGGCGTGTTGGCTTTGCATCGTCTGGTTGTTTGCGCAGCTTGGGACTTTGCAGCGTTTTGTTCTCGTCGTTGGTTTGTTCCCGGTCGCTACTTCGTTGCAGCTGAGGGCGGGGAGTGGCGGTTGTTGTTTTCCTTGACCGTTGCTTGTGGGTGGGGTGGCTGTAGGTTTTGCGTCGCCCAGTCGCCATATTGGACTTTTGTGTCGTGTGTGGCTAGTTGCCGTGGGAACGCTTGGGGCTGCTTCTCGGACCGCATGTTTTCAGCCACCTGCATCGAGTTCCAACCTCTTGCTGCAAGGTGTTTTAAGTTCATGTGTATGCCGTATGCCACTGTGTTTCCTAATCTTATTTCAGCACGCGTGGTTAGAAGATCACTAGCAGCACGGCGCGAGCAAAAAATCGGGCCTTCGTGTGTGTGTGTGTGTGCGCGCACCGTTCTAGATCACGCACGAGCATCCTTTCAATGCAGGCGGCTTGGCCCGCCAGACGCACCTTTTGATTTCCTGATGCACCCTTTGACTTGTTGTTGGGTTTGTCGTGTTGGTTCTCCGTTGTTTGCATTATTGAATTTTGCATGTCCGCATTCGTGTCGAGTATGATTTGCCTGCGGGTGAACTTCGCTCTTCAAGTGTGTGTGTGTGTCAGGATGTATGCTTGTTGGTTTGTACCCTTTCGTATTGTTTTTGTTTGGCAACAAGTAGGGAATCTAACAATCCTAGTGTGTAGGGCGCAGGGGATAGATGGGAGGAAATAGCAGGAACTGATCAATTGCGGTTGCTCAAACTTTGGAGCTTCGGGCCCCTCCCGGCAGTTTGGAAAACTGGAGCTTCGCCTTTCCTTTTTTCTTGGAAACATTGCCCGCCCCTTGCAGCCCGTGTTTACACAAAATAGACCTTCGCCTTTCCTTTGTCTCGCCTGTTTTGACGAACTTTCGCGGCTGTTGTCAACGGTTCAAAATCTGTTTGTCCTTTTTGTTTGAGCCTTCCAAACAAAGAAGGGAAATGGCCCCATATTCCTACCGGGTTGGGTCACTCATCACCATGGCCCGTTTTCTGCCCGAGGTCACTGGTTGCGCCATTCTCACACCTAATCGAATCCCAAGGTGCGCATGCAGACCTGGCACAGCTGCCGCTACTGCGCCAAGAGCTCCGGCCAGGGCTGGGAGTGGCTCGACTGAGGGTTTTTGCTGGCTCGTTGCTGGCGGCTTCAGCAGGGAGAGGTCAGAATTTTTTGGGAGACGACAGCATTGGGTCAACAAATATGGGATCAAACCTGGGATCAAAATTGGGGCGGGGTCAAAATTGGATCAAACCTGTGCAAGGGGTACCAAACATATCCCCTAATTCTGGATCTCTCCGTGGGCCAACTATAAGCATTGGATGATTGATCCATCAAGATAGAACCTTTTCCCCAAGTTGCTAGGAGAAATCCGGAGACTCGTAGGGTTCTTTCGCATCCGGCCCGGAGTCGGCCGGAGACTTGGGAGTCGGCCGGAAGCCCACCGGATGAGTTGAAGGTGTCTCCAAGTGGGGGGAGGGAGGGGGGCCTTGTCAGATGCTTCCGATGGCTTCTCTGAATGTCATACAAAACGTTTGGTTGTGGAGACCGCCGCAACACACTCATTTGGGATGAGGGAAGGGACAAAAGGGGAATTGGAGATATGCCGCAGAGCTGCATGGTTGCACTGTAGTTTCACATTTATACACCATCAATATTTCAGCACGAGGTGCTCGGGGCGAGCAACATCTCCCAAGTTGTGCTTGCAGGCGGTCTGTCTTCCAGCATGGCAGCTTCTGGGATGTGGACACTCTCATGCACATCATGCGGACCATGGCCAAACCACACGGCGGCAAGTGCCTCTTCATAGATGTAGGCCGGGAAAGGGCGGGTCGGGCGACTCCCTCCGGAAGTCAGGGAATAAACACTTCACAGTCCTTCATATAGTGTCCATATAGTGGCTGTTAATATCCCATTAAGCCCCTGAAATTGGTTTGGGGATGGACACTATGTTAGATCGTTGAGCTGGCGTACGCTGGTGAAAGAAATGATGTACCCGGTCCAGGGAAAATCCAAAGGCCTCTAAAATGACACGTGTGTCTCAGGGGATCGCCCGCGCCAGTGGAGGCCAAATTTGGCATAATTTGGGGGCAACTTCCCAGCCAAGTTGCACATGTTGGGCGAAGTCATCGTGACCTTTCTTGCGCGTTCTCTTAGAAATTCGGGACCCCATCCAAGATGAGCCGCGAATTTGAGAAGACCGCGGCGGGACTCGGACAAACAAAACTCAGAAGAGGTTAGTGTGCCCGACCAATCCGGGCGGCCACACTACCTGCTTTGACGGGCTTTGCAACGCTTTTCGATTGGTGCAGTCTGCGATTGTCTCTTTGCTACTTTCATGATCTCAGACTTTGTGGTTTTGCTAGCACAGTTGGGATTCGCTGGGGCTGGATGGTTGAGATGTACGGATGCAAAGGTCGGAGCAGTCGGGACATCTGGCATTGGACATTTATGGCCGATTGTAGGAATGGACGTGGGTCCCCTGAAAGACTGGAATCCTGACAAATCTCACCTCACCTGCTTTACCTGACGGCTGATCCAAACCAACATTGCCTTGCGCTCGGGGTTGAGGCCCCCAGATGCAGATCTTGGTCAATGGTTCTGCGTCCTATTTTTGTGAGAACGTAGGGGCCCTTCTTGAAGAGGCGGGGAACACGTGTTCTGCGAGTGGCTGTTAGTGTATATACATATTCAGGTTTGGTTTCAAGGGGGGGAATCAAAGGACCCCCACAATTATGCGGTCCCCTTGTCTTGACACATATTGCCTTTTTCAGAGGGTTTCCTATGGTTGTCCAGTCCCAGACAAAAAAAAACACCCCCTCCCCCCCAAAAAGAAGAACTTGAAAAGAAAGAAGAGAACCCCCCTCCCCCCCCAAACAAGAAAAACACAGCAGCGCCAAGGAGCCCAACAAGAAATCCAAGCCCTTGCCCCTTACTCGGCCTTGCTCGGCCTTTTTGGTCGCGGGCCCCTGAGGCGCCAACGTGGGGCTCTACTCGGTGCGCGCGGCCGCGGAGGGCTTCTCCGTCATCGCGGTGGAGCCGGACCCGAGGCCGCCCGGAAACAGCTTGGGGTCAAGGAAAGCAAGGTCCGCACTTCCCCTTTGGTGAACCAGTCCCTTGGCTGCTTGAGCCTTTGCTTCTTTTTTCTTTCCTTTCTTTCCTTTCTTTCCTTCCTTTCTTCCTCCCTTTCTTCCTCCCTTTCTTTGAACCTTCGGTGATTTCTCGTTGGTTTCTTGAACTTTTTGTAATTTACCTCCCAATGCACGGGCCGTCCGAGAAAAACAACACTGCACAAACAAGGACTGCGGGTTCCCCCTACCCCTCGTTTCTGCATTTGTGCCCCTCGGTTTGCTGAACCTTCGCTTGCTTTCCTTTCGGCGTGTTTTTCTTCACTGGTGTTCTCGTATTTTGCCACAAGCTTTGGGTACCCTTTCTTGGTTTCACGCTGATGTTTTGTTGAACCCTTTGGTGGTCTAGCGTTGTTGGCGTTCTCCCTTGCTTCCTCTTTGAATCTTCCGATTTTGGGGTAATTGTCTCTTGGTTGGTTGAGCCTCGTGTCATGCAACCCTGGGTTGTTTTGGATTTCTGGTGTGGGGATAGCCCCGAATTAAAAAAAAAAAAAAAAACGGCCAGAGATTCCAAATCCAACTAGCGAAGCCGCCCATCCAAACCACTAGCGGCGGTGTCCCTCGGCTTTTCCTGGTTTGAGTGTTGCTTTAGCAAGCCCCTTGGCTTGCCCTTGTTGGTGTTATTTTTTTTTTCCCCTCTGATGTCCAGGTTTGTTGAGAGTTTGGTTTCCCTTGGCGTTTTCTTTGGTTTCGTTGGCTTCTTGGTTTCTCCTTAATTTCCCCTTGGTGTTCCAGCGGTTTTTCCGTTGGCTTCCCCTTGATCCCCATGCTTTTTGCCTTGGTTGTTTCCTTGATTTCACGCTGGGATCCTCTTCGTTTCGCTCTTGGTTTCCCTTTGGTTTCTTCTTGGTTTCCCCTTGGTTTCCCTCAGTTTCCCCTTGGTTTTCACACGGTTTTGCCTTGTTTTTTCCCCCTGCTTTCTGCTTGGTTGTTGCTTGGTTTTCCCTTGGTGTTTTTTCCTTGGTTTCAGCTTTCCGCTTGGTTGTCCCCTTGGTTCCTTTTGGATTTACCTGGAATCGTTTGTGTTTTGCAGCGTCCCATTGGCTTTCCCTTGTTTTTTTGGTTTCCCCTGGTTTCCCCTTCATGGCCCCCATGGTTTTTCACTTGGTTTTCCCCTCGGTTTCCCCTTGGTCTCCCCTTTTTGCCCCCTTTAAGAAATAATCAACATTAATTGTTTTGCAAACATAAAAACCAAAAACATCAGGATTCGGGGAATTATATTGACATATATCAAAAACAGTATAAATAATGCGTCTTAATATTAAGTGTTTTTATATATTTTGTGTTTGTTGCTTTTTAAACTGCTTATCAATATAATTGAGAAATCTGAAATGTTTCATAAAATCACAAGGACAATAACACATTGTTATATAACATACATTGTTTACACTTATTGACGAGGTATTAACTTAACTACCTGTAACTTAAGTGAGTATCATTTGACATAGTCATATTTATCAAACACATATGCAATAAAGGATGTTTTGAAGTATTTTGTAGTTGATGGTTTTCCAACATACATATATTATATGCATCATTCTTCTATTTTTAAAATACACAAAACATATGTTGTAACATTTGTTCTTTGAATACCATTACCTTTGTTTTTCTTCTGGTTTCAATTGGTTTCTCCTTGTTTTCCTCTTGGTGTCCCTTTGGTTTCTGCTTGGTTCCACCTTGCGTTCCTGTTGTGTGTTTTCCCTTCCTTGGGTTTCCGAGTCGCCTTAGCTTGCCCTTGGTTTTCCATTGTTTCGCTTCGTTGTCTCTTCGGCTTCCCACAAGTTTGGCGTTTAGGCCACTCAGCTTGTCGAGCTCTCCTGTTTTCTCGTTTTCCCTCTGATGTGCTGTTTTTCCCCTATGGTCTACACCAAGTTTCCCCGGTTTCTTCAAGTCACTTTGTCCCCACTTCTCTATGGTTTCCCCTATCGTCTTCACCACTCCTTGGTTTCTCTAGGACCTTTGGCTTTTTCCCTATGGTTTGTCCCCACTTCTATGGTTTCCAAGCTTCCCATGGTCTTCGCCACTGTTGGTCCACTCCTCTCAGTTTCCTCCAGGCCCTGTGGCCGACCTCGGTCCGTTTCGGCGCGAGGAACCTCCGGCGCCTGGTGGCCAGCGCGCGGCTGAACGGCGTGCGCACGCTGAGCCGCCTGAGCACGCTGCAGGCGGCGGCCTGGGCCAAGCAACGGCGCGGCACGCAGCGCCTGCCCGGACCCCGGGAAAGCGAGCAGAGCCAGAGCCGCCGGCTCAAAACCCAGGGGGTGGATGAAGGTTCGTAAGGGACAACTCACAAATACTGCGGAAATTCGGCTTCATCCTTTACATGGTTCTGGGTCGACCATCTTAATACCGGGGTTTGATTGTAACTCAGTTGGGTGGTTCGGTGGCTCGTCTCTTTTGAGGGTAACCCGTCTCTGTTTTGAGAGGGAAACCAACCGGAAAATCACCATATACATATATATATATATATATGTATATATATGTATTGGGGGTAAGGAGGCCCCCTTCAAAAAGACAGACCCATTTATGGGTTCACCCCCCCCCCCGCCCCCAAAACACTTCCCAAAGTTGAGTGGGATATACAGCCAACAAAATTCACACGTCACACATTATTTGGGCTATACCCCAATTATTCCTGCGGTGGGTCCATTAGGCAGACAACACCTGAGCAAAGCCGGAAGGGGGACCCCCTCAAAACAGCGCCCCGCCCAAGTTTTCCTGCCGTCTTAAAATAGCGGCAACCTTGACACTCTCGGTTCTCTTGAGGGTGCTAAGATTGGCAGGCACACGGGGCCAACTGGGTTTGGGCAAATCATAGCGACATCACAAAGGGGGTTGCAAGCACATCCATGCATGTCCCTTTCTACTGGGGGTTTTCTGCTTTCACTGAGCGCCACGAGGATCACATTTGCATCTTATTGTCGTATCATTCAGGGCGCGTTTGAACGGTGGCAGAAGCTGAACTTTCACTGTCCATTCAGGTTCAAGGCAAGGGATGTAAACTGGATTTCAAAGGCCAGGTGGTTAACCTATGCAAAATCTAGCAGAAGGTGGACTAGGGCCTGAGCTCGCCCGCTTCCAGTGAAATGATTCTTTGGAACTACTTGCCAGTTGCAGACATGTGTCGGGCCTACCATTCATCCTTCTTTCGAGGTCAAAGGCAGCAAGTAGGTGGCTTTGCCTTTGCTCAGGGGCAAATCACCAACGGCTTTCCCAAGCCAAGGATGTGGCTTCAAAATGGGTGAGCCATCAGCCCTCAAGACATGAAAGTGGCTGACTAAAACGCATGAGTCAAGCTGCACCTGCTTCTTGGCTTCAAGTCAGCAGGTACTGGCTGGGTGCGTAAACACACTAGGTATGATTTCCTCGACCGCCTCGACCTCCTATGGGTATGCCTCATACGAAAGTGAGTCGGCGTTCCTGCATGTTTATAGATTTCGCAAGGTCGCTGAGTGGTACCTGCAAGACGATACGCCGTGCCTGACAAATGTCCCTGGACATTTGAGAGCATTCTGGAACGATCTTCAGGACCTCGTGGCCTATGGGACAGGCTTGTGTGAACCACTCCACCAGAAGCTTCTGGCCTGGGATGTAGACCTCGGAGAACCTCATGAAATGCCGGCCGCAAACCGTGATAGGGACGACGCGAGGAAACTCCGTGAAACAGCGCACAGAATGCTGTGCCTGCTGCAGGACCGGGAACCTATTGAGGAAATCCTGGACAGTACCTCTCAGCCGATCGGGGTGATGTGCCGGGAGGAAGAAGGTTTGCTGAAAACCTGCTTGGACATTTACAGGCAAGGACAGCCATCCACCTTGCCGGATGTTGGAAGCATGTCACGCTCAGAGCTTGAAGAGGCGGTTATCAGCGAATGGCGCCGTGAGGCCAGAGTACGATCCAAGCTCTCGCCAGGGCCAGTCCTCCAAGAAAACTTTTGGAAGGCCTGTGGGGACCTAGGCTTCACTTCGGCAAGGGTTCCTGAAGCAGGCGTGTGGAATTATGTGGTCATTACTGGAGGAACCCTGATAGGTATGGAGAAGAAGTGTTCGTTTCTGCAGAAGTGTATCAGCAATGGTGTGGTGCCTGACCAGGTTATCATGTTGGCTTCCAGTCGCCCTCGTGATAGCGCAGCAGACCACAGCTCTCATGTGCTTGTTCCCGATGATTGTGCAACAGAAGCTGGACTTGCAGAGAGGTTGCGCCAATACCTTGCAAGAAACTCAGATCACGCAGAACTTTGGTCCTCAGCTCTGGTCGTGCCAACAGACAATCCAAAAGCAGGCTTTACAGAGACTTTCCAGACTTGGCTACAAACTTCGCCGTGCCCCGGAAGACTGTTAGTTGTGTCTGGACAACCCTTCATTCCGCGATATCGAGTGCAAGCATCCCGCCTGTTGCACGCCACCGAATTTCGGAAGGAGTGTTTGGAAGTGATTGGAGAAGGTCTATGCGAGAACTTTCCAAGCACAAAGAGCAGTGTCTTGCTGGATGCCATTGCTCACTGGGTTCAGATTCAACGGGAGGCTGCCTGATCGCAAATGTTAATCCATGTACAGGAAGCCGTTCTGATAGACTGTGCATAGATATCTCTACATTCTTGCTAGGAGCTTGTCATGTCTGTCTTGGAGAGTTGAAGATTGCAGACATTTGTATAGTCCTGTTCAGGGCTAGGACCGTCTTGACCTGAAACAGCACCAACTGAACAGCTCTTGCTTGAGAATTGTTTGGCCCTTGTTCGGTCATTTTTGCCTTTTTCCTGACCATGTGCCTGGCCACGTTTTTGTGGCCGTTGTACATACGATGGTGCTGCGAATGTCAAAGCATCGAGATCCAGCGAAACTGCCTCAGCTGAAGTTTCATGCTTTCGACAGGGGCGCAGCATTGCCAATTAGAGGCAGGCCTGCTTCTTCCCTGCGCACAGTCCGCCAGGCCATAGATGCCATAGCAGGTCCCAGCTACAGTGGTCCGAATGGACCGACAGGGTTGCCAAAAGGGAGAAGCGACGTGCGGGGGTGGCCTGAGACTTGCATGGACCAACTTTGGCAGCCGCAGGTGTGTCATTCACTTAATATGGACTCGTGTGGGCTTTATTGGGAGCGCCCGAGAGTCATTGGGATGTCGCAAGTGCTACGGCTCTGACCATGGGCACTTGGCGACTTGTCCCAGCGATAAGTCGGGTTCCCTGCAAAGACGTTGAGCATACTTCTTCCACACGGCGAGGATCAATCCGCGCCGCCGCGCCACATGCTGTGTTGAAGATACACTTACAACCACTTCCCTAAGGAATTGAGCCTACTCCCCGGGCTCAAGCCCACTCTTTGGACGTGGGGTGGGCAAAAAAATGGTCCGCCCGGTTGGGTGGGATTTTTTTCTTTTCCCTTTTGGGAGTCGGGTATTGTGAATACAAGCTGCCCAACCGCGGAACGGAGTTCCTCGGAATCGAGCAGCCGCCTGCTTTACAAGGATTCGGATCCGCTGAATCAGCCGGTCGGGTCCCAAATATTCCCCATTTTGAGACCTCCCCAGACTGCATCCTGACTCTCAGGTTGCAGTCCCCCGATGAGTCCATGCTGACCATGACCTTGCCCTCCAACCGCCCTGCCGCTGACGCGCACCTCGCGGCTTCCTCTGCGGTCGCGGCGGCCGGCGGCGGCCAGGCCCCGAATTTTGGGTAGCCCAGTCCGTGATTGTAGGAGCCCAAGACAACTTTTTTTGTTTTTGTTGCGGAGGAACACGACACCAGGAAACTTAGAGGACCCCCAAAGCGAGATTCTAGAGCCCAACAGGACACTCCTCTCAGTAAGCGGGTTGCTTTGCTCGCCTCTCAAACACGATCAAATCACAACGGTGGAACATTGGTTTGGTTTCTTGTGGTTTGTCTTTGGGGCCAGAATTCCGCTTTGCCGGGCATTGCAGAGCAACCCACTCTGGGGTTGGCATCCTCGGAGTCTCGCACATCTATCTGAGCTCTGACTCCGAGGTGCGGGCCCAACGGTCTACCTCTGGAAAGGATGGTCTTACACGGCTATCAGGGAAATAAGAGTACCACTGGAGAGGGGGTACTCCCTGTGTGGATTGCTTCACAATTGACGAACTCACCTCTTGACACACGCCTGACACCAACATGAGGTTGCAGAGCTATGCGTGTCAATCAGACCTCGCTTTCCCCGTTTCAGTTGCCCAGTGGCACCCTTTTCGCACTTTTCGGGCAAGGATTTCCTTTACCGATCTGGCCATGGGTCAAAAGCCCGTACCGCCAGTGAACATCCCAATCCCCACTAAAATAGGTTCTAAAATGGGTGGTGCACCTACCCCAAAATGGGATCCTGACCCGCAGCCATCTGACCACCCTTCGGGCATTTCTCGAGTGCTCCGAGCAATGCTTTTTGGTCAAGCGGCGACAGAGGACCAACCACAGACACAAGTCCCCAGCAAATCCGAAGGATTAGTTTCCGGGCTCTGCATCCGCGGACTGCCTCAACAGACGTCATTAGGGATCAAACAAGCTAGAAGTGGTCCCCGATTCCTTTGTCGTGGGACTGGTTGGGGCTTGTCTCAGCATGTGGGGCCCTTATAATCAGCGTTTGTCCGTTTGATTCCCTTCACAACCACCAACAAGGGACCATAAAACAACAAACAAAACCACTGGCCATGAATGTAAAGAGGGAACCACCTCACAAGTGGTTGGTGGATATGAATCCCCACATGTCCACCATTTGGGATTTTTAATTTTCAGCTTGCCTGGCCAGGTGAGGAACTCCTCCTCCGTGCTGAGTATCTCATTGGCTCCCTAGATGCACAGAGTGTGCATGGAAGCGCGATTCGGGTGTTTCTCTCAACGTAGGACCCGGTCCATTTCCGAAAATGTCCAAGGGTGTCCTTTGTGTTTCCCTTTCAAAACTCGCGGAACGCCGTTGAACCGCACATGTTGTAGCAACACGCCCTACTTTGGCTTCCGAACAGGACGTTCTGCTGCGCATGGATGGCCCTTCAGAGTTCGACCTGAAGGAGCACAGCTGTGCCTTCCTGAAGGTGGACGCGGAAGGACTCCGATCCGATCCGATTCGAGGGATCTGCATGGACCAAGCTATGGAGAGGGCCCACCCCTTGCCCCTTACCTTAGCTTATCCTTGGCGAATCCTTGCTGGGGTGCGTTTAACAATGTCGTTTAATCGCTGTGTTTTTTCGTTTTTAACTTTCTGGGAGATCTTGATAACCGCCTAAGTGGCTCTCAAAAGACTTTGAAACACTTGCTCAAATCGAAGTCTTCTTCACACGGTTGTCGCTTGCAAATGAAATAGTAAGTTCTGCCCCAGTAGAAAAAAAACAAGGGATTGAAAGAAACGAATCTCCAGGTCCAGTTGAGGGTAAAACGCTGACACTTCTCCGATGGGATCCTTTTTTCTTTCCCCCCCAAAAGGGAAAAAAAACGAGAAAGGGAAAAACTCCTCCCTGCCACTTCTCCGTGCGTGGCTCGCGGAGCTGCTGCCACTGCAGCCCAGCCACGACCTGAGCCGGGGCTGGCGTGTGCGGGAGGTAGGGCGGACTGAACCTGAACGGCTGATGATGACGCCAGCCTTCATGCAATCTCTCAGTTTTTGCCATTGTTGCCCGGCAGCGGTGGATCAGGGTAGCTAATTACTACTGTACGGTACTGCGCCGCGTTCAGCGGCGTTCAGCGATCAGTGCATCACCGGCGATTATGTAAGGGTCAGCAAGCGCGGGAATCAGAGCCATCCCATGGATAGGCAAATCTCCTGAGTAAGCGTCAAGGGGATCATGGATGATCTTGTTGGAGCTTTGCCCTGCTACCTTAGCCCTTGTTGGCCCCAAAGCGCAGGACCAGGACAGATTCCCCAAAGCACAGACCCAAGGGAAATCTGCTTCTAGTTGGTTCTTACCAAGGCTCTTTGACAACTCTTGTGGCCAGGGTCACGCACCAGGCGTTTCCCAAAGCCAAGCCCACCTGGCGCTTGGTCATGCCCTCGACCACCAACTCTGCGGGGCGATAGCCCTGCAGCTCAGCCATTTCCTAAGCTGTTTGTGTGTTATTTTTTCCCAACCAACATGTGTGCGTGGCTGAATGCGCAGGGCTTCGGACAGGGATAAGCAGCGTCGGTGGGATGTCACATAGTAGGCCCTTGCCCCTGCTCGGGCACGGGTCAGGCAAGGCGACCTAAGAGATGTAAAGAGGCAACCCAATCTTGACTGTGAAATTAATGATTGACAAGTAGCACGTCGAGGCTTGGCATGCCCTGGAACTTCTTGGAGGCACCGATGTCCACAACCCTTGGAATGCACAGGGGAAGCATTTTTTGATAAACGATACCTGCTAATAGGGAAAAATAATATTGGCAAGCAACCATGGCTCACTGTCAGGGCAGCCTCCCCTTGCAAGGATCTTCTTCAGCCCGATCTTCAAATTCCTTCTGCCAGACTTACTTGTCGGCAACACCGTCTTTTTGGACTTCCTGGCAACAGCCGAATGAAAGTGCCACAACATGTTGAGCGCACAGTGGCAGGGCTCCTGCCAAGAATGTTTCGCAACTTGACGGTGGTCCGGGGTGATTTGATCGGCGCCGGGAACTTGAAGGGTCCTTCCACGCAGTTCAATTTTCAGGCCACTTCACAAGCAGCAGCCGATGCGTTTTGCCGAGGCTCGAAGCATCTTCTTGCGCCTCAGGCCCACAACGTACAGGCGGGGCCGGCGTTGCGGCACCCCTCCATGAGCCAAAGCGTCAAGCACCTGCAACAAAACACTGAGGGTGGCAAACAAAGGTAGATGGTGTTTAAGGCTCGGGCTGCCCAGTGGATAGCGTAAAAACTATTTGCCCGCAGCCTGGGCAAAGAAGTAAACAGAGCATTGCACATGGGTCTGTGTTTTTTGAGGGTGCTCCTTTTTCGTTGCTTAAAGGGACACCAAAATGAAAGCCACTCTATTGTACTGAGTTGAACTCCCCTAAAAAAGCATACGGGTTTGAGCCTTAAGCAAACCAACTAGTGGGACAAGGGGCTTCTTCAAAAGCGATAGGAGGAATCCCCGGTGCCGCTTACCCATCAGAGTCTTCACATGCTCTAGTATGAACGAATCCGGGCGCTCCTTCAGGATTCGCTGGACCACCTAGGCACTGAGCTTGTGAGCTTTCACTTTTTTGGGCATTTGTAACGGCTTATACTAAGTGGCGGCTTCCGAGATCTTGGCCCTGGGGTCTTTCTCGCCCTTTCCCAAGCCGATGGCACTGAAGGGCTGGCATGGTGCTCCAGCACCATATATGTGCACATGTTTTTTCCAGCCTTGGATGCGGAATCAAAGGAGGTCACAATGTCAGCGTTGGCTATGCGTGGAAGGGCACAACTGGAGATAAGAAACGCATGTTCTTTGTGGCATCCAAGCTCTTAATCTCGGACTGCAGCAACTTGTTGAGGCGAACATCACTCTCCGAGGAGTAGTGAAGTTGGTAACCCAACTTCAAACGCTTGCAGCATGTGCTGAGCGGGCCCAAGCCCGCACAGTCTTCTGCCAGGACCAAGGGCTTTGGCAAGGGCATGGTCAAAATACTAAGGGGGATTGCCTTTGAGTCACCTTTGAGCCAGTGCTGAAACAACTAGCTCTGAAGGCAAATCTTGAACGGTTTCCTGACCCAATCAATGCAACTGCAAGTACACAGGCTTTTTGACCAGGGCACCACGCTTCTGTCAAAACCTGCCCGCATCAGTGTAGTCTCTCTCAGCTTATAGCGACCCTGACTGAGAGGTCTTCATGTGATGGGATGAACTCAGACTGTGTCAGCCCTGCAGTGCTTCAAGCTTGGCCAGGGTCTTGCACTTGCCTTTGGCCTGCAATGAGAAAGGGATCATCCGAAGTCCCTCAGTCGTTTGTTACAGTAGTTGGGTTCCACCTCCGATAGAAACTGAAAGCTGGGGTTTGGGTGAGCCTAAGAAACAAGGCCCCTCCACCGCGAAAGTGCCTACTGTTGAGGTCCCGAAACCGATGTGTTAAATACAGCTAAATTAGGGACGGGGGATATGGAGATGGGATGATGAGAACAATGCGTGTTGAACAACCTCGGATTACAAAGTAACACGCGCGCACGTCGCAAAAATGCACCCGTCGCAAAAATAAACCTGTGGTCCACACGCAAACTTGCGCCCAAGACACGCACACGCACGCCCGAGCGCACACATAGACACAAACACTTTCGCACCCGCGTTGCGGACAACGCTTTGTCAAGGTAAGTCACAGCCGTGCCGCGCACACAAAAACATATGTCACACAGGTACGCACGCATGCACGCACGCGCGCCTACAGAAACATGAAAAAGTCTTGCGTCCACGTTGGACAACACCTATGTCCAGGCGAGTCACACGACGCTTGCAAACACACACGCACGCAAACACACTGACACATCATCTTCACGCGTGTGCGCGCAAACTCAGCGCTTCAAGATTCATTTAAACCAGCAGCACGGCAGCACGGCAACTTTCTCCACATGCGAACGCTTGCGAGCAGACCAGCATGTCTCGCAAACACGCCCTTACCCCCAGACCCCTTTATTAACGGGAACCCCTCGTTGCGCAATCCGTTTGTTGCCAACTACCCCTCTGCCAATGCACATGGAACCCAAAGTTGGCAGGTCCATTTCCCGAAAGGAGGTTTCTTCAAACATGACGTGTCTTTGGTTTAATACTGGGTATAAAGCTATTCATTGAAAATGAGACAAGGTTTGCCTTCAGGGGCCCTTCCCTTCAAATAAGGTAGTCCTGCAGTTGGGCTCGATGACTACCGACTACGTGCTTTCTCCCACTACACTCCCTGCCAAACCAAATGTGAGACAAATGGGTCGACTGATGTGAGGGTGGACAATTTAAACCCTTTTTTCAACTCGTCCTACTGCCCAATGAGCCAAGCTTGGGCTGCCTGCTGAAGATAGCACCCCTTTGGCAAAGATTTGTAGTTGCTCGTTATTTGGCATTGTTTTGGCTACCAATTTGGGAAACCGGGGGAAATCAGTGAGGTGGCGGTCCAGTAAGCCAACCAATCAGCCAGCCAGCCACAGCCAGCCAGCCACAGCCAGCCAGCCACAGCCAGCCAGCCACAGCCAGCCAGCCACAGCCAGCCACAGCCCCAGCAGCCAACGTCAGCCAACAGCCAAACAACTAAACACAAGCCCTCAGGGACAAGCACAGCACGGCAAAGCAAGCAAGCAAGCAAGCAAGCAAGCCAGCACGCAGAGCAATAACAATCAGAGCGCAGGAACCGCAATTTGATGATGACGATGGCGCCTTGGGGCGGCCTCCTGACTTCGGAGCGGGTTCCTTCGTCGTCTTGTTCTTGGGCTTGGCTGCGCTTTTGCCTTTGGCCTTTGCCTTTGCCTTTGGCTTCCCACTACCCTTTGCCTTTTTTGGTTTTTCCTCGCTTTCCTCGCCGTCCTCAGCCTCCTCGCCAGCGTTTTCTTCCTTTTCGGTTTCAGCTGACTGGGCTTCCTCGTCCTCTTCCTCCTCTTCTTCCTCCTCTTCGTTTTCCTCCTCTCCTTCGTCCTGACCCTCGCTGCCCTCTTCGCTGCCATCATCGTTCTTCGCTTCCTTCTTGGATTTCTTCTCAGTTTTCCCTTCATTTGCCTGACGCGTTTTGCCAAGCTCTCAATGGTTTAATTGAATTGGAGGGGTCAAGTAAGGCCACAGGCCTTCTTATTCTTCCTCTTAGGGTGAAGGAGGGCGGCTAGGCCCGGTTCATAAAGGGGTGAATCCGACAGCTGCATGGCGCGGAAGGTCAAGTACTCCAATCTCTTTGTCAACAAGGCCACCTAGGCTAACAAGGAACCCAACTGAATTTGAATTTGCGCCAAGGGCAGCTTAGGTACGTGTTCCACAGTGAACGCCACCCCGACGTAGGGGACTCTTTTGGCAATGGCACAAAAGGCAAATTTGTCCGATGGGGCTAGGTCCAAAACCCCGCCGATGTTGAACTCCTCGTAGATCTCCTCCACCTGAGCTTTTTATTGGGCTTCAAGTTGAATCAGGATTCCGAAGTCGTTTTGTGTTCTAATGGCTTGTCGAAACACCGCTTCCTTCGGAAGGCTGTGATAGAGGACTGGCTCCTCATCGTCATCGCGGCGCCGGGTGCCTTGCGACAGGGTTAAGTTGTGGAGGGGCAACTGGGGGTAGCAATGGACAATCCTGGCCTTTTTCAGTTTCATCAGCAGCATCGGGCTTTCCGCCCACTGGCACCCGGTTGGCCTTTCCAAAAAGGGCCTTCTTGTCGGAAAAGGGCAGCCTCCAACTCTTCAAGTTGTCCTTACAAATTACAGGTTGAACGTGCAAGCTTGTCTTGTTTGCAACACGTGTTGCATCATGGCTCAAAGTGCAAGCAAGGGTCAGTCCATGGCGGGGCAAGGATGGGCCCCAACACGTCTCCTTTGCTGCTGCCCTCGTAGGTTTTCCTTTTTTTGTAAGGGAAAGTAGCCTCCTCCGTGGAGCTTGTCAACACGTACATCCTCTCAACTTGGCACAAGGCGGAGCCACGATCACGTTGGCGGCGAGATCGTAGGGATTTCTCATCCCAAATCAGGTACTTCACAGACTTGCTCTTTGTCAAACTCTCCGACTTCATGTTCTTCACTGCCGATAGCAGGGATGGACCCAAGCCTTGGCCAAACCTAGCTTCTTGGAGGGTCTTGAACCTGAATTATTATTGATCCCTTTCTTTCAAAAACAACAGGGGTGCTACTGCAGATGAAGGCTCCCTCTCGGCCTCCGTCCATGATCAAGAACCCATCCCCAGGACGAAGTGTTTGGGAACCCTCTTTGTCACGCGCGTGAATGGCAGCCTGAAAAAGCCGTCCGTGCCTCCCTTCACGCAGAGGGGGAAGGCGCAGGTGCGGCTGTGTCTGTGCTTCGCCGCATGACTTGCTGTCCTGAGCCGGTTTCAAAGGTTCCCTGCTTCCAAAGTGTGTTCATTGTCCTTGTGACTCAATTCTTGTTGGCCAAGAAGCAAATATGATAGCAATGAACTTGCGCACTTCGTTCCTTAGCATCCACTGGGGTTCAACAAGCTCAAATCAGCAGGAGCAAACACTGGAATGTGAAGCAAGTCTCGTTTCCGAATCCACTTCAGCGCTCCAGTCCGCAAAGGCTGTTGCAGCCAGCACGTCGGCCATCTTGGAGGCGTTGTCCTGCGCAGGCAGGCACGGGCACCAACGGCACACAGACACACAGTACTGATGGCCTCCTCAACCACAAGCTTGACGTGGGTTCTCACGGTTTGGCAAGCCTTTTCTTTGAACCTGGGCCAGAGGAAGGCTGTCATGAATCTAGGGCAGGAACTCAACTTAGATCTGGGCGTTTCCAGTTTCTTGGTGTTGTCTTCTGAAGCCAAGCGCTCCCGCAGAGCACTGTCCGCCTTGGAGCCCTGAGCCTGAGGCTCTCCATCTGTCTTTTTCTTCTTTTCCAACGAAATCACCTGGCATGCTGGTGTGGGATTCCCTGGAAAAAAACAAGAACAAAGGAATGCAAGTCAGTAGGTCTGTCGATTCTGAAAACAGAGGCCAACTGCCACGGAAAGGCGCCTCCAAGTGCTCATTGCCAGTTTGCTCTGCCTCGGTTGCCGCTTGCGTGGCCGTCTCTTCCTCAGGCTTTTGTTTGCTTTTCTTTCCTTCGCCATCCTCCGTGCATAGCGAGAAGAAACAGGTTAGGAGACGAGTCAAGCATTGGGGTTTGCCGTGAAGTTCAGGGGGAAGTTGGATCCGTCCTTTTTCTGCTTTGAGTCCTCTTCCTTCTCGTACTGCCTTGTGTCGAAAGACTCGCAAAACAACTAATCAGCAAGCGTGGCGGGATTCGGTGGCTTCCAGTCAGGTTGCTCCTCTATGGAAGAAATGCGGGCAGCAAGTTCCGCGTGTTCATTCCATTCGGTTACCTCAATGTCAATCAATCAGCATGCCAGCTTGTCGCGGTTACTCATCCACAACAGCAGTGCCAACTATTTTGCTCGTTGTAAGCCTTTTCAAAAAAACACAAGTCAGGCTACGTGAAAATGTTTTTTTGGGGGACCAATTCAATTCTAAGGGGTTGAAAAGATATAAAAAGATACCCCTGGAGGAGTCCCCAAAAAAGACACACCCATCATAATACAACTTCACATACCAGTGTTTGGATGGTTTCAGGGCAAGGCGCCGGCTTTCTGTGGCGCATCAGGTTCTTGAGCGTTTGCAGGAACGTGTTGTCAAAGAGCATATCCTTGCATCAGATTGTTTTGCAAGGCAAAGCCATCGTCCAAGCCCATCGTCCTCCAAAAATTGGAAGAAGAACTCAGCGCTGCGCGGCCATCCTCACTGGAAAACCGACCAGGGTTGGATTGCCGACCGCCGCGCCTGCTCTCCAGGTTAAATCTAGCTTCTGGCCCCTGTACCCGCAGAGCCTGGGCCGAGAAAGGGGCTGAGAGGGGGCTGTGGCAGGTTGTCTCCCTCAGCACAGTTCGATTTAATAGGCCAGGGGGCGTCCGATAATCGACATGGAGCACCGTTGCTTCACGGATTTTCTTCAGGATGCTCCCGTCAGAATCCCAGTTGGTCCACTGCCTTAAACATTCCAAGCAAAACACTCCCTTAGTAAGATGATTTGGTTAAGACCCTCTCAAGATTTCATGTCAAGGGGCGCGGCAGTCTTTCCAAGCACATGGTCCCTCCAGTGCATCAGGGCAATACAAATGTCGACAGTGCCCTTCCCATTGAGGGTGCCGTTGAAGGCCCTCCATGTAAGCATGTCTGCCCCCAAATGCCCGTTTTTCCAGCCATCATACCTGAGCGCGCAGGTCAGAAGGCAGAATAGTCTTAGTTAGTACCCCCCTCCGGCATCTGAGCCTTACTGCCTCATTGTTTACGGCCAAAGTGTGTAGGTGGCTGTGTGTGTGTCTATTTTGTTCAGGTGTCCAAGCTAAGGAGTTTGCTGGTTGCAGTGTTCAACCCCTCAAAGGTACCAAACTGGTTTCTCACAACCGGGGCCACAATGCCAAGGATTGTTCAGAAAGAGTTTGTCTGACGTTCCGAGCAGTCTCTGAATGGGAAAGTTGTGTTTCAGCGGCTCTTTTTCAGGCGGCTTGTCACCCTTCTCTTTTTGTTGTTTAACGTTGGGCCGGGCATCTTATAGAAAAATCAGCAGGGTCTGATTGCGAGAGCTTCGAAGGGGAAAGTTGTGCTTCAACACACTGCTTTTTTTGTTTAACGTTGGTTGGGTTCTTGTAGAAAAATGAGCAGGGTCTTGTGAGAGCTTCCGGGCGGTCTCTGAAGGGGAAAGTTGTGTTTCAACGGGCGGCTTGTCACCCTGCTCTTTTTGTTGTTTAACGTTGGGCCGGGCATCTTATAGAAAAATGAGCAGGGTCTGATTGTGAGAGCTTCCGAGCGGTCTCTGAACAAAAAAGTTGTGCATCAGCTCTTTTTCAGGCAGCTTGTCACTCTGCTCTTTTTCTGTTTAATAAGGGTTGGGCATCTTTTAGAAAAATGAGCAGGGTCTTGTGAGAGCTTCCGGGCGGTCTCTGAAGGGGAAAGTTGTGTTTCAACGGCTCTTTTTCAGGCGGCTTGTCACCTGCTCTTTTTAACGTTGGGCATCTTGTGGAAAAATGAGCAGGGTCTTGTGAGAGCTTCCGAGCGGTCTCTGAAGGGGAAAGTTGTGGTTCAACCCCGTTTTTGTTTAACGTTGCTGGGGCATCTGGTAGAAAAATGAGCAGGTCTTGTGAGAGCTTCCGAGCGGTCTCTGAAGGGGAAAGTTGCGTTTCAACGGCTCTTTTTAGGCGGCTTGTCGCCCTGCTCTGTTTTTGTTTAACGTTGGGCATCTTGTAGGAAAATGAGCAGGGTCTTGCGAGAGCTTTCCGAGCGGTCTCTGAAGGGGGGAAAAATGAGCAGGGTCTTGTGTGAGCTTCCAAGTGGTCTTTGAATGATGGGGGAAGAAGCCAGCTGGCGATATGTGGCGGTTGGTCAGCTTTTTCACCTTCCTCGGGACTCCCTCCTCTCAACCAAAGGGGACTACTGGAAAAGACGTGTTGCCTGACGAACATTCAATCAGGGCACCGTGGGAAAATGAGTCGAATGAACATCTCTAGAACCAATATGACAAACAAGGCTGGGAATGAGTGAGGATATGTTCTTCTTAACGCGTGGCGAGGGACACAGCGTGGAATGCCCAGAGCAAATTGTTCGATGTCCTTGCTTTGTTAACGATCATCTGGAGTTTCGTCCAGTTGTTGAAGGGGTTGTCTTCCGTGTTTTCCTCATCCGCAGTCAGCAGTAGCTGCAAAAGGTTGTTGTTGCTAAACACCCGACGCCCCATTGTAATGGCAGTGTCCACGAATGCGTCGGTGACCTTTTCCTCCTCATTGGCGGCCTTGAAGCTTGCACTGTAGGCTTCGCAGAACGCGGCAACACCTGACTGCAATGATCATGTTTGAATTAGCCGCGGAGTTCTGGAGCCTGTGCTCATGACACAATACAAGAAACATTAAATACAATGACAAGGAATACAATCAGCTCAGCTCAGATGAGGCGCGCATTTCACCTTTGGCCTTTTCCATGCGTGCCTTGCAGTTCAGAACAGAAAACATTTTTTGGAGAGTGGTGAGGGCCAAATTCTCCTTGTCTGAAATCAGGTTCTGCCTAATGTTCGCAGCCATGAAGTAGATATCATCATCTGCGGTAGCTGTCTTGTACTCTACCGACACCTGCAACAAAGGCACAGCTTAGGTTGTTTAAATCCAACGGCCTGGGTTGAACTTGACTTTAAAGTACCGCATGAGTCCAACCACTTCAGATTCAGCTTGCGATTTGATAATGAGTGCCCCGCTGACAACGCGAACGATTTCCACGCTGCAAGCTTCTCTTCGTCGTTCCTGTCGCGGTGGATAGACCTTGGTAGCGGGGGTTCCGTTTTCAAAAAGTAGGCCTAGACTAGCGACATAAAACTCCAACACTCCAACGTGCTCATTCTGGTTGGGCCGAGCTGCAGAATGAAGGCCATTATGTTTTCTGGTGGGCTGATGGGTTTTGCTTGAAAAGCTTGGCACCCGTTTCCAACCCAGTCGTTCACAGGAGGGACTGCAATCTGAAGAACTCCATGAAAGGGCGATGGTTTGGCATAGTAGCGATCCGAAAGGTCGTTCAAGGACTTGTGCCGCAAAGGGACCTAACAATCAAGATGAACACACATTTCTCTGCGCAAGACTCACTCTAATCGCTGAACTTAGGAGCAGGCTGCTGGATCAGGGTTGAACAGAACATCACATTTGAACAGGTTCTGGCTGCACTGATAGGAAATAGTCTCCCCCTGCTTCATCAATGTAGCTCTGGCAGCCCCAGACTCAAAGCATGCCTTGGTAAGGCCGGTGTGTCTCGCCCAGTGAGGATTACATGTTTTCAAGCTGACGTAATTTTGAAGGGTTGCTTGGCGAGCGCCGTGGCCAAAAGGCAGCGGATCCTCAGACCCGATTCCCGGCCACAGGTTCCCTGTCAACTCGGATAGAGCGTGTGCAGCTGAAGCGTGAAGCTCCGCGTTGTAGGAAGCACCTGCGTGGAACATAAAGTGGCAGCGCGGTTCCAGAATGTTCAAGTCATTAGGTCACTGTTCATTGAAAAGAAAATTGTGTGGCCTGAAGAGATTGACTCGTTCTCCTCATCCAGAAGCGGCGCTACTGAGGACCCTGACTTACCTCTCTTGGAGGCTGGCGCCGGGGCGCCGCCCGAGGTCCTTTTGACCTTTCCCCCCATTGCCTTGCCCCCTAACCGCCACACGCGGCCAGGCACTGAAGCACTAAGACAAACTCGTTCTTGATCCTTCTTGCCGGCACAATGGGCAAAGGCTTAAGACACCCGATGCAATGAACCAGCTGTTTTTACAAAAATAAATTAACTGCGGGTTTTGCAAAACTAAAAGTCTCGCATTTAAGCTAATCACTGTTTTACCGGTAGGGCCCCGGGGGCCCTACCCTTAGGACAGTCGGTAGCGCTACCGACTGTCGTAAGCAACCCCGTGACATTGTTACATGCATCTTGGGTTAGGCCCCGGCGCGCTTAAAACAGCCCAAAAAACGACATCGTTGAACCGGGGGGGGTTGCTTACGACAGTCGGTAGCGCTACCGACTGTCCTAAGGGTAGGGCCCCCGGGGCCCTACCGGTAAAACAGTGATTAGCTTAAATGCGAGACTTTTGGTTTTGCAAAACCCACAGTTAATTTATTTTTGGAACAATGAATTTGAGGCTACTCGGAGTGTTCTGTTTTGACTGCTGCGTGCCCCGCAGAGCTGCCCCTACTACTGGCGCCTACTACACCCCTGAGGCCTACCAGCTCCCCCTAAACATCGCTTTCGATGTGTCAACCTCCAAAAAAAAGCTGATGGCATCCTCAGCCGTCATCTTCAGAAGGATATGGGCCAGTTCCTTGCCAATTTCTTAAGGGAAACTTGAAACACTCAGCAAAACTAGGCGGCAGCATTTCATGCGAGAAGTAACTTTGGGCAAGGTTCACGGTCGGTGCGTTGCTCCGTTTCCGTGACAAAGGCCACAGCGTTCGCAGCAACGGTCTTGAACCTGTTGCACTTTTCCTTAGCAGTTTGCAAATTGTGTCATAGAAAAAGTAGCTTGGCATGGTTGACCGTGCCCGGCCCTGGTTCACCTGCGACGGAGTTTCCAAAAAAGCCTCCTTCTCATTCAGGACCCGCCAAGGCGGCGAAGGAGCGGAGGCCAGGACCGCAGCTGATCGGGGGTGGGCGGCTTGAAACGCCGGACTCACCCAGGCAGTCCTCGCAGCTTTCGCCTGCCTGCAGATGAAGCACGTGTTCGGGGAAGCCCCTCCTTTTTTGATGTTTGCAGCTTGGGTGCTTGTATGAAATGAGGGCGCCACTTGCGCCCTGGGTGGTGATGTACTCGGGACTCACCGCTGCCCTCAGGACTACTTACTACAACAACGGTCTCATAGCCTTTTTCAACTTAAACACAGAGACCCAGTCTGCAGTGTCAGTCCAATTCACCCTGTTCACTCTAGCGCATGGTCGTCAAAAAATCTAAACTACCTACAAACAAGACACACAGGGAGTAGCTATAACCTCCCAAGTAGGTAAGTCAGGTGGCCCCTGAAGAACGCGCCACATGAAAGGGCCGAAGAAACCCTATTTCAACATGCGCAGACGGGCGCACTGCGGCGCCCCAAAAACGAAGGCTGCAAATGCGCCACTGGTGCTCAACTTGTTGGGCTGACGTTGAACGACAGCATCAAGTGGCCTCATCGCGTGGTCGAGACGATCGCTAAAGCCCCAGGGCCCGGTAGTAACATAGTTAGTCACTATTGCGTGTTGGTCGCTAGGGGGTAAACCCGCCACATGTTGGCAGCGAGGGATCAAGCAACGCAGGGTTCCCCAAACGTTGAAAGTGTTTCATGGGATGTTGGCTCTTTTCCACCCACATGTATGATGTCACGAATTGGCAAAGGTTTCTAAACTTGACTGCTTTGACTTTACAAGTTTGCAGCGAAGGGTAAAGCAAGCCAGGGCTCTCCGTTCTGATATGGGCCACCTGTTGAGGCAAGGGATTGGGCATCACCTACTCTTTCAAAAGACAGGACCTGACGAGAGTAAACGAAGAAGGTGCCCCAATTCAGCCATGCTAGCGGTGGCCTCTACCAAAAGAGGTCAAATGACTCCAAAGGTCAGTTGAACAGGCGCCCTTGTTTTCTTTCGTCTGGGTGGTTTTCCCCTGAAAAAGGGCGCCTGTTAAACTGACCTTTGAAGTCAGCCGGGTATATAGCCGAAGAAGTGGACATTGTCTTGACCCTTGTCTTAGGTGGTCCCCACACTTTCCAAAACCAATCGTAAACAACTCAGTGACCCCACGGCGGCCCCTACTCTTTCAGAAGACAGTAACCGAAGTAACTTTAGGACCTACAGAGGCTTTCTTCCCCAGGCCCCCCCCCCCCCCCGGGTGAGTGCTCCAACAAAGCAGGGTTTCGCCAAGCGCCCCTAGTTTCTTCCAAAGGGCGGTTGCAACCTGCGTTTGGCCCCCAAGGCTTGTAGAGCTTGAAGCAGCTTCGTTGTAGCCAAGCTGGGCGGCACCAACACCCTTGCTTTGCTCAGATAGCCCGGTGCAACAGGTGGTGGGCCTTGACAGGCAGCCAATCTTGAATGTTAACACTTAGTACTAGCCTGGCTTGAAGTTTGCAAAGTGTGTCTTGTGAAGGCTTTTCCCTCAACATTGAAACTTTGGACTCACGGTGTGCGCCTTCGACTGCCGCATTGCCTGGGCGACAGGAGGATTCTCACTTTGTGGGCTTGAGAGTACCCGCTCACAAGAAAGCTAGGGTGGACCAGAGGGGTCTCTCCAAAGAAATGTTACCTGTTTGTTGAACCTCCCTGTTCCTTCTTGTTTTTAGTGGACTGGGAGAACAGCTGCCAACCTAAGCTTTGTTTGGGTTCATTGAAGGACACCAATAATGGTCGCAAGAGGCAGGCAACAACAGTAGACAAACATAACTAGTCCCTGTGAATTCTTAACCACGCATCCAGTCCATGTCAAGCCGCGCTTGGCAACATCTTTTAAGTACGCTGTCTTCCTCTTCTTGGCCGCTTCACCGTGCGCCAAAGCTTGGGCAGCTAATTTGCGCTTGCCATCTTTTACCAGCCCCTGATTGAACGCAAGGATGCCTGGGCTGACAAGAGATTAGACACGAGGTTCCCCTGATGTGAGGCATGCAATATGCTCAAATAATATTCAACTGCATCAATGAATGTAGTCCGAAGCACGTTTTGACTGAAGCTTTGACTCATTGAAGTGCTTTTCTTTTTCGTGCCGCTTGGACCACAAACTTGCGGCCATCTTGCTGATCCGCAATCTAAGCCCTTTGTCGGCCCCAGCCTGTTTGGAACCCTGTGCATTTGCGACTGCGTCCCGCACACTGGTCCTCCTCTGCCTGAGCCATTCCTCTGCATTCTGCGCCTTGCCTTCAGGTAGCTTCGCTCGGCGCTGGTAGCAGAGGCGCTTGGTGGACTCGGCAAAGCCAGTGGCCATTTTTGTGGAGGGGGGACCCACCCAAAAGAAAGTGGCAGGTTCCCGTTTGGGCTCCCATTTGAAACAAGTACAAATCAAAATTCAACACATGCCTTCAATGGAAAATCCGGGGTTACACGAGTTGACAAGGATCAATTAATTGTGTGAAGAGACCCCTTTTGCAGGAAGGGGACGGACGGACAAATGCACGTCACAGTACACAGTCATGTTTGCGCTGCTCAATCACGGGTTGGGCAAGTTTGACTCTTTGCCTTGCACGCGCAACACAGTAGAAGAAGCAGGTTGCCGGTTCAGAGCCAGGGTGCTTTTCTGTCTGATCCATAGTGGTTCGCCTGGCATCGGACATTTAGACTATTCCCCTCTTGAAACTCAATGGCTCTTGAAATTTTTCATGCCCAACGATCAAAGGTTCAGTACTCAAGACCCGTACCCGTACGCATTACGAAATTCATGGGCCAAGCTGCCCACTCCAGCTGAGCCATGCGGATAAGCCTCAGCTGTAATGATTGCCTGTAATGATTGCCCGTTGGTCTCAAAGGTTGCCCCTTTAAATGATACAAGTAACTCTGCGCGCTCGCCTTCTGGAAAGCAAATGGCTCTAAGCTCGTCATTGGCAAGATCAGTGGTCACCTCTCGTTTGCCTTTGAGCCACCCACCTGCTGGAAAAGTCCTCTCAACCCCTGAGGAGCTGAAGCCCCACGCGAGGCATCGTGTGATCACGTAGTGAAGGTGGCCAACTTCGCGACGGGCCTTCTTTTCCAAACGAACCTGATTGGCCATGGAAAGATTTTGGGCCCCTCGAATTGCCAAACAGCGTCAAAAGCCATGTTAGCTGGGCAGCAGCTTGGCTCCACGCTTCTAAGGGGCGTAGACCGTTCTTTTGCTGGAGCGCCTGCGCGACAGGCTTCACGCTGCGCAGTTGCAGGGCGAGTTCTTCCTCAGAAGGCGGGCTGGGTTGGGTAAGCGCGGTGCACTGGTTCCACAAGTTGGTGTCAAGGCCCTTGTTTTTTTTCCTCTGTTTTCTGTTTAGAGCGTCCCCAAAAAATACAAAATAGGCTGCTTTTCAAATCCCAGACCCCAGCCCAAGCCCTCAAGCTGCACTGCAGTCAATGGGGTCTCTAGGGAACGAAACACACAAACTTGACTAGGTTGGGAAATTTCATCAACTCAAAGCAGGCACATCGCCAAGCTGAAGAGAAATCAATATGCCCGGAGACAAACTGCTAAGCTTCGTGCGGCGGCCGAGTCGCCGCTGGGCGCTTGAAAAACACAGATAACCGTCGGATGACTTCATCTCCCCGGCGCTGGGTCATGTTCTGCAAGTCGTCAAGAAACGCCCCCATGACGTTAAATATCTCAAAATCCGGGATTTCAGCCTCAACCGCGGTACGTACAATGGCCACCCAGTTCTTCATCCTGGGCGGGGTTGGAGGGCAACCACCAAATGACGACGGCAAAACGCATAATTTTTAATCGAAGGCAGTAAAAAAAAGAAGGAACTTCCGTGTTGCGGCAACTAATTGAAAGCTAGCTCTCTGAGTCAGATGACAAGAGACGGAATAATAAGCCCGCGAGAAAAAATGCGCGCGCGCGTGTGGTGGGGGAATAGAACGCGCAGAGCAAAAAAGGCGTGGCCCTGTGCGTGAACTGGCGTCTCCGGAGACGTGAAAGCTAGCCTGTTCGCGGCATCTGGTCGGATCATGTTCGGACGGGGTCGGACCGCGTTCGGCGCCGGGCCCATTGGCACGGCAACGCAGAGGTTTCGCAAGGTTTAAATTGCGTGGCAGGCGCAGCATTTTAGGCAAGGTCGGGTGCAGATCTCATGGCGTGGGCAGCATTCTCGTGGTCGAGTGCAGATTTCGTGACAGGCGCAGCACTTTCGCAAGGTTAGGTGCAGGTAGAGATAGCTACATAGATGGATAGATAGATAGATAGAAAATACATACAGATAGATCAACTCAATAGATAGATGGATAAACAGATAGGTGGAGGTAGAAGATTGGCAGATAGATTGATAAATACAGAGGGATAGGTAGGTAAAACGAGAGTGACAGACGACAGAGAGATAGATAGAGAAAAAGAGAGAGATAGATATAGGTGGATGGATAGCTAGATAGAAAGAGAATATAGATAGATAAAAAGATATAGGTGGATAGATGGATAAAAAAAAGAGATAAAAACAGGTTACAGATAGATAGATAAATATAGAGACACAAATACTTGAGACATAGACTCATATGGATGGATAAAAGAGAGATTAAAGGTTGATGATTAAAAGAAAGAGGACAGATAAAGAAATAGATAGAACGAGAGATGAGATATACATATAGATAAATAAATAGATAGATAGATAGATAGAAAAATAGATAGATAGATAAATAAAACAAGACATAGACAGATACACAGATAGATAGATAGATAGATCGATAGAGAAAGATAGAGCAACATAGATAGTTAGATAGATA
This sequence comes from Effrenium voratum, assembly GCA_963377175.1. Classification (NCBI taxonomy): domain Eukaryota; class Dinophyceae; order Suessiales; family Symbiodiniaceae; genus Effrenium; species Effrenium voratum. Next base: position 638,800 of record CAUJNA010002424.1, on the reverse strand, counting down.
GATGGATAGATAGATAAATAGACAGATAGATAGGTAGCTAGGTAGGTAGGTAGGGAAGAACGAAAAAATGACGGAAACATGAGAAATAGTGAAAAGGAAGAAGAAGAGAAACAGTATTTATGAAAAGAAAGAGAAACACATCTTAGTATTTATGATTGAAACTTCCGCCCACCGGCTTCGCCAGCTCTGCTGGTAGTGATTCTCTGATGTCACCCTTAAACTCGGACAAGGTACCTACCCAAGACTTTGTCTAAGAGGCTTGGCTTGATCTTGTGGCCGCCAAGGCTTTTCACCCGGTTGCCAGGCAGTCTCACCAGGAAAGGTGCATGTTCCAAACGATTCCTTAGGGATCGGGGAAGCGCGAAACTGGACTATCCTGTAGGCAAAACCGGTTCCAGTTCAGATGGAAATGGGACTGTAACTTCACCTGACAAGGATCTTCGCCTCAATCAACCGAGCAGGTTCGTCATAGTTAGGCTTCCACAACCGACTGCAGCAAAGAGGCAGCATCGTGGATGCGTACGTTCCATGGGTCCCCCAGAGCGCGCCCTCGCAAAACAGGAACTCGATTGTTTGTAGAAACCTTGGCCACTGTTGAAAACAAAGCGGCAACACCGATAAAAGGCGCAAGAACCCGGCCCCAACTTGGCGAGTTGAACCCTGAATGAGGTTTGCAAAGAATATAATAAGCGCGCAACAATGTCTTGCCAAGTAGCTTCTCAAGCTGAGAACGAAGGCTGAGAAGATCAAACCCCTCCGAGTCCGCCACGCGAAGCAACCCCATGTGCTCGTCCAAAGCGTCCGCGACGGACGCCAAAGTCCTGAGCAAACCACGGGGCCAGTAAAACCAAAATAATAAACGAAATCAGCCGGGAATCAACACGCATTCGACATCTATTCTCGTGAGAAACGCCAGGCAGGCAGCGCCCTCAGCCTGCACAACGCTCGGCCAGTTACAAGTTCAGGCGCCGCGGTAAATTCGAGCCTTCGATTTCCGTTCAAGAGCGATCTCCTCCTGAGCCATGGGAATGACAAGCAAAGCGCGAAGCTCGCCGAGAACGCGAACTCTTAAGCCCGCCAAGAGGCACAGGTCTTCAAAATAGATGGAAGGTGTAGGCACGTGCGCCCGATTGGTGTTCTCAACGACTCAAACCTTGCAAGACGTCAACGAGCTTAACTTAGTCGTATGGTGGTTTTCTTTGTCCACTTAAGGCAGCAGCCTGTGTTTGGCCGCGCTCAAACTCTTGCATGTCCAGCCTTTGTCAACCTTCACGTGAGCGCTGAACCTCGCCTGGCGACGCCGAGCATTGCCGCATGAGTACCAAGCTGACTTCAAGCAACGCAGAGCGTAGCACGCCGCTGCAATAATATGCGCAAGCCGCTTTTTGCCCCGATCTTAATTGTGCACGTTCTAAAATGGGCTAGAAAAGCACCGATGAAACTGAATGTAATCACTCAGTAGAAGGATGCAAAGGATCGGTGCAAAGGAGGCCTTTGGCCGACCAAGCTGTTGTGCTGCGAGCTCTTCGGCGCCCCGCCATGAATTCGAGTTTCCTCGTCATTGATTGGGTTGTCGCCCTCGTTGTCTGAGTCACTAACAAGAAAGGGCTGGGATCCCCATGAAGCAGCAGAGGCTGTAAAGAGAGTCTTGTCGCCATCGCTGCGCCAGGTTTCGCACTGGGTCTCATCGTCTTCGTCTTGGCACCGAGGCGCGGCCGTGAGCACCTGCGCCTCGTTTCTCGGAGCCGTGAGCATGACCATACTTTTTTCCAGGCGCGAGGTAGCTGCCGAGTCCAACCCCCATGGCTGGGATTCAAAGAAGCTATCCGGGTTGTTGACGGGCTGGGACTCGTCCATCCATAGGGGGCTACCATCAACTTGGGAAAGTAGGAGCTTGTCGTTGTAGTCGAAGATACCAGTAGGCTGGGAATCAGGGTGGGGATGATATGCCTCCGGGGAATCAGGCTCTAAGTCAATCTGGGTGTCATCAAACTGGGTGTTTGGCCACTCATCATTGTTGCCCTCCAAAAAGTTCACAGCCACCCCAAAGCTCCCAGAAGACTGGAGCATCGAAGCTTCAATGGCAAGGTCTAAGGCATCGCATGACGGCTGGCTGGCGAAGTTCTTTTCAACGCCACCCCGCACTGAACGACAAGCAGGCGTGCGACAGGACGAGGCAAGCTTTGGTTTGTCAAACTGGTTGTGTTTCACTGCCATCAAGTTTGGGATTTTGTTCAACAACACCTCGCCGCGTGTCTTGCTCGATGCCATTGTTCCAGCTAGGCCAAAGCGCACCGACGGGCTGAGGGCTGGTTTGATCCAAACAAAATCCCATTCAACAATGTTCAATGGACAATGTTAGGTCATTTTACACTGCAACTTGACAGCTGTCCAATGTCCCAGTGGCTCGGAAGCGACACGAAACTGAAGGCCCTGCCTTGAATAAATCTGAGTGCTCAATCAACATCGCCGGGGATCTTTTGTTTTTCACAAACAGCTCCAGCCTCAGATGACACCAAGCTGAAGTGAAACCCTGAAAGTTGTTTAGACCAGACCACTGCGGCTCTGTTGCATTTCTGCGATGTAATCATCAGCAAAGGTCGATCGTGATGCAACCCTGGCAACAATGGTTTCGTTTTGACAGCTGTTTTGAGGGAGGGGGTGCCCTGCAAACACCCGAGCCTTCGTATGGCGTGTGCCATATCTCGGACACGAAGCTTGATGTGCTTAAAGTAGGAGCGGTCCACCAAGTCCCCAGATAAGGCTGCCTGGGCACTGGTGTGCAAAATGGAGAAAACGTAAAGCGTGTTTCAGGGAGAGTGGCCAACGCCAGTTGCTCATCAGCAGCACTGTCGGCAGTTAGAGCTTCGACTTTGTCGCGCAGAATCGGCTCCATTTTTTTGTAAGATGTCCTTACTTGGCTGGGGTCGGGCTTAGCAACAAAACCCTGCAATAAATTCCACACGCGCCCCCCTCTCATAATGGGACAAGCTTCCGAGGAACTCTGCTGAATGGCATAGGTGAGTCAGGGCAGCAAAACGATTCAACTATCAGAGTTGTTGCTTCCCGGATTTTTAGGGCATGAAACTGCTTCAGCCCCGCCAAGAAGAAAACACCCATGAAGTCGTGCCGGCTTTCCAGTTTGTCATTGGCAGACCCGAATCGAAGGCAGAGCCAGCCTTTCGAGGCATCCTGAACCAGACTAATCGAGGACGCATCTGACCTCAGCTGTTAACTGTTTCGGTTTGATTACGTTACACCCTGCCGTTCTCTTGAAAGCAGCTCAGTGGCAGCCAAATAATTGACAATTTCCGGGCCGCCTCGCCCAAACACGCCTTCATCTTTCTCATTTTTGTGCGTCCCTCGGGCCGAGCGTGCATCAAACGGAAATACTCATGTATGACTTATTGCTGAGTGTGGCCCAACTTCCATCGCAGGTTGAATGCGAGGATTTTCTCATCTGTTGCAGCAACCGTTGGAACAGCTCGGCCGAGGGCACCTAACTCTCACAGCAAAGGACCCTCATTGGTAAAGATTGATAATACTGCGAAAGCCCCTTTCAAGCAAAATCAGCCAAGCAGGAAACTGAGCGCAACGCCACCTTGCCATTCACCATCCTAAGAGGTCCTGCGCCAGTCAGGAAGTTAGCTGCATGTTGGTGTTCCTTGGTGTCGTTGTGTTGCTCCAGCTGCTGCCGTCGAACTTTGACTACCTCAGTGAGGATTAGAACGCAGTTTCAACACCGAAGCTTTAAAGCCAATGTAGTTGAAAGACACGTGCGTTCAAGTTTCAAGGCTACCAGTGGCGAGTGGCCGTTCGGCCAGCCCTAAAGCGGCCCCACTGTGTAGTGATACCGGCTTCTGCACATGTTGTGCATCCAAGGCCCGATCGGCCCAGTTGCACCCAGGGATAATCTTCTTGCCAATCATCTAAATGTTTGGCAACATGGCGGTGCCAGTCCTTGGATGGCTCATAATACACTTCTGACGCAACGCAACCGTGATAGCCCTTGGATGTCCAATGGTTTTTGAAGAAACGATTTCAACTGCATTCGTCAAGGCACTGCCCACTTCTTGCTGTCCATGCGGCCCATGTTCAGAGCCAAATTCTCTGGCGGTATAAAAAATGATCGCAAATATGAATGATTCAGTGGCTTTCTGATTCATGCTTGCATGCACCATTATGCCAGGACCAGGGTGCAGCAAATTCACGTTCTGCCAAACTGGCTTGTTTCCAATTCACCGGACCCCATTACCAATTTCCCTGATACTAATTAATCGGGGCTTTAAATCCCTAAGTAAACAAGGTGAACACGGGAAATCAGGGGCCTGGAAACAGGAGTTTTACGGCTTCTGCTTTGCCAAACGGACCCAAACCCTGCCCAAACCACCTTTCCGCCTCCTGCGTCTTTGGCGCCTACTGACTAGCACAAGTTGTCAGCCCAAACAGCTGCCCATTTGCAATTTGCAGCTTCCAACCCAACTTCAACAAACATATTCTTCGCAGAATTCAACATCCTCAAAACTGGAATGGCACCCCTCGAGCCAAGAAGTTTGCGTTTCACTAAGCAGGGAAGATACAAATGACAAATAAAAAGGTTGAGAGCCCCAGTCTTGCCACAGCCCTTGCTGTGGAGCCCGGCCAGGCTGGGAGCTGCAGCGGCAGCAGCATCAGCGGGCCACGCTCGGCGACCCTTTTCCCCAGCTCCCTCTCGGAAAACAACTTGTGAAACACCCTTCTCCTGGCCCTAAAACTTAGATTTGCTTTTTCGGAGTTTGGGGCCCTAACTAGCTGTGCTTGGGTGTTCGTTATTGGTCTCGCTCGAATTCATTCCGGGGAAACCTCATCCATTGCCAGCTTCCCGAAGAAAACCCCGATTTGCCAAGTTGGTTGATGTTTAACAGTTTTTTTGATTGGTCTGCAAGAATGACACGCAGTTTAATTGAGACCACGTCTGCCGGGAAGCTTTAAACACTGAGTAAGTGGTTTCACGATGACAATGTTCAGAACAACAACCCCTTGTATTTAAGCAGGCCCCCTGATGAAGAACTCAGACACACCAGCTTCGCAGTCCCAAAGCTATAAGGGGTGGGGAGGAACTGTTCAAAAGGGGGCAAGTTCCAGAATCATTGCAGGCCAGGCATAGCAATCTATCCGACAAATGTGAATCACCTACTTAGACGTCTAGCTTTTGTTGCCGACACCTTCATTGAAAGCATGGCTGGGTGAAACCTAGGTAAAGAAGTATCACAGGAACCTTGACAAGTCAATGTCAGAAACACATTGGTTGAACGAAAAGATGCAAAGTTGAATCCATAAATGGTAAAGGGGTAAACCTTGAAATTAAGTTGTTCAGTGACAAACCTTGCCGAGTCAATTAGCGTTGTTCCTCAAATATGCCAGCGACACCCATCAAGTTAGAAACAAAAACGAAAAAATGCAGTGATTAAATGACATTGTTAAACGCACCCCAGCTTGGCCCCCCATGCAGCCACTTTTGCACCCTGAGAAACCCCACACCGAGTGGTTCGGTTCAGGGTAATTCCATCATTTTCTGGGAACCAGCAAGCAGGGGAGGAAGGTTTTGACATTTTGCACACCATGACCGCACATCACCCAGTTCCGAACATGCCACCGTCCAAGCACAACTCAATTTCTGGGAAGTAGCCCCAAGGAGGTGGTTGGATCACCGCAACTGTCTTCTGATGCTAGCAGGGCATTCTTACTGTTGCCGCCCTCACAAATGGGTTGACCTCAGCCATGAAGATTCGTAGAGGTTTCCCCCTATTCAGGCTGGGTGAATAGAGATAGGTGAAAGTAGATAGCACAGCTCCCCAATTTTGTTTGGCACAGAAAGTGCATTGTGCCGTCCACTTTCACCGCGGTGTAATGTGTGTAGTGTATGTTTTGTCAAGGCCCCGAAACATGAAGTTGCCCCCCCAATTGGTGGTTTTGGATTGGTTTGGATTGGTTAGCCCCAAGCCACCAATCCAACTGGATGAAGTTTGTTAGGAGCCTTTCATTTCCAGGTCCCAGAGTTTGCCTTCTCTCGGGTTCGGGCCAGGAGACGACCCAGAGGTTCTGAAGGGCGCCGCAGGCGACGCCGGCCGACACTCTTTTTTTTGTTGGCGGGGTTGCTTCCGGGGCTTTGGTTCGTGGCAACCCCTGGGAGCAGTGGTGGAACAGCTGAATACTGCATGCGACCTTTTGCGGTAGGCATATGTGAGGAATACCTGCCAAGGAAAGGTGAGTTAAGTTGGGGGTCAGGTGCCTCAACCCATTCAGCGGCTTCAACCAAACAAGAGCATCCCTAGAGGGTAGACACCAAATAAGGGATAAATAATAATTGAGGCGGAAAGAAGACATCAAATTGGCCCAAGTAGAATATTGCTGAACTGCTGCCCTGGGGTCTTCTAGGCTTCTAGGGGTCTGTGGTCACTCCTGTCGCGGTTCTCTCTTTGAATAAAAGTGCCACCTGTTATGTTGGCGCGCACAATTCAGTTTGGCCTTCTCAAGTAGGTTCACGTACTCCAATTTTGGTTGCTTGTTAGATTCAGAGGGCGGACGTTTCCTCACTTTCCCATTTTCTGTGTCTTACCCTTGGGAGGTCATGTCACCGAACGTGAAGGTTCCTTTTCAAATTTTATGTGAGGTTGGCGCACTATGTTTTCATTTGCCTACAAGTAGCGCAACCGAGCCGAGAGGTCTCTTGTCCAACCCCAAGCTTATCGGCGCCATGGTGGAGGAACACAGGCTCTCACTGAAGAGAGAGAGAGAGAGAGATCCTCGCAGGGACGGGTCCACAAGGTTTGAAGAAGCACGTGGAAAGTATCAATCAATGGCGTGGTGTCGCGTGTGTTTTGCCAAAGCAACACGACCCCATACACTGTGAATCTGAGTTTATGCATGGCGTAATGGCCTTTGTTCGAACACGCATGCGGAGCTGTTTTGCTTTCGTCAGCTCGGTCTCGATAGCTTTGAGAGCATCCCCACAATATCATATGCCAACTTTTGGTAGGTCTTGCAGGGGACTCCATATGGACTCCCCTGCTTTTAGGATGCCACCCCCATTCATCACCAAACCCCCCCCACTTTCCTCCCGGGCAGATCTGGGAGTCCCTAGTTTGCGGTTGAGCCCCCGAGTTGGGTTCTCCTTTTCCGTGATGGACAAATTCCTGCACAAGTTGGTAGGTGCTTTATCCAAGTACTCCTCGGGCTTCATCCATCACTGCGAAGTGGATTTTGTCCGTCCACTGTAGTTTTAGGTTGACCCCCCACTCGATTTGTCCTCTCCCTCTATTCGTCTTTTTGGTTGAGGCCCCTTCTCAGTGGGTTGACTGGGTTGACCATGTCCCCCCTTTTCGATTTCGCCCTTTTTCCTGGTTGTTCTCCCCGAGCGGGATACACCTGGTGCCAAAAAAAATCCGCCCCCGCGGCCCGCGTCCGCCCCCCCCCGTTGGAGTTCGCCCCCGTCCCAGCCGCTGGATCCGCAGCGGTCGTCAGGGAGCTGCTGCAGCTTAAGGGCCACAAGGCGGACGCCGTGGCGCGGCAGCTGGCGGCCTACGACTTCCGATGGACTCATCTCATGGACCCCGACCCGGCCCCTCGAAGGAGGCCCTCCTGGGTTGGAACCAGCTTCTTTTTTTTGTTGTTTCTGGGAAGGGGTGTGTGTGTGGTTCCCACAAGGTGAGGTGGGTATGTGACGTGTTTTGAGGCCCGGGAAACCCCACTTCACCTTGGTTCAAAGGCACGCCAAAAAAACCACCACCTTTTTGGGGGTACTAACACACAGACACACACTCATCTTGGAATGGAAGCCACCGGTTTAGTTGTAAAAGGGGAACCCCACTTCACCTTGGTTCAAAGGCAAGCCAAAAAGAACACCACCTTTTTGGGGGTACTAACACACAGACACACACTCATCTTGGAATGGAAGCCACCGGTTTAGTTGTAAAAGGGGGGTTTGGTTCCCGCTGAAAGGTTAGACCCCAAATGTTGCTCAATCGCAGGTCAGAATGGGGTGCCTGGATGTGCCCGGCTTCTCCAACCTAAGACACGTCCGCCAGAATGTGGTGGGAATGAGGGGGTTGTTCCCACTTTTGTGAGCGAACCACAACTTCCTTTCGAATCTTTCGAGTCACGCGCAGATCCCGCTATGCCAAGCCCTAGCCATAGCCCTTCAACCAAGCTTCCCCATATTTGCCCTTCTGGCTTTGAAAGTCACCTGTTGGACCAATTCAAGGTGAGCTTCCTTCAGACTGCGTGGGGGAACCATAGGTAGTCCTTTTTTTTTTTTTTTCCTTTTTTCCTGGGAAGGCCAGGGTTGCGTCGAGCCGAGGCGATCCGCAACATCTTGGTGCTGCGGCCGCAGGCCGCAGCCGTTGTGGAGGCCAGGTGCACGTCTTTTTGTTTTTTTCTCCGGGCGGAATTGGACAGAGCTCCGTGCTTAGATCTTTTTTGGGGGGGTGGTTGAAGCATCACCCTGTTTAGAATGCCAATTTTGAGTGAGTTCACCTTTGGTGGGGAGATGTTGAGGGGGGGACGATTTTGCGTGTTGTTTGATTGAAGGGTCTGTGATGTGGTGGGAAGGGATGGGATGATGGTGGAGTTGCCTGGTTGCGATTGTGTATCAAAAACAAATTCAATGGAAAGAGGGACAGCAAAGCTGGGCAGAGAGCGCAGTTTGTCGCACGGGGAGGAACCCCCAAATGGGCTGCGGCTTCAATTTGGCTTCCCTCCAAAGCAATCCCATAAACGGGCGCTAACTCCGAAAACGGAAGCCGCTTCACACGTAGCTTGGAACCTTGTGTGACTCACATAGGGTCCCGAAACTTCCATTGGAGCAACTTGGAACATCATTTTTAGGTGTGAGAGACCTAACATCAGAATTTTGCGTGGTTTACGCGAGACAAGTGAGCAGCACTGACACTCTTATTTGCTATTTGTGCAGGAGGTTCTACTCGTTCGTGGGGTTAAGAGTGACGACCATCCAAACCTTTGCACCCAATTCTCCAACCATCTTAGAACCACAAGTCAATCGCACTAGAGTGGGTCATAAATATCTACACTTCAGATTTGTGGGTTCTATTTTTTCGGTTAAGACATGTGCACATGACCTTTCTCGTTCTGCTCAAGTCACCTTTTCCGGCTCGGGGGTTGGAAACGGATCCGAGGCCAGCGGCGGCTTTCAACTGGCGCAGTTCCCCCAGAGCCTGAGGCGCGCGTGCGGAAAGGTGCCGCGAGGTTCAAACGCCGCGGGGTCTCTTTCAAAGGATTGGACAGGAACATCTACAGGACATGGCCCCAAAGCAGCCTAAACAAGCCTTTTTTTTGGTAGATTTTCCTGTAAGCCCACCCTTTGATTTATTCGTTTTGTATCTTGCTGGTACCTTTGGGTCAAAGGGAAACGGAAGGGAAGAAGCAACAGTTCAACGGTTCCCATTTGGAGTTCAAGCATGGATAGAGACCAATATGAATCCATTTCGACCTTGTGACATTGTTTTGAGAACCCCCAAAAATATTGCTTGGAGTTCAAGCCAAGCGCAGAATTCGTCCCTCGAACTCTGCGCCGACTTGCCTTTGCCCGTGGCAGGACTTGAGACGAACTGGCCGCAGGGCTTTGGCCACGACACGTGCGAGAGGAGTGCGCCGCATGCGGCGGGTGAATAGCCCTGGGCTGAACGAGCTCCAATGATGCGATCGCTTTCCCCGACAGCTGGTGGCCGGATGGTATGTGAACAAAAAGGCGCGTCAAGTGCGCAAGACAAGATTGCATCACACCAAGGGGCAACTAATTGCAGGACCGGCAGAGAGAGTTAGCGAGGGAGAGAGAGGGAGAGAGAGATTGGCAGAGAGAGAGAGAGAGACAAAGAGCGAGACAGAGAGAGAGGGTGCCTGAGAGTGGTATAAATATGATGCAAAATCTGAACTTATTTTTGGCGTAGCCCAGAGCTAGCTGAGGCTGGCGATGCTCCGAACGGCCGCAGGTGACCGGCATCGCTTGTCCAGGGCGCGGGGGTCCGCATGTGGCGATTCCATTAACATGGCTTGTCTTTGGGGTGACCTACATCTCCATTAAACCTGCAATGGGTTCTGTTAAGAAATGTGTCATGGTTGCGGAAAAAAAGGGGGTCGGGTTGCCAGCTTCTGTGATACCATCCAAAAAAGGAATTCAAAGTGGCCAAGAAGTCATCGGGAATGGCCCATATTGGCACACAATGGGTGATTTTTCCGCAACCATGTCCTTTAAGAACCGTTTCTTTAAATGGGCCTTGTGGGTAATCTTGGTTGCCTTTTGATTCTTATCACCATGCATGGCTCTTGTCCTCCAACAAGGCCCGCACCTCAAGCGCCAGGCACGAGCTAGTGGCGGCCCTGCGCCTGCCCCAAACAGCCGCACAGGCGGAAGCTTCCCATCGCACGCCAGCGTCGCGGAACTGTTCGTTCCAGGGGGGAGGGTCAGGAATCTGGAATCCCAGACATGTCCCTTTGAGGGCAGCAACATTTGGGGCTTTGTTATAGTTTGTTTGAGGAAGCATGTTAAGGGTACTCTTGAGTGTGTTGGGCATGTTTTCAACATTTGGACCCAGCTTGATTGACTTTCTTGTTGGTGAGGTCCTGTACAGGACACAATTGTACGTTTGTGAGAAACCTTGACCGACTGAAGGGAAAGGTGAGTCAGAGGGTGCATCTGAAGAAAGGTGTTTTTACCACATACGGAACCCTCCCATGGTCAGGTTCCTCTTTTTTTCGAGTGACACCAGCTATCCTGATGGGTGCTTGCTGAGGGCAAGAAGGTTGTATCACACGCAAACACCGCCCCACTCAAGCACACCCCCTTGGGAACAAAACTGGAGGCGTGTCTTGGGGGCTTTCCACTGGTAAAGGCCAAGATTGTCCCCCACTTGTTTGGCGACAGCTTCAATTCCATGGCAAGGACTGCAGATCCCGCATAGGTTGATCTGCAGACTTGGCTTGGCTGCTTGCTTGCTCTCTCGCTTGCTCTCGCTCGCTCGCTTGCTTGCTTGTTGTGGTAATGTTTGCTTGGAATCTATGGAGGTACACAGCATTGTTCATTTGTTGTTCTGTTTGGCCCGTACATCGCGCGACTGGAGTTCTGAGAGTCACGGAGAAGCACAGGGACCTAGTTTCCTGTGCAAGGCGCTAAGAAAACCTCGCTGGCGCGGCGTTGCATTCCGTTTGCTGGTCGGGAGGACATGAAACAACACGTTTTTCTTAAAATGACTGCTCTTGTCTCCCCTAGCCATCCAAAAAGAAAGGCGCCTCAATTCTTGGAAACACTCGCAAGGATCCCTGAGAAGCCTGAGCAGAATTTCCGAACTGGTGGAGGCTTCAGGTCTTTGTTACCATGGCATCGGGATGGCATTTGGGCTCGAAACTTGAATCCTCAAAACTTGATCAACGGAGCGGCGGCTTCCAACCATCTGCCAGTTTGGGTCCAAACAAGTCGTTGGGAATTCCAGCACAGAGACAGCCAAAGGCCCCGCAAAGGTTTGGTTTCTGTTTTCCAGCTGCCCAAAGGGGTGCCAATGGCCTTCCCCTTCCCTTTTTTGACGGGGTTCCCCTTTCAGATCAACCCAAGGGGTGCTCTTTTCATCTAAGCCATTGGGTTGGGGAGAGGTTGCAAGCCTTGCCTTTCAGATGGCCAGCGAGCTGGGCTTTGCGCCCCTGCGTGGAGAGAAGGCCGGAGGGATGGCATCCTTATGGTTCCTTCTGTGTGCCGGTTTTGGTGTTCGTCCCCCTTTTTTTGACCCTGGCGACCTATGGGGAAGCCAGAGTTTGTTGTTGTTGCTTCTTTTTTTTTTGGGGGGGGGAGGAGGTTGATCATGGGAATCTCCTTAGTGACGATGTCGTGTGGATGGGAGTTCCAGCTTGGTATCGCGTACCCAAGTCCATTTGCTTCCACTGAGTCCGCAACCTTTTAGCTCCTTGTTGGCCAGCTTTGTCATTTGTGTAAAGGCCCAAAACGTTTTCGCGCGTGGTGAGTAGCAGTGGATTGGAACTGAGGACATTCCAGCTCCCGAGAACTGGTGGATCCCAAGAACTGCTATTCACGTGTGAAGAGGAGGATCCCAAGAACTGGTGGCCAGTCAAAATAGGGTTTCGGACCCCAAACGATGGATTCCGTTTTTACCTTTCTATCAACCAACCCGAATGGCACCCTCAAACAAACATCCCCCCAAAGGGAGATCAGAGGGGCTAACCTTGGCAATTTGCGACGCGCTGCTGTACAATGTTTCCCAACCATTCCTTTGAAACACGGGGTACCAACCTTTGGGTGTAGAAAGGTCCCTTAAGGGTGTTTGTTTGTTTCTTCGTTTGTTTTTGCGTCAGCCCACGAAGCTGACGCAAAGGCGGGTGGATGATGTTTCACTCTTGATTTCTTCGATGGGAAGCCGCATGTTGAAGGTGATTCTAGCACCCGGCTAGATGGAAGCGCGCGATTGCCATGCTTCCGGCGCTTGCTTGCGGCTGGGCAAGCCACTGGCCGGAGGAAACCAAAAACAAATAAAGTTGGGAAAGTAACTGGTTTCCTGCGAAAGTGTTGGGATGGTTAGAGTCCATTTGGGGGAACCCTTGCCGGTCGAGGCGGCCGACGTCACTCAAGTGGCCATGGAGGCAGGAATTGACACGGGGCGGAAATCCGTGTCGGTATGGCCGGATGCCGACGTCTCGGTAAAGTTTGGGTTGGTCCCTTTGTTTCTTGCTGGTTTTCAGTGAATCAACAAGCATTTTGGGAAGGAACCGTTTCGGGATCCCTTGAATAAAGCCACATGTCCTGCTGAGAAATCGTGGAAGCTCGTTGCAACTGGCTGTTGTGTATAAATCCTCATGCAAATGACATGCAGCAGCACGCCGGCTCACAGCTCAAATAGTTGGAACCATATCGCCGGGGTAGAGAAGAGCTGGAATGCAGTCTCCGGATCTTTTCGAAACCTTCAAGATCGAGGAAGGTGTCAGCCGCAAACTGAAGCATTCGGGCTGCCCGGTTCGTGAATCCAGCGGGATTCCCATCACCCAGGGGTCTTCTCGATCGATTCCAGGGGCCCTTGCCTAGCCCCTCACATTCCGATAAGTTCATGTTCTGGGCTCCCATTAGCGAGTTGCTCTTGATTCGGCATTTAAAGCTCCAGCGAGCGTTCTGATTCGGAGCCTGCCACCCTGAAAGCCCTGGGACCGGGGATCCACAGGCTTGCAGCCCCGGTTGCGCCGTAAGGGTCGACGAGCAGCCAGATGTGGTGCTAGGTGTGTTTTTGATCCGATGAAACGTTGTCCAAGCGCATTCAGCCCAAGTTGTTCTTTGCAGACTGCAGCAAGGAGCTTTGACAGGATGTAGGTATCGAAACTTGGACATGTCATAGGCTACCTGCGCCCTTTTTAACCCCCAAAAGGCATGGTGGGCATGCAGAGTGCCTGCGAGCTGCGGTGTAGCCAGGAGCTTCTGAAGGAGGAGGAGAAGCTCAGCGCGATGTTGGAGCCCAGACGAAATCTGAATTTCGGAGTCCCAGGAATCCCGCGGCCACTGCGCAAGATCAATCGGGCTCTTGAGAAGCTTGTTGGCGGATGATGTTTGTCCTCCCACCAAGCAACTTGGCGGCGGCCGGGCCCTTTTGGCGAGCTGGAGGTCGCATTCCGAAGCTGAAAGGGCAGTGGACGTGGATTGGTTAGACCACCATGACAAACTTGGTGGGGGCGATCACTGGTGGGGGTACCTTTTTTTTCTTCTTTTTCCGGCACTAAAATCCTCCTGCCTTCGCAAACAACTTCTTGCGGTTGAACGGGAGCAACCCTAGCTGCATTGTCCACCCCAGGCAAGCCATGGTAGGCGCCCCCAGAAAATTGCCCACTTAAGTTTCAGTTTTTAACTGGTGGTTTCCCTTGCTATCCTATTAACTTGCCTGCGAGCACTATAGCTAGGTCACTTGAACCCCCCGAAACCCGCAGTCCAAGCGAACCAAAAGTTTTGGCTCCGCGCCGTCGTTTGGCGCGCAGAGCTGTTGTTTGAGGCAAAGCCGCGCCGTGGGTTTGCTGCAGGCCCTGCTCAACAGGAGCTCGGGCTCAGCCAGACGTCGGTCCCATTTTTGGTCGATATGTCCCGTAGTCATTCGTCCATTGAACGAAGAAAATGGGGGAACTCACGAAATGTCCAACTAAAAACCAGAGAGCTGCCTCGTGTCCTTTTCGGGGAACAAGTTGTTTTGACCGTGGCTCATTTTATTGGCCTGAACAGGGGGGCAAAACGGAGACATGTTGGGCCATGTTGAACATGGATGGCATGGCTATTCGATAATGGAATTGACATGTGGCACACTCACCAAAATTGCCATAGGGGCTCGTTGTGGACGTTTGGGCCTTTTCAAGGATGGTAGTCGTCCAACCCCCCTCTTGTTCACTTCCGTGATTGTTGGACAGAGAGTGGCAGGCTGACCGGCCCGAATTGCTCACCTTGGGGTAGAGCCACAATCAAAATCCGGGTAGTTAAAGATCAAGGGACAGTTCCAACCAGAAATTGGCTCGGAGATACGCCCTTTGGATCCTTGACATAGGTGAGAGAGTTTTTGAGGCTCGGGCCCATCTTCGGAGGGAAGCCAGAGGGAAAGCTGTGGTGTTGTTGGCGTGGGGGGGTTCCCCCACTCACTCACTCAAGTTCGCACGGCCCTCTGAAAATTCCCCCCATTTTAGGGTGGACTTCTTTTTTTTCACGGATTTCGGTCATGACACAGTGGCTTTTGTGGGGGGGGGGGGGAGCGTCGCTGATTTGATGCCCAGACTTTGGAAGGTTTTCTAAGGATGGCCATCTACCATTCCATGGCTGCAACCTGATTCACCCGCCCCCCCTATTCCAGGGCTTTTGCCCCTCCTGCCAGGGTTTACCGGCTCTGGGGCCTGACAGTGGTGCCCAGTTCATTTGCTGGTGCTCACGGCTTCCATTGAAACCGGCTGTCACCATCCACTTAGCCCAGTTAACCTTGTGCCACATTGCCAAAGATCAAACCCCGCAATTGTGGGGGAAATATGGGGATTCCTACTTAAATAGGGCAATTTTAGTCGACATGTAAGAAATCTCCTTTTGCAGGAACCCTTTTTGGGTTCCTTCGGTTCATTTGCGGAGCAAACCGGGGAATGGGTCCAAAAAGGCGCAACTAAAGAGGCCCCTTCATAATTTTAGGGTGTTACGTGATATCCTCAAGATAGAGGGTTCCTGACAAAAGGTTTTGCAGGGAGCAAGCTTTTTTTTAGGGGGGGGGTCCCGAAAGGAGCCAGAAGGGTGCCTTAAGGATTCTGGGCAAACATAATCCAAAGCTATTTCGGGTAGGCGAAGGATTTTTTGGCTGCTTCTGACAGTGTAAAAGACGAGCGCTGAGCACTTTCGCCAGGAGTTGAAGCGACGACAGATGCTCACTGATACCATCCCTAGTAGGGTATGTTCCCGCTGGTTCGAGACATCTCCAAATGGCTTGTCTCAAAATAGGGGAAACCCACATGCTTTGTGTCCCTGTGGTTTTTCCCTTTAACCCAACCTCAACAGGGGTTTCCCTAAAAAGGACCGCACCCAAATGTCGGGGGTCATTGGCGAGCTGCCTTTGTGATATTTGCTTATCTTGGAGCCTGTGAAGAATGTGCCATTTGGCCATGGGTCAAAAGCCCGTACCCTCAGTGAACATCCCAATTCCCATCAAAATAAGTGGTGCACCTACCCCAAAATGGTACCATTGGTTTTGACCCACAGCCATATAGCCGTGTTTCCAACAGCGGGACATACCCAGTGATGGGCCGATGAGGGGCAAGGGGCCAGGATAGAAAGCGAGCGCCGGCTTCCGTCGCAGGTTGAGGCTCCGTGGGGTTTTTCATACCCCCAAATATGGGCTTTCCATGAACCACCCCAAAGGCGTTGCCAGACTTGGCTTTCTAA
This sequence comes from Effrenium voratum, assembly GCA_963377175.1. Lineage (NCBI taxonomy): Eukaryota > Dinophyceae > Suessiales > Symbiodiniaceae > Effrenium > Effrenium voratum. The sequence goes on along the minus strand of CAUJNA010002424.1, from coordinate 622,866 downwards.
CTTTTGAATTGTGTGGTGTTCCCATTGTCCCTTACAACCAGCAAAATGTTTTGAAACTCCTGTCTGTGCTGATGGTCATGGACCCCTGAGAGAATTGAAACCAAGGATTCCGACGGGAAGCATGACCAGCCAGTTTTGTCCATGGGCGTGTTCCTTTGAGTCGCCCTGTGATGTTTGGAAAGACCACGACTTTCGCACTCCAAGGTCGGAGGGTCGGTCCCCCGACACACCCAAACGGCGGTTTACCCTCTTGTCCCCATCGCACACACCATCCTAAAAGGGCCCCAAGAATTGTAAATCCCATTTGAATACCTCTGGATCCATAGTGAGCATTTGAGAGGCTCTCACAAGTGGTGTTCCCTCAATACCACAATTTAGAGGCTATCTTTGAGGATGTTACTTTAAATGGATTGTATGCAAATATTGAGCAATGAGTAAACAGTCTTGTTGCCCATGAGCAATGGTCAAAGCAGCTCAAAAGTTGGTGCCCGGGGTGCCATTGCAAGCACCAAGAAGTGTCGTGACTTTTCCAGAGCTTGCCGTTTGGTGCCATTTGCTTCGTCTGCGGCCGCTCTCCAGACATGAAGCAAGCATGGGGTGGCAACATGAAGAAAGAACGACATGCGCATGACTTAGGAGCGCCAAGAATTCAACGTGCCGCCAAAAGTGTGTGCCGCCTGCCTAGGTTGGAGGGCAGCGCAATGTGAGCCCAGTCAGCAATGCACAGCAATTCTACCGTGGAGATTCTTACGTGTCTCCATACCAAAAGGAGCCAAGCAAAAGGCTATTTGTATTTTGGGTCTTCTAGTCAACCATGCTCGAATTCTACGAGGGGCGAATCAGAGTTGAATCTTCTTTTTTGATTCAGCGGCTCGGGGCGCCCCTAATATGGGAAGCGCCTCGCCATAGACTACCCCAACACTCGCCGAAAGTTGACGGGGAGTAGGAATTGTTCGTTTGGGAACTTGGGCTTGTCTCAACATGGTGGAAGCCCAAAATGGGTTTGCTTTTGGTTGCACTGTAAAACAACCCGGGCTGTTCAAAGGATTTCCTGAATCCTCATGAGCGGATTAGGTTTTCTCGAGGAGAAACCTCGTGACCTTGAGAATAATTCCACCTCAGCCCTGAAGGTTACCTCAGCCCTGAAGGTTCCTTTCTTGGGAGTCCCTTATGTTTGGTTGCCCGATCGTTCTTCCCAAGGTGATCATGCCAAGTCAATCATCCCCCTGTCCCCCTGTCTTTTGGGTATGTTCCAAGAACAATAAAACCCACGAAATGAGGGGAGGGGGGGGGGGGTCCCTTTTGGTTTTCCTTCAATTCAGCCCAAAAAAGGGGCCAAGTCAGCTATGTCCCATGGCCTAGGCTTGGCCAAACCTCCACCAATCAGCCCATTTCCCCTACGTACCGGGCGGTGCAGCATGGGATGCGCGCTGCCTTGGCCAGGCACCCGGCTCCGTGCTGAACCGAACAACCCACCCGTTGGTGTGTCTTCAAACAGATACTTTCGGGACATGGGCTTTGGTTTGGCTTTAAAAACCGCCTACGCTCCTCGAAAGCAGTACGAAGCAGTGGGCCTCAATCGGATTAACCAGTCAGGGTCTTTCAACCGTGGAAACCCGCTGATTTGGATCAGAGCGGGCTCAGACCACTCAGTTTAAGCTGATGAATTGGTTGTGTTTTTTTCAAGACAGGCGAACACCAACATTGACATGTTTCTGTCAGGTTTCCATTTAAAACCACCCGAAACGGGGTGCACCATTTCGGGAAACCTCCGATGGGCTACTTGAGCGCTACCAATTTGCACATTAGGTGCTGGTCATTGCCAGCTGCGCAGGCGCGGCGAGGGTCCGGAGATGGGACACGAGAGTTTTGAGTTCATATCCTCCCAGGGTTGGTTTAAACGCAAACCAAAAGGAAGACCAACCATTCTTTGGGGTCCCCCAGTGGATGGGAGGATTGGCCAACTTGTTTGGACAAATTTGGGCCAAACCCAACAAAACCATTCAAAGTACCCTCACTACCCCAAGGTGTTCCTTTTGACCTTTGGTTGTCCATTGTACGGAATCCATTGTCATACATATATGCATAGATAGATACATACATAAATTGTAGATAGGTAGATGATAAAGATTGATAGATAGAGTCTAATATAATGGATGGATCGATGGATCGACGGATCGATGGATCGATGGATCGATGGATCGATGGATGGATCGATGGATCGATGGATCGGTGGATCGATGGATCGGTGGATCGGTGGATCGGTGGTCGATGGATCGATGGATCGATGGATCGATGGATCGATGGATCGATGGATCGATGTATCAATGGATAGATAGATAGATAGATAGATAGATAGATAGATAGATAGATAGATAGATAGATAGATATATAGATAGATGCGGACGCCATGAGTCAACATAGTGGCTATTGGGCCAGCCCATGCCAGATGCCGAGCTCACCGATCAGCGCTTGGACTCTTGTGACGGAAAGCGACCTTGAGGTCGATAGGAGTTGAGGTGAAAATAGTAGGGTTTGGGGGGGGCGAGGATAAGATGCTGGAGCTGGCGCTGGCTGGTGATGCGAGGAATGTTGGTTCATTGTGTTGACAGCTTGGCTTGATTTGTTCAAACAAATCTATGAAAAAGAACTCCTGTGCATAATTTAATTTTAACTAGAACAATTATGAATCAAATTCTAGTTTGAAATTGACATTATGCTTGGATTATTTCCTTATTAATCTATATCTGAATTCAGATAGAAATCGAGTAGAAGTTGATTAAGACATTATCAGAGGTCCAACAAGTCGTTGTTTGCCTAGCCTCAAGCACTACCATGGTCAGAAAGCATCGTACAACACAATGTGTTGTAGCGGTTTTTGTACCACATTCACATCATTGCCGCTCTAAAAACAAAGCACTATAATTTGAATATGAATTAAGTAGGACTCAATAAGGGCATGCTTGCTTGAATCCTAATGGGTATTCTATCTTTCTTTTGAGAATAGGCTCGCACTGGTAGCCCCCCCGCTTTCTGTTTTCCGAGCTGGTTTGCAGACGGGTTATGTTCCCTTGGCCTGTAGCCGCGTTTCGGGGCACATGTCAGGTCCGCGGCCGGTCAGACAGGTCCATAGTATGGCATGAGCATGTTTATTTGCTAGGGGTTGTCTCCAGGAGCGGTGCAGAAGAACTCGGCAGGGTTGTGCATGCCGCAAAGGGAAAAAAAGAAACAAGCAGGGAACTGCACAACTAGACCAAGCAGGCTGTCAATAGCTACGTTCAGCCACCTCACACGCACTTCCAACGGGAGAAACAGCGGAAACACCCGCTCTTGTATGGCTTGCCGAAAGCTGAGCCATGAGGGTTGTGAGCTCTGTGCCTTCACAGTCCCAAGGTGTCCTTGGGGCCATTGGCTTTGCGGTCCAACCTTCCATCGGAATCAAACTCTTAGAGATGCTCGAGTTGGCCTTTCCACCCCCTCGTGCCCTGTTATGGGAACTGATCAACTAAGATGGTATAACCATGGAAACCCCGGCTTTTTAAAGTATGCGCTGACAAAAAGACAGCCATGCCTCCCTCGCACCTAGAAGTCTTTGGCCGAAGCCAACTCGCCCCTGGTGCAGTTGTTCTTTTTTTGGGTCTGCAAAACGATGCTAGCTGTACCTTCCCCATTCTCACAGCTTGATAGAATTCTTCTCTTCAAAAGATGGTTTTCCCAAGGCCCTGAGAAAACGGATGGCTTCTGAAGAACGCGATGGGTGAAGAGAACATGGGAATCCCTGGCACCTACTTTTTCTTCGGCCCCTTCTGTTTGCCTTTGAGCGCACGAGTTCTAGACGAAGTTCCGCAAATTCCCAAGCAAGCCGGGAATTGAGTGAAACGAGCGGCCGCAAGTTTTTGTTCCATGAAAAACGCTTGCCAACGGGTCCCTATATTTCCCTTTCTCGTGGTGAAAAACATCGCCTTTTTGGCCCATGAAAGGTGAGTGTCCCTTGGTGGGGGTGATGTTTAAAGGGGAAATATAGGGAGCCCTGAACTGTCAGATACGAGCTGCTGACATTAAAGATTCTGCATCATCGATCCGATTTCTCAGAGGTGAACACGTAGCTCCCCAACTACCCAAAGTGTCCAGAACAAGCGTTGTCCATTTGGATTTGTCCGATTTGTTCCGTGCAGGTCTCGACGCGAGGAGAGACCAAGAGACTTGGGTCGCTGGGAGGTGAGGGACCATAGACAGCTCTCGCAATAATTTAGTCTGCGAACTTACGCATGGAGATTCCTTTCAGAAGGGTTTTCAGGTTTTTGGTTCGAGACAGCTTTGCTGCTTTGGCTTCGAGCCGAAAACCCAAATGATGGGGTTGAACACGACCACCCACCTGTATTGCGCAAGTTGGCTTTGTGCCGGTCATCGCTCCTGGAAATGAATTCAATGAGACCTTCGATCAAGGCAGCTGGAGCGGGGCATGTTTCTTTTTCTGGTCCAAAAGCTCACTCTGCAAACTAACATGGGCCCCAAGCCACTCCCGCGCCGGAAAAAATGCGGGGTTCCACCATTCATGGAGTGAGCTCCAAGAAAATCTTTGATCAAGCCCCCGAGCCCGAAAGCCGCGCAAAGCCCTTAAAGGTGGGCACCGGACCGAGTTCAAGCAGTCCAACCATGGTTGTTGTTGGGAAGCATTTTACATTTTGGCTTATTGTGGCTTAGTGGTTGAAATCCAACCACTTAACTGCTAAAAATTAAATTTGTTGCTCCCCTTCCAACGTCAACCAAGCAACCTGGACCCCTTCCTTTTGACTTCAAGCAGTCAAAATCAGAGCCTCCAACTTGGGACTCAACTGGTCGCCCCTTCACCTGAATTCTGGTAGGCGTTGGAACATTTGATGTCTTTCTTGGTGTTTGCAAAGTCAATGTAACTGAAGCAGACCACAGCGTGTGTGAGCCTTGGTTCTTCCATGTGCCTCCAAGGTGGCAAAAGGGTGCCGATATTGCCAGCTGAGTGTGTGTTTTTGTGCGGGTGCCATTTTCTTTCTTTGGGTGGCTTTGGAGGTTTCGCTTGGCGGTAAAACGGGTAAAACGGGCTTCCAGTTGATTGGTTGAAGGCAAACCCAACCTGACAGCCTCCGTCTTGCGCTCTTTCCGCACATTTGTTGACCCCTAGTCTTAGACCGTTTATTTCCCCAAAAGGAGAACCCCTAGGTTTGTGTCTACCTTGTGGCAATCACACCCTGAAATCCTGTTGCCGGCGACACCGGCGCAGGATCCCCGATGGAGATGCCAACTCGTTCATCTCCTCGGCCTGTGCCTCAGGGGCCTCGGGGTGTCCTGCAGGGTGTCCTCATCCCAGCAGTGTGAGCCACGATCACAAACCAAAGGTTAGGAGACAATCCCAAGCACAACTGGGTGCTCTTTTAATTTGTTTCATTGAAATGGGTGCACAGAATATCCGCTCTTTGGATGTGCTTAACATGGTTTTTGTGTAGACCCTTTTGTGCTAGGTTTTGATTGTGGTTGTGGGGGCACCGAAAGCCCAAGACTACTGGGAGTCAGGGCGGATCCCGAATCAAGTCGATACACAGCTTGAGTCTCAGTTGTTCAGTGGCACCCTTTTTCCATTTTTTTTGGTGGCTGCCCCACTAAAAATGGTTTTCCCCAAAAAGGGTTCCTTTTTTTTCATTGTCAGTGAACAACTGAGGAGTGGAACAAATATAGGCGACACTTTCCCGCTTGTAGTTCTGCACAGCCCCCTGAACGGGTACAACGGGGGTCGCGAGGCAGTCAAGCGCCCGAAGAACGCCCGGGCGCGGGCCTTCAATCGGAGCTCCCACGTGGACTTCTTGCTGAAGCTGGCTTCAGCGGCTCATCAAAAGATATGGGATGCTGTGTGTTTGAGTAACCTATTGTAGGGTTGGTCTAAAGGAAAACAAAGATCACGCCCATTTGCTTGGGATTGGAATGGTCTTGGATAGGGTTTGAGACCGGGTGTTCGATTTAATTCCCTGCAAACACACATGACAAGGGTTCCCTCAGCAAAAACATAGCCCATGTTTTGGATTGCCCCTCATTTTAAAACTCTTATATACATCCAGTGCTCCCTTACCACAGATTGGATCCACCCGACTTCGACCAATACGGTCATCATTCACTCACACACCTGGACGGGTCGGCAGATCCTGGCCGACATAGTACGTTGTTGAAAAATGAGCTGCTCAGGGAATCGGGTTCTTTGTGATAAGAGAATCCCAACTTGAATGAGTACAAGACGAAGCCAGAAGAGTTCTTTTTTTTGAGCCTGTCTCCAGCCAGTAGGATAACAGCACATTTTGTTGACTTAGCTTACCCTTTTGGACCTCGTACCCTTTTTTCCAAAATGGTACCTTTGGCGACACTGTAAGTCCTTTTCGTTGAACAAAAAGGCCTGAACCTTGTTCCACCTATTTCTTTGCCTGGTGCCTTTCACCTTGCGCATTTCAACAAAGAGGCCAACGGAGAACTTGTGGCAGTCGACGTCTGAGCCTGGCCGCCTGGCCCAGAAGCGAGCCCGAAGCGAGGCGGGGACCCAGCAGCGCTGGCAGCAGTTCCTCCAGCGGCGCCGCGCCTGGCCCCTGGAGCCGGGCGCGCTGCGCCGCGGCGCCCCGCAGCCCCAGGCCCCGACGGCTCCAACGAAGTTCCGCCGACGCCGAAGACTCGGGGCGCGAGGGCCTGGGCCGAGGGTTTTGGTGAAAAGGTTTGCGAACAATATGTTTTTAGCAGGGCTCCTTAAAAGAAATTCATTTTGCGACCAGTTGAGAGACATGGTGTGCTTTTCTTCTCACCAAAAATTAAAGTTGGAAGCCGCCATTTACAAGGCGATGTTCAGGTGTAGAATGTAAGGATCCCTGTTTAAGGATAAAGGGGGGTGTCATGGTTAAGCAACCTTTGGGTAGTGACTTAGTGCCTTGGTTTCCAGCCTTTGACACAGAGTCTTCCTCCTGGCGGAGCCCGCAAGAGGCAAGTCCCGAGCTTGAGACAGCGGCACGCCCCACTAAACCAAGTTCGCAGAGCCACTTAGAACGTGACACCGTTGCTCCAGAACGGCAGCAGCGCTTTGCCAAAGCGCTTTGCAGAACTCTTCGCAGAGCTTCCCTGCAAACTACGCAAGTAAAGAACCTGCTTCGCAGAAACGCGCAGAGGAGCACAGTCAACTTCCCCCTTTCTTTTTCTCCGGAAGTAGGCTCCCGCACTTCGGGAGGACAATCAGAAGTAGAGATCTAAAGGGGCTTGGGTAAAACGATCCTCAACATTGCTGCCATTGCCATTGTAATGACTCCTTTCAGGAAGCGCCACTTTGGAGAATGCAGCCAAACATAAATCCCTATGCCAAGAGTCTGAAGGATTGCAATGGTTTGCCTATTTGTGTTGGGTTTCGAGCTCACCGATCCGGAGTACAACGCGTGAAGATCCATAATGTGGGTCCTTACTCGAGGATCGCTTGTTTTTGGCTTTGGACAAATTGTAAAGTTTGCTGAATTTATCCTTTCACTTCATTCACTACTGCTGTAGCTTGAGCTATTGACTATTGAGCGGCAAGGCCGACAATGCTTTGACAACATCACACATCAGCCCAGCCCAGCTGCAAAGCAGCATGTCTCTTCCTGTCGTGGACCTCATCATGGCGACTCCCTGCAACTGCGCATAGCGACTGCGCATGAAGCACTTGGCATCTCACGATGGTCGCTATGCCCCGCCAAAAGAGTCTTCCAACCTTCTGAAAGCCGTTCTTGAGCTGGTTGACAGACCCCACCCTGTTTCTTTGAAAGAAACATCAGACATCAACCAAAGCGAAACCAACAAGGAGCACGAAATGCTATGTAGAGGGGGCCCCATGTAAGACACACCCTTTGTGTTTGTTTGTTGTGCGGACAGCAGCCGTCGTCAGGATCAGCTGCTGCCGCCCTTGCGCCCCTGGCGGCGAGGGTTTGGGCGCCTTGATGTGCCTTTGGTTTCCCTGTGCCATTCCGAAAGGGTTCCCTTGTTTTGAGACGAACCAATCTAAGCATTGATTTGGGATTGTCGTTTTTAGAGTGTTTGTTTTTAGAGTGTTTGGAAAACTTGTAAATGGCACTTGGCTCTATTCATTTGCAAGTGCCGCCCCGCTTTCTTCGGTGGGGTTCTTCTTTCAACGCGGCCCCAGGGTCGCCCAGGTGTTTCGCCATGATTGGGTAGTTGGATTGTCCATCTCGTCCATCTCCAGGTTTTCCATGTAATGTGTTTTTCTCAGTCACCTATGGTAGCTGAAAGGACTGGGGGAGCAAACAACGGAGCAGGCCACTGGGCACACGCATGGGAGCCTTGGATGTGAAAACGATTCTTGGTGCCATCAGGTGACTGTTGGGAGTTCCCATTTTGGATTTGGTTGCCCCGACAAACATATCAACATAGGAACACTTTAGAGCCTCCGGCTCAGTCCGCCGACATTGTCCTCTCCCTTTTCTCCTTCTTCCTCTCTCCCTTGTCTCCCTCGTGTGTTCTGTCGTGCTCTCTCCCTCCCTCTGCTCCCCATCCTCCCCATCCCCCCAAGCCTCTCTCTCCTCAATCTCCCTCTCTCTCTCTCTCTCTGTCTCTCTCTCTCTCTCTCTCTCTCTTTCTCTCTGTTTCTCTGTCTCTTTCTGTCTTTTTCTGTCTCCCTGTCTCCTTCCTGTCCACGCCCCTCTACAGAAAAAGGGTTCCCTAATTCGAACCTCTCTACTCTCTCACTTTCTCGCTCTTTCTCCCTGCCTCTCGCTCTCTCTCGCTCTCTCTCTCTCTCTGTCTTTCTGTGTCTCTCTTTCTCAGTCTCTCTCTCTCTTTCTCGCTCTCTGTGTCTCGCTCTCTCTCTCTCTCTCCTGCTCTCTCCCTGTCTCTCTCTCTCTCTCTCTCTGCATTGCAGCGTCACGTCCCCCCTGAGTTGCCTCGATGTCCGGGCGCTGCCCCTTCATGACCCTGAACTGTCATCTCACTACTGGCTTTCCCCTTGATTTCCCCTTCATGTCCTTGACACGTTTCCCATGATGTCCTGGTCATGTCCTTTCAACTCCCCTTCATGTCCCTGACATTTTCTCGGTATGTCCGCTTCATTTTCCATGTATGTCCCGTTCTTTCGTTGCGAGTCATTTCCCTACATCTCCCGTCGTGCCGATTGGTTTCCTTGTGCTTTGTTTCCCTTTCATTCCCCCTGTCCCTTTCATGTCCCTTTCAGTTCCCCTTTGTTTCCCTTTCATTTCCCGTTGCTTTCCTGTCATGTCGACTGCCTATTTCCTCCCCTCATTTCCTTGCACTTCCTTGCATTTCCCCTTTGCTCCCCAATATGTGCCGCAAAAAACACGGTTTTTCTAGCGTTTTCGCAATTAGGACGTCCAAAAACACAGAGTTTTTCCAGATTTTCGGCAAAAGGAGGCAGGAACCCCAAACCAGCAAAGAGCCGGCAGGGGGAATCAAGCCTGGGACCCCTGTTTTGCGACACCGGCTCCCCGAAGACTACGTTTAGTGGAACGTCATCAAATCGCGCCAGAGGTGTACCCACCATATTGTGGGTAGAGGCCCATGTTACTCTGCTGCCATGGACCCCCTTTGTGCGTTCTGGGTTCAGGCCCAACTCCAACTCCAGGCATCCCTTGTGACGTGTCCATTCTCAACGCGTGTTTGTTGAGGGTACCATTTTGGACTATTCCAAGGGGAGCCAAAAGAAACCCATCATGTTGGGGATTGGGCCTCTATTTTGAGACACACACACAAACAAGTCACCCGTTCGGTAGGTCCATGAAAGGCCCCCCCCCCCCAAGACTCTGATCCTCCGAAGCAATCCAAAGCCCAGAGGTCCGAGAGGTTCAGTCGTTTCCAAAAATCCGAACACCAGATCGAAAGTTTTCCAGGTGCCCAGAGGGTTTGCCCAGAGGGCTTGCCGCCGCAACGCGCGCCGTGCGGAACCAACTCATTGCGACAGGCACACGCTGTCACCGGTGTGCTGGAATGCGGATTGGTCGCCTTCGGACTGCTGTTTCTTTCAGCCCATGGACACGGCGCTGGGGGTGTGCTTCGCCAACGACACGGCGCCTTGCCCGGCTGGTTGCACCCCAGGCACCCGTTGGAAAAGTGTTCGATTTTTGCTCTTTTGTTCGATGGGGCTCCCTTCAAATTCAACCATCAAAAAAGGAGTACCCATTCGTTGCATGAATCCTGCTAGACGCCTTGAGCCTTTTACACCTTTTACGATATCAAAGTTGGTTTAAACCAAGGCTTTGGTCCTTTTTCACGTTCCTTCGGTTCACCAGGCACCAGAAGAGTGATTGCTTAGGGGAGGATGCTCTCTCAGGCCAGCAAAAGCTCTGGCCCCCAACGCCTGCATTGGGTTTGATTGAGTTTTCCGGGTGGGGAGGCTGGGTCTCCGTGAAAATCGGACCAACCGCCCCCGATCCACTCCGAGGACATGTTTATGGACTGCTGCCCCTGGGAGACCGTGGAGGAGCAAGTCCTGTGCATTCTCTGACGCAGTGGATCTAATGGGGCATGCCTCCTTCATTTCAGCTCACCGATCTGATCCAAAAGCCTCACATGGGCCTTACTATGTAGGCTGCAATATTTGCAGATGGGAGGGTTGTCCAAGATGGGCGCCGTGGGAATCAATCACTTGACATCTGACTGCTGAACTTTCAGACTTTGCAGGGGTTGCTGTGTTCTTTGCCATTCTGGGCGCTGCATGACCCATGAGTTATTTCCCCCTCATAGCGCCACCTATATCAAAGGAACCCATGGCCATTGATGTCGTGTACCGTCCATGTCTACGTAGATGACCTCACGCCTCCCAAATGATTTACGAAAGACACACCCCAACAGGGCGGTCCACCTTGCCTTCTTCGCTGAAATCTATTGGTTCGGTTGATCCCAAAACAGAGTCCGTGGTTCATTGGCGACTGCGACAATGTTGAGCTAATCTACGTAGTGGGGAGCCAACTCATTTGCGCTATTGGGCCAATACATTGACAAGACCATAATCAGGAACACACATTTCAGATCATTTCAGAAATTCTTGCAATTTCGGGTACAGCCATGTCATTTCCTTCGACATGGTGGACGCAATCGATGGCTGGCAGCCATCCCATGTTCTTTTTGTTAAGTTGAAGCAGGAGATGCAATCCTCGATGCTGGCCTGCGACTTGTCCCCGGACAACAGCTCCTGGCGCCAAATCCAACGCGCCTTCGACGGGCGGGGCCCCTCAGTTCGCGAGCGCGCGCCCGCTCTCTCGCGGCCCGCCGCTCGCGCGGCTCGCTCGGCGGGTCATCGCTGTAGTGAAGATCCAAATTTGACCCTGGCTGTCCCACGCTCTGCTGTTCACTGCAAAAGCATGTGAGCCACAATCAAAACCTGGCTAGATGAAGGTTTGTAAGGGACAATCCCAACCAAAAATAGCTGCGGCCGCCTTCTTGATTCTTTACATGGTTCTGGGTCAATCATTTTAATACCGGGTTTTGATTGTGACTCATGTGAAGGGCTGGGAGCTTTCAAATCCACACAAATGTGGTTGCATGCGCGTCACTTTGCCAATTGATGGCACATAGGGCCATAGGGTTGAAGTTGGGGCATCGGCACCGGCAGATGGGCCGTGTCCTTTCCAAATCCAGCCTTTTGGAACCATTATTCATGGGTGTGTCTTCTTGGGGACATCCTGCGGATTGCGGATCAACAACCTAGTTTACATTATGTTAGCAAATCGATTTTCCCATGTTTTCCGAAATTCCTAGTGGAAAGGGCCTGTGCAAAAAAGGATTGTGAAACAGTTCCAGGAGTCACTTGAGTTGCCCATGTTCGTGGTGTCGTCCAAAACGATTGTATTTTTACACCACACATGCAACAGAATCACCGAATATCATCAACTATTATCAGTTGGAGTTGTCAGAATCTGTTTCTTTGATCCCCAAGACTCACACCGAGTCCGAGACTGAGGTGTGTGGGGCCGGACGAGGCCAGGTGCCTGGAGCAGGTGGCCCTGCGCTTCCCGCTGCACCACGACCCCCTCTGCGCCATGGGCGCGCCTCGACCGCGTCTTTTGGAGCAAACCGAAGCGGGGGGCGCATGTGGTCAGATCTGGGTGGGTCCTGATTTTTTTTGAGAAGGCGCCCACTTTCGTTGGTGGGAATTTGAGGAAAACCCATGCCTTGACTCAGAGGCTGGACGCGTGTGGTCAGATTTTGGGGGTTTATAAATTATTTTCGGGAGTTGGTGACCCCGTTGTTGGTGGGTTTAAAGGAAAACCGAAAGGAAAGCCGAAAGGAAAAACGCCATGTTGTTTTTGTGTTTGTGTTTGGGGGGGTTGTCTCTAAGAAAAGAATGCTCAGACCCACAGATGAGCGTCTCAAAATAGAGGAGACCCAAAAAGGAGCCAAGATTCTAGAGGGTCGGTCTTTTGAGAAACCCCCATACTATGTGGGATCTCTTTTGTTGTTGCTTTTGCGGTAAAATTGAAACAAATGCATGTTCATCAGGTTCACTGAATATGGACCAGAATCAATCACCTTTGTTTGCTTGTTGGAGGCGAAAGCGGGTGGAAGCAACATGGGTGTCTTTGGAACCTACGGGCCGTAGATTTCAACTCGGAACCCCTGGATGAGCATTTTTAAGTAGCCATGCCACTTTTGGTCCACCGGCATCTGTGATGAGGTTCCCTATTCGAATTCGTGGTCGCATAGGAGTGTCTTATACGGAGGGGGGTCTCATATTCATTTCCAACCAAAGGGTGTTTGCAGGGCTCCCCTTTGAGAACCACCTCCAAGGGGGTCACCATACCCAGTAGACCAGTACTCTCCTTTCCTTTGTGGAGTTCTTTCTGACAACCAGCAAAAAGACGAGAGTTCACGTCTCGCTTCCTTTGATAAGATGCTTTTAGTGTGGGGAACGGCAAGTTAGTTCTTTGGCCTGTCGCTAGTCTGCGATCCCCATGGGTCTGCATTCCCCCACGCTTTCTACGGTTCCCAACGGTTCCCCATATATACTCTTGGGTGGTTACTCCTCTGAAAGTTAGTAGGGAAGTCCTTTCCCCAGTCTCCCAACATACGTTTTAGGCTGAGATACCTCTGGGGTGTTGCCGTTGACTATTTCGGTGGCCACAATTCATGAAAGTCAAAGTGGCGACGGAGGGTTTTGGAGGACATTTGCAAGACTGCAATCCTGTGAAAAGACCCCTTGTCCACACCCATTGCTGGAAAGAGGAAACGAGCGGTTTCTCGACCTGGTCCAGATTTTTGAGCGTCTTTCTCTTCGTGTTGGGGGGATTTTCCTTCCAAGTCAACCCAACACGAGGTGCCGAACGGTTTTTTTTTCCCTGGGGAAGTCCGCAGGTCTAAGGCTCAGCGCAAGTCGCAGGCGGCCATTGGGGGCATTTTCCTCTCGGCCCACAAGCCCTACAACGAGTTCGAGGACTCCAACGCGATTCTGCCGGATGGCCGGATGCAAGGACCGCGTGCCGAATCCGCCGACGCCGGATTTGGATTTTGGATTTGGCTGCTCGTGGGTTGGGGCTGCAGACTTGCACTGGTCGGCAAGAAAGGTGAGTTTCCCATGGGGCAATACCAAGAACTGTGAATTGGTGGAAACCATCACAGTGTGGCCCCTTCTTTCAAGGGAACTCCGACATGAGGCTGTTGGAAAGAAAGGGAGCCTTTGGGGCACGGCGTCACAAGGAAAGCCAGCGTGAAACTTTGGAGCGTGTCGTTGACAAAGGCCATGGGCCTCCGACAGGATTTGATGAGTGCCTTCTCTATGGCATTGATCAGGCCGATGTTTTCGCAGCCGAGCGGTTTGGTGCAAAAAGCGAACCCCTCCATGGGCCGGGGAGGAAAAGGGGCGCTTCAAGAGTTGTTGGGCTTCTATTTAGACGCTGAAAGGGAGCAACACAGTAGCTCAACAGCCCATTTCTGAAGGGTGCGTGAAAGCATGCCTTTTAACTGGGATGGGCAGCACCGCTCCCTGCGCAAAAGAAGGTGTGTTTCGGTCCCTTGCTAATTAACAACCCTTCCATTCGCCCTCAGGCAAACACGCACAAGATCATAAGATCTTTGTGTTCAATATGTCCTTCTAAAAATCTAGATCCATCCAAAAGAACACATACAGCCGCGCACTTCTCAAGCAAGTGGCACCTGCTTGTCACGCACGGATGGAAGACGAATTACTCCAACTGCGCAGTGGGAGTGCAGGGAAATTCGAAACACCAGGCCCACAAAGCCGCCCGAACCGGAAACGTTCGTTGAAAGAACCATAGGTTCCAGTTCTGATCGAAGGGTTTTTATCGAACCATGGAGTTGCTCCATTTCCTATGGCTTTTGGTTCGTTTCCTTTTGGTTTCCCCCAAAGGTTTCCGTTTCCCAAAGTACCAACCAAAAGGAGGTCTACTATTCTGAGAAACACGCGACTGTCCATGCGCAAAAATTCAACACTGCCAGGCGAGCTGCTGCGTGAAGGTTCGCTTCTGCAAGTGCAACTCTCATCCGGCGGACAACGTTGGGTGCAACCTAGGCGCCGGCGATTCGGCGGTTTTTTTCACAGAAATCCAGCTCTACTTCCCCTTGGGGCAAAAAGAAACACCTTTTGCGGCAATTTGAAAGTGAACAATCCACGGGTGATGTAGGAGGAAACGAGTTGGGAGCCCATTTTCAGGGGGAAGGCCACTTTTGCACCCCCCAACATCACTGAAAGCTCAGATACCTTTGTCCTCTCCATCTTCTCTCCCCACCCTGCTCCCGCATCTCTTCACTCTCCATTCTATGTTGTAGGTGAAAGGCATGTCAAGGAAAGCAAAATCGAGAATGATCGGAGACAATAGGAGCGAGAGCCCTCATCTATATCTCATCCCAACTCTCTATATTGGAAACGGAGGTTGGGTGATGACTGAGGAAGGAAGAGATGGAGACAGGGAACCGTTCCTTGTCTTTCAAGCTCTATCACTCCATTCTTACGTCTGTTTTTTTCCCTGTCTAGTGGAAGGGCAACGGGTCATCCACACGGCTACGTGTTGGCTGTCCTGTCCGAATTGTCGGGTTGTCGAGAGACATGGGGCTTGGGGCCCAACAAGAGGGCTGTGACTTGGACTGCCACATTTTACGGCACCCCTTTGGACGGCTTAAAACCGGAAATCCAAAGAACATCGTCGGAACATTGTGGAGCTGATGTGCTTGGGAGGACATGTTGCTCAACAAGTTTAAAGTAGTTTCTTGCTGTTCCGCAGAGACCGAGTCCCACTAGTCTAGAGAAAAAGACAAGCACCTGAGACATGCTATGGCGACAAACAAATCCTTGGTTCACAAAGCCCATGCTTCCCGGGGACTGAAGACACACCCTTCGTCTCTTTTTGGAAACCGAAGCCAACTCGCGGCCCAAGTCGCATTTTTTTCTGGAGCCCTAACACCGAAGCCCATCGTTCGAGGGCACTCTCCATTGGCTCATACGCGGCTTCGTACATGGGTTCAAGCATTCATACATCCAGCCTTGAACCTTGTGTGACAGGATGAAACAACACAAAACCAACTGCATGCCAAGCTTCCGGATTCTCCTATGTGCTTTTTCGGGTAGGGCGATGGGGGCAGTGCTACGTAATGTCATAGGAACCAGCTAGAGGGACGTCTGCAAGAAAGTTCGCAAGACATGCACCTCAAGCATGTTCGTTTTGAAAGTCCGTTCGAGGAGCCCAGGAAATCCTCTGAAACACAGCTAAGAAACCAGACCAAACAATGCTACAGGACGTAGCCATGGAAGCCAGCTACATGAAGTTCGGGAAGTTGGCCACCACCGAAACCCGGGGACAGGGATCTTGGCGAACTTCTCAGATTTCCGCTGGTCTTTGATAGGCCCTGAGACCGAAAATGAGACAGCTTTTCCATTACACCAAACCAAATTGCGAACCATCTTTTGGTCAGGGCTTGGAGCGGTGTCCTTGATCAGCCATCCTTGGCTTGTGGTCTTTCAGGCGTGGCGGTGGAGTGTGCCATATGCTTGATGCTCATCCCTGCGGTGCTGCTGAAGCAGTCCGGCTGGGGCAAGTGCCTGGGAAAGCAGCGGTGGGTCCGCTTGGGGCAATGTTTGTAAAGCGGGGGTTCTCTACATCTCCCCTGGACCGGGTCCAAACATCGCCTTTTTGGGCCGATTGAACATGAGCGGCCTTAGGGTCTGGTTTTGAGGAAGCAAGGAGACTCGGGCGGGGACCAACCCACCTGAGCCAGACCTTGTTTTTTTATTGTTGTAAAGCGAAAACAGGAACACGCTGGAAACATACCTCTTGCAGACAAACCCACGCCATCAGACCTGAGCCATTTCGTTCAGTGATACCCCTTTCCCCCCTCTATTTGGTGAGGCTTCCCCACTAAAAGTGGGGAGCCCCAAAAAAGACATGGTTCCCTTTCCCTACCATGGCCACTGGGCAACTGGTGAGGATTAGTTTGTTTGCTTTTTAAAGAACCGCCCTCCTGGTGAGGACGTGTTTGCTTTTTAAAATGAACGTGAGTTTGTGTTAAAGGGAAGCCAGGAACCGGCCACCATGGCCACTGGGCAACTGGTGAGGATGCTCGCGTGGATCGTGGAGGACCTGCAGCGCCTTTCCATCGGCCGAAGCATCGGCCGCCAGACCGCTGAGCCCACAGAGCTGCTGAGGTGGGGCGGTGGGGGGGGGGGGCGCTCTCTTTTGGCTGTCCTGTGCCTGTCCTGTGGCTTTCCTTTGGCTTTCCTTTGGTTTTCCTTTGGTTTTCCTTTGATTTTCCTTTAAACTAGCCTTTAACAAGGGGTAGCCCCAACAAACATGACCTTCTGTTAGTGTTTCATGTTGGCCTTGTAGGTATTCAAGGGAGCCACCCCTTAAAAACCCAACAGCATGATGTTGGTTCCAATGGTGGTGGATGAGTTTTCTGCAAACGGGTGTGAGCTATGTGTCACAAGTAGGGGAACCCCCTTCCCCCCCCCCTCCCCGAAAGAAAAGAAAAGTGTTTGGTTTTCCTTGGGTTCCCTGAAAACTCACCTGAACTGGGTTCTCAAACAACGAGGCACGCCCAAATCACGCCCAGTCCCGCGGCGACAGGAGCGCCGTTTGGGGCCAGAGCGGCGACAGCCACGCGGCGCTGCTGCGGCTGAGCAACGCCTCTGGGCCGCTGGGGGAGCGAGCCCTTGCAGCAAAGTGACACACTGGTGGGGGGGCGGTGGGTTTGTTGGGTCGGGTGGGTGAAGTGGGGTGGGTGGGGCGCAGCAAGTGTTTGCAGCGCTTCCCCGAGTATGCACTTCCCCTTGATTGAGCTGGACCAGCGCCACCTCGCATGGTTGGATGACCGGAGGTTAACGAGAACACCGTTACGCAGTGCAGTTTGAGAGACTTGAGAGGGCCCCCATTCACTGAGTCCGCTCGCAAGAACAAGCATGTTGGTGACTGTGCCAAGTGCTACGCTTGCTTTTGCGCCGGCGGACATAGAAGCAGCGCTGAAGCCAATCCTGGACTGTCCGAGACGTGCTTGGCTTCTTGGACAAGCTTTCCCTGGGCCTGCGTTCGAGGACCAAGAAGGTCCTGAAGAGGCTGCCACCAGCAGACAGTGTGATCCCTTTGAATCCTCGCGTTGTACCCTAAATCCATCTTCAGTTCGGCACGGGTCAGACGGTGTTGTCAAACACGTCGCTGCATCCCTCATCAACTGATTCAGATCTGAAGCACTGAAGTTGGGGGGCCACAGGGTTGGTTGTTTCAGACCACTTTTGGAGGGGTTTTCACCCCCCTACTAATGGGACGGATTTATTAGTCCTGGGTCAACATGAAGTGAATCGCTGAGTGGGTGTCTTTACCCAAATCCGAGCGGCTGAGGGCTGTCGGGCGCCGTGGTCGAGGATTTCTTCACCCAGGCCATGGCGAGCCGGAACCCCATGGACGCCTGGGCCGCGTCCATCGAGACAGGCCATGGGGAAGTGGAAGTGTGGAAGATGGAGGGGATCTGAAACCGAATGTTTCTTGTCTCTTTTTTTCTATCAGAAGATATGAAGCAGAAACCTGTGTTTTTTTTGTTGAGAAGATATGAAGCAGGAAGACACCCTTTGAGCACCAAAAGGAAAGTGTCTTGAGTCTTGCGTATACTATGGCTTGCCTGGGATCCACCGGGGGGTCCTCCAAATTATTTCTGGCGGTGTTTGTCTTGACGACCAATCGTGTAGGGGGATTTGTTTCAATGTTTGGACTTCCCCTTTTGTGTGGACCAAGAGAGATGGGGAGATGGGGGACACTTCCGAACCCTTTAGATTAGAATTCAGGGGTTTTCCTATCATGCAGGACCCGCATGTAATGGGCCGCTTCTTCCATTTGCCTTGCGAATCCAGAGCTGGGTGTTTCTCAGAAAGAAGCATGAAGTTTCATGCAAGACACCATAAACAGTGCAAGGGAAACACCACCAATTAAAACTCAAAGTTGGAGAAGCCCAGGTTGAATTCGAGTCCGTTTGGGGGGTGGCTTTGGAGCCAGCATTGCCACTGCACTGTTGCACTGATCGAACAGCTAAGCACCATGTCAAGCGGAGTCTGGTTTGGGGCTTGCTCAGAAAATGTTGACTCATCTTGAAGTGCTTTTGGTTCCTCGGAAGCAACGGAAGCCGGAGATGATGGCCTTGCAATTAGGTGGGTTGGTGCTGAAAAGGAGTTTGTGGCGCCATTTGGCGCCATTTCTGGGGTGCTTCGAGAATGTGTTGAAAGCCTGGAGTTCGCAGACCCATCTTGCATTAGCACCTGCATGGGGGCCAGCTAAGTTTCGAAATGCAAGCTCTTTGGGTTGTCTACCACCTGCCTCACATGTTGTATCCGAAGCTCGCCAAAAGCCTCCGGCCCCAGCCAGCAGGCGCAAATCCAAAACCAGGCGGTTTCCGGGACCGCATCTGAGTCCCTTGGTGCCGTCAGCGCGCCAAAGACTTCTTAGGAGCTGAGGCTTGGCTTTGCCTGGCAACCCCCAGAAAATACCCACCAGGGAGAGGGGGGCGCGAATATTGACTGCGCATCTCTCAGGCCAAAAGCAGCCGAAGTTGAATGATATGCAACAATTGCCGCTTATGACAGGGGTGTCCCGGTTTACCAACCAAGCACGAAACAGGTGTTGAAGCTCCAGGTTGGTGTTTTTTGTAAGCTGAAGTCGTATTCTGCTCTTTGGATCCACCTGAGTTTAGCATTTCAACCTCTCGGATCAAGGAGAAGCTTCCAGCCATGAGCTAGCCGAACATGTGCAACTTGCTATGGGTCAAGTTTCAGCTCGGCACTGTCATGATTTTCACTGTGGTGTGTCCAAGTCAGAAGGGGCCGCTTCTCTTTAACTTGTTCAGAGGATTCTGCTTGGCCAGGTTGCTCATCATGCTATTTCCTTAATGGGGTTCCTGCAGAATCAACGTACAGGAGAAACATCGCAGGTCTGTGTCACACTAAAGGTCTAGATGTTGGCTTGCTCTTTTGTGCCTCACTTTTGTTCAACTCTTTCGGATTTGGTTCCTTTGACATCCACCAACGAGAGAAGGTCCGCTCCCAAAGCGGCATTTTCACTGCAACCCTGGGGGAAGTCGAGCAACGGTTCTAAGTCCCCCAGTAGTGCCCTTCTACTCTGTTTTGGGGGAGGGTTCCCCTACTAATTTTAGACTACAAAAAAATAGGGTACCAACTTATTCTAACCTCTCCACTGGAGGATCTAGTTGCTCAGTTGGTCAAAGCGAATCGACCTTTTTGGACCTTTTGGTTTTCCCTGTTGGTCCATGTTTAGTCCTGGCAACCCAAGATGTGTTTGCCGCGCGCAGGCGTGCTGCAGGCGCTGGCAGATTTCCTGAAAGCACCACGGGCACCGCACGGTCGGCGCCCGCCGGTGCCGATGAAGCGGCTGGAGGTCGCCTGGTTTCGCACCGAACTCGTGGGTTACTCCCGTGGTTTCCTTCTAAAAGAAGGCCCTTGTCTTCCCATGGCCACTGCAGGTTTTGGGACGAAGCTCTTGGAAACGTTCCGAAGGGTTTACGGTTACTGAAACCTACGGTTTGACTGCAATTCCCAGGTTTCTTGGAGTATTTCCCATGAGTTGCGGAGGGAACGACCCTTTGTCTTCACGTGCTTCATGTTCCTCAATGGTACACACTCCATAACATATGATTGAGCACATTTGGTCAAACTCTGCTCCACATCCACATTGTCCAGCGTTTCAAGCTACAAGCTTCTCTTATCCAGCACAGTTTACACCATGAGAGTATGATCAAAGTATTTTGCGGCCAGCTGTGGTAGTTTTTCACATCTGTGAGAAGCAAGCCTCCAGTTCGAGGCCTGTCAGTCACAAAACCCGGTGGCGGATCTAGGGGGTTTGGCATCTCGCGGGTCCTCTTGTTTTTCTTTTCTGGGTGCCATGGACACTTAGAGCTTATTCTGCACCAAGAATTTGAAAACAAAGCAACTTTCTTAAACAAAGTGGATGCAAACTAGACTATACCCCAGTCACTAGTGTCCATCATCAGGGGCATGCTGGGCATGATTTTGCTGGGCTGCTTTAGGTTTGTCAGTGAATTTTGTGCCCACCCTGCATTTTGCCTCACAGGGGTCCGCGCTGAAAATGGTCAATTTCAAAACACCATTTTCTACGACGGTGACTGGGCGTTTGGGTGGGGGCTCGCATGGGTCTGAAGATATTCCGCTCTTGGGGTGTTTCAATCATCACCTTTGGTTGCCCTTGTCGATGGAGCTTCCTTTGGGGTGATGTTCAAAGGGACCCCTGTTTGTCAATGGCCAGAAACAAATCCCAGGTGGGCGGGTAGGGCACAGTCACAGTCCCCACTTGTGTGTTGCATGGTTTTTGGCGATTTCGCTTATCCGTTTGAAGCGGAAGTTGGATCCCTATGTGAAGCTTGAGGCCGTTGAACATATTTTCATTGTTTTGACCTCGCTTCCTCTCTTTTTTGTGTGGATTTGTCAGAGTTCAAACTTGTTTTGGCCAATGGAAGTGTGTCTGTGAAGACAAAGGGGTGAAAGGACTCTTGAAGACTGACCACTGGGGGGGGCTGCGAGGCTCAAGCAGCACACAAAGACTGCTATCCCACTCATAACATCTTCAAGTATCATTTATTCCTTTATTCCCAGTTGTGTGTGTGTGTGTTGTTTGTTTCTGAGTGAGAGTAAGCGTGAGTGTAAGTGTAGAAGCGTAGTCTGTGTGTCTGGGTGTCTGTACGGTCGTGTGTGTCCGTGTGTTTGTGTGGCTGTGTGGCTGAGCGGCTGAGTGTCTGAGTGTCTGTGTGTCTGTGCGGCTGTGTCAGTGTCAGTGTCCGTGTCCGTTTGCGTGTTGTCCGTGTTCTTCTGCGTGTCCCGTATGTGTCCAACCCTGTTCCAATAAAGCAGCTTCCGTTCTTTTTAAAGCACACATGCGTCCGCCATTGCAATATGTTGCTGGGATTAACCCTCCAGGAAAAAGGCCTCCAGAAAGGTTGTCCCCAATCTCTGTTGGCAGCTGAACAATTGGGATGATACCTTTGTGCCTCCAGATGAATCCGATGTGAATCTTAGGGAAAGAAGCACGCAACGTGCCATGATGTTGCCCCAGAATGAGGTAAGGGGGGTTCATTTTGAGGTGGGCACGTTGTTTGTTGTATTTTGTTTGTAGGTTTTCTCTTCTGCCTGGTCTCAGGGAAACCCAAACTCCTGGCTGCCGGGGTTGACTCTTAAAGCACCTTCCTTGGCTGAAACAAGTAAACCGGAGCCTTCACGAAACCTTCCGCTGGTTCGAAGTGAAAACTCGCCGTATCATTCTAGGCGTACCTCCCCCATTCTTTCCAGGGATCCGATTTTTTCTAGAAAACCTCCAGAAAGGAAAACGGAAAACGGATCGATCCGGTGTTCGAAAAGAAGGATGGGTTTTTGAAAGAATGGTTGCAAGGAATCAACCCCTATCAGCTGGATGGCCCATTTTCAGGCCTATTGACCTCGGATCTATTCAGATTCTGGCACGACTTGTAGTGGACATGGGAAATCAGCGAGGTGCCCGGAAGTTTGTGTGGGACATAGTGTTGCCCCAGCGCCCTTGGAAATTTCATCATAGACTACCACAAGTGTGGACGTTGATCGATTTTGTTTATGTTCGCTCTCAGCATTCTGTTCTTGGTTCAAACAAAGTCAATAAGTGGAAGCCCTCACATAGGATGGGGCGCGTGTGATCCGAGCAGGCCATTGACAAGCTCATCCCACGGAACCTCAGGCCTTCGCCTATTGGGAGATGCTTCGGTTTTCCTGGGATCTCTCAAAATTCGACTGTTTGCAGGTTCACTATGTATTGACCAGGATCAAGCCGATGCTTCTTTTTTTTTGGCGGGGATGGCGGGCAAAAGATGAGGTTGGAAGTTTCCTCCACTGAAGATGGACATGAAACCACCCAGAATGGATGTTTGAACACTCAACATAGGGGGCCTTGCAATTGGTGATTGCACTTTTGGCCCGAACAAAAACGGCCCCTCAGAAAAGACAGCACCAATTAATTGTTTTCGGTTGCGCACCACTCCGTTCTTGCTGTTCTGTCTAAGATGGGTCGTTTCATGAGTCAACCCCCATGCGCGTTCGTTTCCCTTTCGGTTTCCTGAGGCTGGACACAGGTCCCCGAAGAAAAACAAAGCGACTCCCATGTGTTTCGGGCTGGGCCAGAGCTAGGGTTGATCCCCAAACCCAAACTGTGGAACGTGGGGGATATTGGGAAGAAAGGCTTTAAGTATATGATAAAGTTTTATTTCGCAAGGATTTGGAGCAAAGCTAAACGCAAACATGTATTTTCCATGCAAGATTGTTCTGGGCATGTGCAGCAGGGCTTGATTGTCCATTGAACCTGCAACGTGTCTTGGATTCTTGGCTCGTTCAGGGGGGTGCCCTTTTCACCAGTTTGAATGGTCGCCAAAGCAAAACAATAATCTTTAGCAAATCCCCTATCTTGAGAAACACCCATAATTTGGGTATGTGTTTTTTGAGGGTACCCTTTTTGGTGTTGGGTGAACGGGGAAGCCCAGACAAAACCCAGTCACAGGTCGATCGTTCCCAAGCAGTTCCTGGTGACCCAAGGCGGGTCCGAGAGGTCTTGTCAAGGGAGCCCACCCTCCCGGTGTTTTTCGGGGTCCCGATATGTCCCTTTTGAGTTCATGCCGTCTAAAACTACCAGGGGAAAAAAAAGAAAAATCGGGAACCCGAACACACCAGAGGGTATTTCCCTTTTGAGGAGCTGGGGGTTCTCAGTCCAAACATTCTTATTCGAAATCTGGCTCATCCCCAACTCGGCGGTCTAGACAGGAGGCTGTCTACGGGCTGGAGGATGCGGCCTACGGGTTATGGATTGCACGGATGTTCAATGCTCCAGAAGGTTTTGACCCGCAATTTGCAGCGCAAATTGCGGATTCAGGATATTGGCAACCAAAACAAGGATTGTGCGGAATACAGATTGTGATAAGGGTGCCAGGGATTTTGATCAGGCTAGACATGACTTTTTGGACCAATGGTAGGTTAGTTTCCTGTTGGTGGGGTGATGGCGGAAGTTCGGGAGCCTGGTTTTTGTCGGGCATTTTCGTTTTCAAAGCAGCCCTGACTTATTTTCTTGGAGATCCCTTTTTCCACAGGGGCGAATCATAGGGAACATACAAAAAAGCGGTGGCTTTGGGTTCCCAGGGCAGGTTTCTAAATGGAATGACCGGTGGTCCCCGTTTTGCCACCGGTTTGCCCCGGGCCCCGTTGCCATTCACCCATGTCGCTTTTTTTTGCAGCCGCCTCCGGCAAAAAGCGGAAGGCCTGGACAGATCTTAACTAGATACATGTTTCACAAACAAGTCTTGAAGACCGCAAAGCACGGATGTTCCCAGGTGCCGGAAAACTATTGAGGTAGGGATTTCTTCTAGAATCTTCTCTAAAACAACGGGAATCAAAGATCTTGATACAAAAACAGGAATCCCCCTAAGGGAAACCTTCAAGATCTTGATGTCTGAGAAAAAAAGGGAATCTTTTCAAGGGAAACCTTCAAGATCTTGATTTCTGAGAAAACAGAAAAAAACGGGAATCCCCCCCAAACGACCCATGTGTCGACCTTTTTCCGCCTAAGCCAGCAGGTCCCAGGGCCGGTGGCGTGTGGCGTCGGTCGCCAGGGTCGCGTGCCCGCGCCTTGCGCGGCATGATGGGCCCCCAGCGCCTCGAGAGGCAGCGGGGCGGCCTCTTGGAGGCGCGGATCGATCCGGCGCGGATCCGGCGGCGACACGTGGAAGCCCCAAAATTGGTGGGAGGTTCTCATTGTTTGACCAATTTCAACCATTTTTAGCCAGTTTCAGCCAATTTCAGCCAATTTCAGCCAATTTCAGCCAATGAGGGTGTGTCGATTTTGGAGTTAAAATGTTGGTCTTCGATTTTTGAGGCCCCCACACGGCTGGTGTCAAAGCGAAACCAAAAGGAAACCAGCCATCTTTTGGGGGGGTCTCCTAAAAAACGGTGCACCCAAATAATGGATCATCTTGGTTGGTGTTCCTTTTGGAATTTCTCATTAAAACCACTCCATCAAAGGGCAGCCTCACTCTGGGTCTTGATTGTGGCTTTGCTTCACTCAAAGGGCGCTTTCACTAAGTTTCCGCCATTTCAGGTTCCACAAGGGCTTCTCAATTGTCCTGGGTGCCACCGTGAATCTGCATGAGTTCAAACCCCTAGGCTTCCATTCAATCCAAAGCCAGATTACTCAACCGCTTTTGAGAGGAGTCCTATGGTTGTGAATGAACGAAGTGGGTGAAAGTCCACGTCAGAATTCCAACATCTTGGCCAAGTCATCTCCCTCTTGCCATCCAAAGTGTCCGAATCGCCTAAGCACCTGGAAGGGCACAAATGGCTGTGGGTCAAACCCCTGTACCCCTGAACATCAACATAGGTGGCAAATGGATATCCACAAATGGAGCCATAGGTGCCCCATGGCCAGATGGCTTTGGGCGTCCTTCAGGCGGCCTGGACTCAAGCGCTGCGTTCCTGGCCGGGCTTGTGCTGCCCGCCGGACGCCACCGGCCGGGTGGGCTCGTGGTCGGGTTTCCTCGGGCGAACTGGAGCCCCAAAGTGGCCAGGCCCAGGGCCCCCAAGAAACGGTCAATTGCCCCGGTTTAGCCGGGCGCATGCCCAAAATGGTGGAGCTGCTCAGACACATATGTGCCTTGGGTTTTATGTGAAGTGCGCTTTCTAGGTGACCGGGGCAAGGAGATACCGGCGGGGTGTGTTGGACCTGTGGGAAGCCCCCCAGCTCAAGCCTAGAGTCGCTTGCTTCCTCCTCCTCGGTTTTTTTTTCAATGCCCGAATCTAGGGCATGGTCTGGATGAAATTTTGTCACGTGTCCTTAATTGGAAGAGGAAG
>CAUJNA010002424.1:552500-592500 GCA_963377175.1 Effrenium voratum | reverse complement strand
CACTTGAAAAAGCGGGGAGGTGTTTGATTTGTCCAATGGACAAGAGTCCGTGTCCGCACCTTGGAAAAGATCCTGGATCCTTTTGGATGGCTTTGATTTGATTGGGAAACCGTTGCATTTAAGGGGACCAGTTCCTGTCTTACCGCTGCTCCAGCTTTCTTGGGCACCAGTTGGTCGCCAAGTTTGAATTTCCGGAAGGGGTCCAGATATCAAAAGGCGCTGCTTTACCTCACAATATCCCACTTTCGTATACTCTGAAAAACTTGGTTGTCCATGGTAAATACCTCCTTTAGTGAGGGGTTGACATCATGCCCACAAAGAAAGGTATTTGGAGCAGGAGGTAGAATCACCCGCGAGGGCTAATCTATGGCAGGGTGGCGAAAAACAACCAAGGAAGGGGCATACTGGTTTGTCTCTAAATAGGAGAACCCCCAGAATGGGTTTCCTTTTCGTGTCCCTTTAGAATCACCCAAAAAAGGGTACCCAAAGATAAGACAGACCCATGGCCCATACCTATTGAAGATGGTGAAAGGCCGCCTTTTTTCTCGCAGTGGCGGGCATGTTTTTCTGGTCCTCGGTAGAAAGTTGATGCGACTGTCTTCATTCTGCATCGGCACCTTAGCACGTGGCTGTGGGTCAAAACCAACGGTACCATTTTGGGGTAGGTGCACCACCCATTTTAGTCTTTTTAGTGGGGATTGGGATGTTCACTGGGGGTACGGGGCGGGGAGGAGCAAATGTTGACACCCTGAGTTTCAGGGCGCTCTGATGGCAGGGTGGCTTTCATCCCAGACCTCCACCGGTGCCCGTTTGCCTGCCTGTTTTGGAGGGGGCGATCCACTTAGAAACAACGAATTATCAAAAGGAGGGTTTCTATTTTCCCCCATGGCCACGGAGCGTTTGCCTCTCTCTGTCGCCCTCTCTCTTTCTCTTTCTCCTTCTCCGGTTTTGTCCCTCGTGACAACGCAGACAAAACAACTCTGACAGCAATTTTTTGTAGCCGTGATTTGCCCGTCTACATCGACTGAGGTTTGGAACCTTTGGAAGGACCCAGCGGCCAAGAGGCGGGCCTTTCGCGGCCCCAGTTTTCTCGTGGGTGAGTGGTCTTCCATTGGTTGTTTTGTGTGTTTGGGTTTGTGTTTGGGGTGTAAAAGCTGAGAACAGCAAGGATAAGAACAGCCGGAGCAACAGCACACAGGTGCAACGTCAACTGGCAAGAACGGCAACGACTGGCAAAGTGACTCCCCCCACCTTTGCTCCCAGCGATCGGTCCGTTCCTCACTGCAGGTGGCTTCCCTTGCTGCAGCTGGTGCTGGACCGGTTCCTGCGGCCGAAAACTGCCAAAGCGCCAAAGGCCATGCAAGTGCTGACGACCACGGAGACGCTGAGCTTTCTCAAGGCGCGGCTGGGCTGGGCTGGGATTGATGTTCGCTCTTTTTTTTTTTTTCGGGTGCAGGGGGGTGTTTGGGCTCGGTCGCGAATCCAATTTAGGATTGACGTGGGGGGTCTGCCTACTGTCTAAGGTCTGGTTTTGGGTTGATTGTCGGTCGGCGCGGGGGGGAGGAGGCGAATTAAGTTTGTTTCGAGTGAGAAACAACGGAGCGATACTCATTCAGGCAAGATGGCTGCGAAGACCGATGGGTTTCCCCCCAGAGCAGTTAGCAGCAAGGGGCCAGCTTCTTTGCGTCTTATGTTTTTAGGTTTTTTCGTTGCATCCCAAAACCGGGAACCACCCTTTTGCTTGGTGCAAGGGAGGGACAGGTAAACTCACAAACTGTATATGACTGTGGGTCAAAAATGGCTACTCAAAATAGAAGCCTGGTAAATGGAACCAAGGACTCAAATCTGCGGTCCCCTGGTGGTTAAATTTTGACCCACACCCATATAGGGGTCTGCTATTTTAGGAAACGCTCATCAGCGTAGGGGCCCTAGAAGGCAAAGCATGAGCCACCCCCTGGAGAGCTCCCCTCCCACCCCCAGGCCCTTTTTCGCCTCCCATTTTTGCATGCGAAAGCAGTAGTTTGGATGCTCTTGGTTCTACACATGTTTTGCTCATTTTACATGGAGCGTTGTTTTGGCACTCCTTTGGATGAATCCAGACATTTGTGTGGTTGTCCCGGCAACCACTAACAGCCTCTCTTTTGGCCCAGTTGCGAGGCAGTTCTGAGCGTCCAATGTCCCTCACAGGCGGGCGGCTCTATGGCCCGCTTCGGGGATGGGGAGTTCTGGTCCCTGGATCGCGCCCACGTGACGCCGGTGCAGCGCAATCGCTTCCTGCAGGATCCGACCCGGACCCCTTTGTGGACATCCACATTTTGGTGGAGATCCAACTCATAAAATGTGTAGCCAAATTGGATTCAACCGTGGATTTTCCGTTACCCTTCATTTGTCCGGGTTGTGGAAACTAGTGGAAACCCTTTTGGAGGCTGCTCAGTATGCGGAGGGGAAGCATGACACGCATGGCACTCCATTACAAGACAAAGACCTAGTGGAGATCCCAGGTACCACAATAGCACGGAACCAGGGATTTGCAACCCTGCCTTAGTTTTCAAACTGTGGATTTCCTTGGTTACCTAGTGGCTTGTGGTGGAAGAACTGGGAACACGGCCTGAACAAACAATTAAAACCACCAGACCTTGGGCCAATTTCTTGAATAGGGAAGCCAAAAGGACACTGTTTAAACGAAAGTAGTCAACATTGCTTAAATGGAAGTTGACTAGAACGAAGCCCGTACGAGCAGCGTAATTTAAGACCCGTACGAAGCCCGTACGAAGCCCGCCGGAGTGCCGTAATTTAAGACCCGCCCGTACGAGCAGCGTTGTTGTTTTAGTTTCAGGCGGAACTCCCCAAAGGTCCGCGAAGGCTCGCGAAGCCTCTCGCGAAGCCCCCCGCGTTTTGACATAGGCGAAGCCACTTCGCATTGGCCAGCTAAACCACTGTCTTCTCTCGAACCTCGTGAAGGCAACCCTTCCACCAATTATGGCCCCGCGACCCCAGCGTAGTCTCCGAGTGTATAAGCAAGCCCCGAACCAAAAAGGAAACGCTGCTCATATTTTCCAACCAACCCAGAGGCCTGAGACGAGCGGAATCAGGTCAATGAAGTTCAACATGAGGTTTGTGTCGACATGGTGGATGGCTGGGTTCCTTTTGGCGTCCCTTTACACTGACCCAAAACAGGGTTGCTCCGACCAAAGCACCAAGGCCAGACAAAGGGTTCCTTTGCGTTCCCTTTACAGTGCCAGAAGTCGAACTTTTACCCTTGTGCAGGAGTCGAGGGGCCAGGGATGATGAGAATCCCCAAAAGAGGGGAGCAAAGGAGCCGCAATGACTCACTTTCTTAGCTCCTGGACTTTGTAGTTTTTGGAAAACCATGTTGGCAGGCCATCCACAAAAGTGTGATGACTCCAACTGCTGTGAAGTTTGGTCGGTCTCTCTGTTCGGTAGAAGGCAAGATGTCTACCCAGGAGTCCCTCATCTACGTGGCGCGGCTGGGCACGACCGGTTGCCCCGGCTTCAAGCCGGCCATGGTGGACGTACTAGGCACGGTGCACATGCCTGAGATATGGCTGCGAGTCAAAACCAGTGGTACCATTTTGGGGTAGGTGCACCACCTATTTTAGTCTTTTAGTGGGGATTGGGATGTTCACTGGGGGTACGGAATTTGGACCCATGGCCATGTGTATTAAGAATTTTATTGGGAAAAAGGAGTTTTTTTTTCTTCTTTTTTTTCTGGTGCCCAGGTGAATTTACGGGACTGGAAGATGTCTAGGAAGTGAGGTTTCCTAGCGATCCGCGGTGGAACACATGTGCTCGTCAAGCTCATGTATGTGTGTGTGTGTGTGTGTGTGTGTGCAAAGCGGCAACCAGCTGCAATCTGAGCTAGCATGATGCAACATTATTGCAAACATATATATATATATTATATATTTGTATATATTATATATTTGTATATATATATATATGTCTATGGTTTCTGTATGTACACACACATTGGGCATTGTTGAGTAGGTGAATATGGTGAGTCATGTGTCTGGAGCTCACCTGGTGGTAACACGACCCTGATGAAGGTTCCTTGTTTTTAGTTCGGATTTGTGACGTCTAACAAAATGGCACAGATGGATGGCTTTGGGGGTGGTGCTTGGGAGGGGCTCTATCCAAATGAACTTAGCGAATAGGAATTAGGAATGTGGGGTCACGAGCGGCCAGTGGACAGGAGAGGGCGGCAGTCTGTCAAAACCCGTCTCTCATGATTTTAAAAAAATAGGGCTTTTGGGGTCCTTTCCAATAATCATGGGCTGTAGTCTTTCAAAACCCTTTGCTCAACAACCATGATGTTTGGAAGGGCTCTTTGGGCTTCCAACAATCATGGAAGCTGAGAGAAGGGTTTTCAATGACTACAGACCCGCCTCTTGGAGGGCCCCTGGTCCACTGCCATGATTCTTGGAGTGCCGCCAGAAATTCGGTTGCGCAGGGTCCGAGGAGAGCTTCCCGGACCGGCTGAACTTCAACTGGTGGCGGGACCGGCCCTTCTTCCGGCAGGCGAGCTGCGCTTTTTTGGAGCGACGAAGGAAAACCAAGACAGGAGATGGCTGTGGGTCAAACATAGGTCCCCAACTGGAACCCTAGTAAGTGGAAGCATGGACCAAAACCTGCGGTCTCCTGGTGGTTTAATTGACCCATACCCAGATTGTTTGAACAAGGGTTGTAGACGACTGGGCACCCTTCTGGGTTTGTGCTCTTTTAGAGGGTTGCCTTTTCAGGCTGGTTTGTGGGGAAAGTCCGGGGCCAAATCCTTGTGACCCATCCGCAACACATGTTTCAAGGGCCAAGCCTTGCCCAACCAGGTGCCGTTCCGGTACTTCCCCCCGGGCCGCTATGGCAACATGTGGGCGCCTTGCCGAAGGTCGAAGAGGAGGGGTGAGAGGTTCCAACATTGCAGAACCAGAGCCATGGGAAGACCTTTAGTCCTGAATGGCCCCTCGCTGTTACTCATTAGCTTCGCCATGCGGCAATGCCTCGCCTTGCCTCTTGCTTTAGCTCATTCATAGGAGCGGCGAGAGGTGGGGAAAGGGGCTGCAGGGGCGGGTTTGCTCCCATGGGTGTGTGTGAGCAGCTGGGAGTGACTGTGTTGTTGTTTGCGGCTTTCATCCATGATGACAGTTTCTTGCGTAGGGATACCACATGTGCGGTCGAATTGCCCTGTTGCTTTAACGCGAAAACTTTAAAAGACAACCCCCCCACTTTGCGGTCCCCCTCTTCAAATACACACCCGATTATCCAAAGCCCAGCTTGGTTTGGCTCGGGTTCGCACATGCCCCGTTTTGAGGCCCATACATTGGCTTCAGACGTCTCTGAGATGAGTTTGGGCTGCCTCGCAGGAATAGATCCGAACCTGTCGAATGGGATCTGCTTGGATCCCAAGTGACACCCACAGCAGACCCTGAGATACCTTTGTGTTTGTACTCCATCCCCTTCAGAACGCCCCTTAGAGACGTGGTTCTTGCTGTTTCCCGTCAACAGAAGCCTTTGTTGGCGTCATGTTCCATTGGAAGCTTCACCAAACATGGGCCAGATTCTGCAGCAGATCCTGCTTTCCAGGGCAAAAGCTTAGGTAAGGGTGGCAGTTCCACATGGTTTGGAAAATCCAATGCATTTTCCAAGCATTGTTCCAGAGAGAAGGTTTCCACTACCCCCCAAACAGCCAGTTTCAGAGCAAATCTGGATGTATACCCTGTGTATAGTGACGATATAGTGGCCCAGAAACGAACGGGTTCAGGTTGCCAGAAACTGTAGTTTTTCCCCTACCACTTGCGATAAGGGTGACTTCTGGGCACCCTTTGCTGGACATCCAAATTACCTCTGAACCATTCCGGCATGGTAAAGTCATGGGCCAAACCCGGCGCTGGACAAGTCGAGGTGAACTACCGGCCGGGCCAAGCCAACCGCGACGTGCGCGCCATGCAGCGCTTTGTGCAGGGCTGGGAGGAGGCGATCTGAGTGCGCGCTGAGCTCGAAAAGAGGGTTTATCAACGTCAGCTGGGGTGTTTCCCCTAACACCTATCGCGGGCGTGACTTTGACAATAGTGGGGCAAATATGTCCCAACACCTATTCTTTACACAACCTCCTTGTGGTTTTTTCAGGGGAGGGTTGAACTTGCACCATCCCTCCCCTATGGTTGTTAAGCGCTTCCCATTACAATCTCCCAAGAGGCCCACAACGGTCCCCAATTGACCCTTCACTGTTAGGCGCTCTTGGCCCCGATTGGGGTTTCCTTTGACAACTAAAAGAATCTGCAGCATCATTCTGTCTATTTTATGGCGAGGTTGGTATAGTCCCTTGCAAATCCAATGACGAAAGCTTGATGGACGTTGAGGAATAGTAGGGCGTTAGGCGGGGGAGCAGATTCTCTGACTGTTTGCAAAACGTTGTCGCATGAAAATCATTTCAACACATGTGTTCAGTTTGTCACCATTCATCTGCGAGGAGTCGGGATTATACATGTATTTCGTATGTGCGTATGTCATGTATACATATATACATATATATATATATATATAATAGTATACATATTCACACATACCTGGACCTTCCACTAGGTCGAGCAGTTTTTGCTCGTTTCGGATGTCGAATGAGCGGAAACATGTTTGTTGGGCGGCGTTGTCCCGCAAAATGAGCGCAACCTGGTGGAAAATTCGCGGAAGTCAGCAGGCAATGCGTGGAAATGGGCGGTGGCAGACGCAGACACCAGAACCATCTTCCCATTGACCCTTTGTTTGTCACGAAATGCGCGTTTAGTTGAAATGAGCTTTGTGTTTGCTCAATCCGGAAAGACAAGAACACCCGTGCCCCCGAAAGGTCTAGGTCTACAAACATACGCTATGCGTGAGAAGCTGACAAAGGTACCTGGGGGATGCTTGGCCCATTCCTGCTCCCCTGGGCCTGCCTAAGTTAAGGATAAGCAAATAACCTGCATAGCTCTGCAAACACGAGCTCACCATGATGCAGGTCCTTTGCTTGGGGATTTTTGATGTCTCGACATTTGCAGATACATAGGTTAGGGTTTGGTTTGAACTCAGTTCAGGACTGCTGGGAATGGGTTCTTACCTTGGAAACATTTACAAGCTTCGGCCAAAAGTCCCGATTACCCACCAGGGGTTGGGGCTAAACTTTCCCTTTCGATCATCACCTTGGCCAACTTGAAGTGAGTTTCCTTTGGGCAGCTTCCATCGCAGGTCTTCGCCAACAAGCCGCTCGGCAAGACATTCCTGGGTTTCCCTGGTGGTTTCCCTTTCACCGACAAACATCCCCCAGCAGCCTCATGTCGGCGCCAGATGCCTGCTGAACATGAAGCTTGATACAAGGGCATGGATAGCTGCACGTTGGTCTTCTGTTCCAGTCCTTCTGTTTAGTCTTGGTTGCAACGATCACGGATTCCTTGTCAAAGGACGTTTAGACGCAACTTTGGTGATTAGTGGTTTGAGGGCAGTGGAAACCATAACACATAGTGGGTATATTTTATCCCCTTGTCGAGCCTTCCCCAGTCTTCCAGAAAGTTGCATATCCCACCAAACCCCGTCCCGGCGCTCCAAGGTCCGTGCTGCTGGTGGGCCACCCCTTCGCCCAGGCGGCCACCGCTGGCCAGGCCACCGGGGACACTCGGACGCAAAGAACAAAACACCTGCCCCAGACAACAAAAAGCTCTTCACTGCGTGTGCTGAGCTTCTCTCCGCAACTTCTTTTTTTTGCATCACCTTGTTTGACCTGGGTGTGGACCTTTTCCCTTTTTGGGTTTCTGCCCCTGTTGGCAAAATATGACTTACACGCTCACGGATGAACGTGGAGCCCTCGTTTTCAGAGGACTTTGCATTTTTTGGGGGGCGAGCCCTTGTTACTTACCTAGTTTTACAAGCCTCTCCAAGGCATGGACTAGCCAGCCACGTACAGATGGTCCATTTCCGCTTTGATTCTTTTTGTGCGGTACTTTAGGTACATTTCATTGTTTGCATTTTGATGAAACCAATTTGCACGCCTTGGTTTTCAGGCGCAAGACCCTTGAAGATTTATTATTTATGTTCATCTAGATATCCTCGTTTCTCCATCCATCGATTCCAACGGTTCCAAATGAAGAAACCAATTAAATGCTTTTGTCATTCTTATTAATATGATTGTTGAATATTGTCTTGTTTATTGTTGCCTTACCTCGATTTCACCATGTAAGTGCCTCGCAGGGCATGTTTCTCGGGGGACGGAGGCTGTGCTGCCTAGTTCACTTTTGTTTAGCTTTTGGAGCACTGTCGATTGATCAGTTTTCAAACTTGTTGCTTGCTCGCTTCTGGTTTGGCCCATCTTTAGTCACAGTTACTCTTGCTCAGAGCAGCGCCCACCTACCTTTGGTTGATTGTGAGGTATGAAACATGTCGGCCACGCAACGGAGATAGCAGGGCTCAAAGGCTCAAAGTAGCACCAGGCAGTTTTACAGGTTGTCAAAATCATAGACTCCCTTTTTGGACCGCCACAAAAGGTGTCGCAAAGCGGCGCTGGCCTGGGCTTTGAGGTCATGTTCGCCGCAGCGGTTTCGGAGTACGACTTCCCCGTCCATGGCTCAGAGTTCGAGAGGATTGTCAGAGTGCCATAAGATGAAAGCTCAGGAAATTGGACTGGGTTCCAAAAAAGGTTTGTCAATAGGGCGCCGTCTTCCACGTTGGAATCTTAGAAGCAGGGGCACCCGCGCAAGAAGAGACGTTTTGTTGCTGTTCAAGAGCACTTGTTCTACCTGGGATTTCGGAGCGTTTGAGATGGAAACCTATTGGGCGGCAAAAAACAATCGAATGGTTTCGCTCCTCTTGTCCAGCTTGGGCCCTTGGCCTGGACGAGGGGGCGCAACGATTGACACATTATATGTATCATATGTGCCATGGTCCAAGCACTAACTTTGTTCGGGGAACACGGTCAGCACTAAGGTGATTTGGACCAGGTTTTCCTTCAGCGCTGGTGGATTTTGATCGGGGGTGTCTCATTGAAGAGGGGAGCGGGGTTACTTTTGGGGAAGTGCCACCCTTGATCCACCAGGTTGGCGAAAATCGGGGTCAACATTAACCATTGACAACTGGCACAAGGGTGTCTTGTTTCTTGGCCAAGACCAAAAATGGGGCCGTTTCAGGACGCTCTGTCATCTGTTGCCTTTTCATGTCATTCATGTTGACACAAACCCTGTCTCGCAGGAACTTCCAATAAATAAAGGCGCCCTCAAGAGGAAAACCTCCAGCGGCGCCATGTTTCCCTTTTTTTTGCAACCACAAACAACACGCCCTTGCTTCCCTATGGCCATTCATCCGTCAGGTGCGTGTTGCTCAGCTCTCCTGGAGGATGATGCGCCAGGCTGGGGGAACTCCGTGCAAGGCCGTATGAAGCGAAGCTTGAGGGTCTAGGTGCAGTAGTCTCCTTGTGGTATCTATTTACATCTATCTGTATATACGCCGACCTCAGGTCGGTAATTCGCTATGTAAAGAATTGTGATGCTACCAAGCGACTCGCAAAAGTCGAGTTTGAACTGTTCGACTAGCTTCATTTTCAACAAAGCACTGGTGATGGCGGGAGTGTACCACTTTAGTCAACGAACACCATGCGAACCACACCGACTCGCGATGTAATGAACCTTGATGCAGCCGACCGA
This sequence comes from Effrenium voratum, assembly GCA_963377175.1. Classification (NCBI taxonomy): domain Eukaryota; class Dinophyceae; order Suessiales; family Symbiodiniaceae; genus Effrenium; species Effrenium voratum. The sequence continues at coordinate 582,826 of CAUJNA010002424.1, read as the reverse complement.
CTCTCAAGAGTCGAGTTTGAAATCCGCGACATCTACTTTCAGTAGGGGGTGTCGACTAATTAAGTTAGGGGGTGTTGACGACTTTTGTCAATGAAGACGGTAGTATTGTATATATATATATATATATATATTTGTGTATGTGTGTGTGTGTATCAGACAGTGGGGAAACCATCAGGGAAATACATGGAATACGTAACGAGGAGGAAAACCTAGGAAAACCATACTTTATCTAAACTCAAGTAGCAGGGAACCCTCGACACCTCTTTGGAGTTTTCAAATTGGTCCCACCATTTCATTTGGAAAGACCTAGTTCTGTTTCACAAAAGCTGCCTCAAAAAAAGGTTCCACAATCATGCAGGTCAAATAAATCAATGAAAGCCAGGTCTCACCAATAGAATTGCGGAGCCAATATTGGTTGCGTTAAGCTACAACCAATTTTGGCTTTCTTGTATACTATGTGCCACCAAGTTTGTTTCCATGATATCGATAACATTTGACAAATCTCTGGTTCTGCTTAGCAGCTGCCACCAAAGTAAGCCCCAGATCCCAGTTGCTACAGCAGGTACGTTGTTTTTCCTTGTGCTTCAAGGCCAGTTCCCTTCTGTTATGGCTTAGTTGGCTTTTTGGGTTTTAGGTGTTTGTGTCTGGTCGCAGTTTCAAGTTTTTTTGTTTTTTACCAGACAGGTGGACCTCCTCTTTGACGCATGTTGCTTGGATGTCAGGACTTTTTCTTTTTGCCAACTAATGGGTTTTCCGTATTAAACCCCTAAAAGCAAAAAGCTTTTAGCAGGGGAGCAGATTTCGCAACCGAGTTTTGGTTCCCAGCAAGGTGGACCTCGACCTCTGCCGTCGCGTGTCGCGTAGGTCGCCACGGAGCGCTTGGCGCCCTTTGGCCGCGCCCGGGACGTGCGTCTCATGCGGCCGCTGGCGGTGGCGTTGGCCTCGTCCGTGCGCTGGCACGGGGTGCTGGACACGGTGCGTCCTTTGACGGCGAGATCGGTGGGGCGGGTTGACAGATGGCCATGGGTCAAAACCGTTTCATTTTGGTTGGTAGGTGAATTCACCACCCATTTTAGAATCGGTTTTAGTGAAAATCCAAATCGTACACATCCGATTCAATCCAACCACGAAAATAGGTTCTAAAATGGGTGGTGAATTCACCTACCAACCAAAATGGTGGGATCCCATTGGTTTTGACTCACAGCCAAATGGCTATGAGTTTTAATGGTTGGAACCCCCCCCTCAAAAGTGGTTGGTGGAGACAAATCCCCACCTAAATGCTGTCCACCAAAGGGTCTCTAATTAAATTTCATACCCAATTGGGAAAACACCCATAGATCTGACAAGCGGTTGGCTTATCATTTGGTGGGTTGGTTCAACAAATGGTTGGAAATTTGTTGGCCGGAACAACCGACTGAACATGTGGCATGTTCATGTTTCCTAGCAAATGGGAGGTCAGCCCGTAAAAAAATCTGCCATATCCAATTTTAAGGGAAGTTTGAGGCTGGCAGGTGCGTGGGCTTTTCTTAAAGCAGGGAAATGGACCCCCGAAATTGGCACACTCAACAAAGGGAGACTCCATTGGTCCTCAACATGAGTCCTTCTGTTAGGTTGGTATTGAAGGGCAGCCAGCAGGAAACCAAGCATTTTCCGGACCCCGGCCTCCGCCATGGGGAAATGAGCTGCAGCCCCTTGACTCAAGGGCCAATTTAGTAGCCGGTTTACTACCTGGTTTAGCAGGGGTTAAAGCAAACCCCTATAGTCATTGTAGCCAGGTTGGTAGAATCAAAAATCAATGGGTTCTGGTCGCTGCTCAAATGGCTGTGTCCAATAGGCGGACGCCCTTCAACGGTCGGTACCTTTTGGCTTCCCTGTAAACAATCCTAGCTACGCACTCAAATGGGGTGGGGGTTCTCATAATTCCACAGCGTTTCCTTTTGGTGGGTTATTTAAGAATGAACTATAGGGACCCTGTCAGTTGGGGGGGCGGGGACTGGGTGGAAAAAACAAATATGGGGTTTGTATGAACAGTTTGTTGGTGGAGAAACGAGTGGAAGCAAACCCTGTTTTGTTTTCAACGAAACGTGTGTGTGTGTACTGTTTTGTTTTTTCCTTTTGTTTTCTTCTTTTTTTTTCCCCGTTCGTTTTTTGTTGTTTGAGCAAGTGGTGGACACAATCTACTTTTCCTTCTAGAGCCTTGTTGATTTTAGGCGACCCACATTCTTGTTTGTCCATGAAACTGGCATCCGGATCATGTGCCAAAATTGGTGATCTAATGGAACATTAGGTCGGTGGCGACAAACTTGGCGGACACGGCCATTGTTGCCTTTGTGTTGTTTAAACAAGCACCATTGGTTGTTTGCATTGTATTTTTCGTGGGAAACAAAGAATTCCTATTTGATTGGTTGGTCATACAAGCCTGGTGGAAGCAGGGATATGGTAGAGAGTGTTTAGAAATCAGACCTAGCCTATGCCGAGGCGAGTGTCTGAAGTTCTATTCAAGTATTCTTGTAAAGCAAGAAGCGCACAAAAACAAACACGCACATACGCACACCCTGACACAGTCCACATGCTCCTTGGTTGCAAAACTGGTAGAAACGACTCGCGCACGCACCCTAGGTGGCAAAATGATGGGACCGTTGAACGTCACATCCTCAACATTATCTCTAAAATGTGTGGTTAAAAGGAAGCCGCCCGAAAGGCAAAAGTTTTGATAACCCCTCAAAATGGTCACCTTGAAGGACCCGGTTTAAACAACCACCAAAATGTACCCTCCAAAGAAAAGACAACAGGTATGCTCCAGCCAGAGTCGTTTTTTGAGCATATTTTTCTTGGGATGATGTAAACTGGGTTGGACATCCAAGGACTACCATCGATTTTTGGTGTTTTGCAACAATTGGACCGTTGTTCCATCAACAACTCCAAATGACTCTGTGGTAGCGTTTTTGTTGGGTATGTTAGTACATTCTTCATTTTCCTTGGCTTCGCGCTGAGGCGAGGTGGTGGACCATTCGGATATCGACGTCGCCTGGCCAGATAGTCGATTCTTCTAGAAACGCTTGGGCGTTTCTCCTCCGGGCTTCCCTTTCGATTTCTCTTGTTTGGGTTCGCTTGCGACTTTTGTTTGCTTGGGTTTCCTTTTGGGTTCCTTGTAGTTTCTTTGGCTTTGCTTTCCCATAGGCTATGGGAGCCCTGAGCGGGAGCCCTAAACCAGTTCACGTGGCATTGCTTCGCTGAACATCGGTGGCGTTGGCATTTGTGCATCAAAGCACCAGAACCTCTCGCCTTGAGGGGCTGGTTTTTGTTCGGATCCCATAGGAGACACAACTGAATTCTCCTTGATAAAATGGTCATAGTAGTTTGGGTTGTTCTGAGGGACCCCACTTGCTATGAAGGTGGGTCCCTTGTTTGTGGAGAATCCTTTCTTTCAGGCGCACCCCCTTGATTAGCAACTGGGTGTAAGGGGTCAACTTTAAGGGTCTGCATCCGAGTGAAGCCCCGAATAGGCGGTTTCCCTCGAGTTCTAGGGGTTGATTCCCCATCTTTTTCAACCCTCGTGCGTTCCGAAAACCGGATCCGCTTTCTCGGGGTGTCCGGAGGTTTTCTAGAAAGATTCGGATCCCTGGAAAGAATGGAAATGGAAGGTACCCCTAGATTAGTTCCCCTGAGCCACAGACCCAAAACCGGGTACCAACTAACGTCAGGTGGTGGCAGTGTCCTGGGGGCCCCAAGCCAAGCCGCTGGTGGCGGACGTGGCCTGCCGTGGAACCCAGGCGATTCGCGGAGTTTGGAATCGGGCGGAGCTGAGGCATGGTTGGTTGGTTGGTTGGTTGGTTGGATGGTTGGATGGTTGGATGGTTGGTTGCCTGGCTGGCTGGTTGGTTGGTTGGCTGGTTGGTTGGCTGGTTGGTTGCTTAGCTGGCTGGCTGGTTGGCTTGTTTCTCCATTCAGTTGAATCGTCAGCTTTTGGAAAGACTGACAGCTTATCTAGTTTCTGGGTGTTGTTTGAAGATGTAAATCGAGCTTGAATCGTGCCTACTAGTTTCCTATGAAGAGTTGTTTGCTCGGCAGTGTGGTCTGAGTTGTCTATGCATGCATGAGGGAAATTCAGCTCGAGCGCACGTGTGTGTGTGTGTGTGTGTCGAATTTGCCATGAGGACCCACTGTTCCTTCGGGCAACAGGTCCGACCAGCATACCTGCGTCCAAACTGAACTCCCTTGTGCAACCAGAGTCTCCGTGACGCACAAGGCTCAGGTTGTTGGCATGTTGGGTAAGGAGAGACATCCGGGCTCAGAACTTAAGATTCATTCTTAGTCGAGACAAAACAAATTTGCGCTTCACTGCCTTGGCTCCCCCCCACTTGGAGCCTTTTGGCCCTCTGGACGCATGGATGTTTCTTAAAATGGCAGATCCCTTTTTGTGTTGCAATTAAAAGATCGGACACCACAGGAAACATCCAACACGGGCCTTGCGCAGGCGGTTGATGTGGGCAGATTGCTGTGGGAGCTACATGGCATTCGCGCCATGTCTGGGGAGCTCCTACAGCCGGGGAAAGCCGGGGAAAAAGACTGGATTGCGGAGGTTGGATAGAGGGCCAGGGATGGTGAATGTGTGCTTGCTTTCTCGTTTGCTTGCTCGCTTGTTTGCTTGCTTGCTTGTAGGTAGGTAGGTAGATAGGTTGGCAGGTGGGTTGGCAGGTAGGTAGGTAGGTAGGTAGGAAGGTAATTAGTTGCTTGCTTGTGCGAGTTTTGTGCCTGCTTTATATATATATATGCTATATATATATATATGGCAGTTAATTTTTTGAGGGGTCTGTAACAGAGCCGTGGCGGACATTCGTTACAGACCTCGTTACAGACCTCTGTAACAAAACCAGCTGGCTCGTTACACACCCCTCGTTACACACCCTCGTTACACACCCTCGTTATACACACCCTCGTTATACACGCCCTCGTTACACACCTCAGATGAACAAACCGGGCCAGTGACGTGACTGCCCTCTTTTTGCCGCAGCTTGGCTTGCGTTGAATAGCTTCAATCAAGTGCTTTGCTTTGCCTCGTTACAGACCTCGTTACATAGCCGTTACATTCCTCGTTACAGACCCAACCCCAGTTTGGGCCAGCGACCCGCTTTTTGCCGCAGCTTGGCTTGCGTCGAATAGAGCTGCGCTTTGCTTTGCCTCGTTGCAGACCTCGTTACATAGCCGTTACATACCTCGTTACAGACCCAACTCCAGCCCGGGCCAGCGACCCCGCTTTTTGCCGCAGCTTGGCTTGCGTTGAATAGCTGCAAGCAAGCTGGTGCTGCGGAGGCGCTCTTTGCGTACTGCGCTTCGCTTTGCCTCGTTACAGACCTCGTTACAGACCCAACCCCCAACCCGGCCCAGCAACCCCGCTTTTTGCCGCAGCTTGGCTTGCGTTGAGTAGCTGCAATCAAGCTGGAGCTGCGGAGGCGCGCTTTGTGTCCTGCGCTTTGCTTTGCCTCGTTACAGACCTCGTTACATAGCCATTACATACAGTACCTCGTTGTGCTGCGCTACATTGTGCTACTGATACTGCTTGTCAGGCAATGTTTGTCCCGTTACAGGCCTGCGTAACAAGGACCTCCGTTACAGACCTCCGTAACAAGATTCGTGGCGCGTCGCGCGTTACAGACCCCTAAAAAAATCATAGCCATATATATATATATATATCTACACATATATATATATATTTACAATCACACACACACATGCACTTCTGGCGTATGTGGGCAATCCCGTATCAGTGTGCATGGGGGTAAGGTTTGAATTGGGGGTCCATGGCTGGTCTTCTCACCTTACCCCCCTGTCCCGTTCGTCAGCCCGGCTTACGGCCCAAAAGACCCGCGCTCGGCAATGCCGAAGCCGGAGGTCGGGGGGTTTGGGCGAGCGGGAGTTGGCAAGGAGAATGCCTGAGCATCCTTTTTCAGGGTGTTCCCTATGAAAGTTCATAGCCATATGCGTGTGTGCGTGTGTGTGTGCGTGTGTGTATGTGTGTGTTGTGTGTGTGTGTGTTGTGTTGTGTTGTGTTGTGTTGTGTTGTGTTGTGTTGTGTTGTGTTGTGTTGTGTTGTGTTGTGTTGTGTTGTGTTGTGTTGCGGCGTGGTTGTTATATCGGGTGTTGTGCTGTGCTGTGCTGTGTGGTGTGGTGTTCAGTGGTGTTGTTGCGTGTTGCGTGTTGCGTGTGGTGATGTTCCTTCCGTCTTCAGTTTAAACCAGACGAACGGGTCTACCCTCAAGAAGCCCACACACACAAAGGGACCTTTGCGCTTTCTGGTTTTGTGTTGCCAACACCTAAGGTTTGAGAAACACACCCATTCCCAAAACGATCCAACAGCACAGAGATCCACGTCGCGTGTGTCCAACCCTCCGAAAACAGAGACACACACAACAAAACAAAGCAAAACACAACGCAACACAAGTGTTGCATGCTGCGTGTTGCATGTTGTGTTTTGTTCTGTGTTGTTGTTGTTTGGTGTTGCGTGTTGTGTGTTGTGCTGTGTTGTCTCGTGTGTCGTGTGTTGTGCGTTGTGTTGTGTTGTGTTGTGTTGTGTGCTGTTGTGTTGCGTTGTCTTGTCACAATTTGTTGGGTCCCGCTATTCTGACACCCACCAATATGTCAAAAAGTCTAGGGGGGTTCTCTTTGATCACCCAATTGCCCAGTGGCACCGCCATTTTCCTCTTTCTTGGACATGTGAAACAGGGCCCCGGTTCAGGTTGCAGCGAGATGGTTAAGGACCAGCGCGTCAGTTTTGGATGGAGTTCACACCCAAGACTCTTACACGTATCTGAACGTTTTTCTGGAAGTGCCTCAATCTGGGCAGGCCATCTTGATTTTGTGCTCAAGCAGAACGCCGTCTGTGCTTTGTTTTGGCAGGTTGGGATAGGACATGCACCAAGTGAGCCATGACCACGTGTTATCCTCAAATGGTACTGAGTGAAGGCTTGGGACCATCTTCCATTTTTCGCTAAAACGCTGCACAAAGAAAGTATTTAGCGCCTGGGTTTAGGGTTGACCGTAGGATATCTGACTGGGGGGCTATCCCTTGTCCCAATGGCAATTCGGTGTGTGGGAGCCCCCAATTCCTAAGCCCCATTTCACACGAGTGAAATTAACGCGAATCGCGAGAGGGGTGCTTTAGGGAAGGCTTGTTTCGAGCTGGCGATAATTATTCCTGGTTAATAAAGGATGCTCATAATTCTCCCATCAGGTTCTGGCACCATGTTTTGTGCTCCAGTTTTCTTCCGGGCTGGTTCCAGCCTGTCACCCATGAGTCTCTTTGCTTGGTGCACTGAACATGAAGGGCTCGTGCTCCCGAGAATGTGTCACCCAGTTGTTGTTTCTGTTGCTGAGCACAACTGGGGCCTCCTCCAAAACTACTTTTTATATTAGGGTAGCGTGAACATGAAACATAATCTGACAGCACTGTTTCTGTGTAGCCCAGTGGGCCAAGATATCCGTTTCAGGTTGCGTTAAAGGAAAGCCACAAGCAACAAATAGAATTTGTTTGGCCCCCCTACTTTGACACATACCCAATACGTCTCATACGCTCCGTTCGCCTCGTGCGCAGGGCGCGGATGGCTTGAGCCTCAGCCTCAACGGCAGCCTCTCGCCCGAACTGTTGCAGCCTTTGGGTAAGGGGTGGAGCGGCTCGTTGTTTTAGGTGGTGTTGGGTGGAGGCGGGGTTGTTGTTCGGGCGGAGGGTGGGTTGTTTGGGAGCAGGAAGGGTTGTTTGGGGTTGTTCTTCGGAGTGGGGGGTTGCTGGGGGTTGGTTCTTGCGCTTTGTTGACGTCCACTGCAAACTTGTTGGGCTTAGGGAACCGTACGACAATTTCGGCGTGCTGGGTCCCTTTGCCAGGGACCCAGACCAAAGACCTCAAACGTTTGCGGTTGGCTCAAGGCCAACGAAGGCCAAATGGGTGTGTCTTTTCCGGGTGCCCTTTGGGGTTGGTGAAGAGAAGCCAAGACGAAGCCGCCCATTTGGGGGTTCCCATGAGACACGCCCCAAGTAGGCTGGTGGCTGCGCCCCAAGAGCCCTGAGACTTTGCCCGGAACCCCAGGGGAGGTGCCATCCGAGCTGAACCGCCTCAAGGTCGAGGCTTCGGGTAAAAACAAAACTGAGTCACGCCCTGGGATTTTAGGGTCAAATCCTGGAACAACAGCGTCCAATCCTGAAAAGCTGGAAGTAGTCAAAAGAGTCACGGGTCACAATGACCTCACATGGGGTGGAAGCCACAAAACAGCTGGTAAGAGGCCAGATGACGACACGGCAATCCCCTGTGGAGCTCCAGAATTCGTGCTGCTCAAAACCACTTGAGCTGGATGATGGGCATGTGAGACCATGACTTCCGCTGTAAGCTTTGGCTCACGTCGATGCGTTTTGGGCTGCTTGAAAGGGACATCAACGGGAGATCACCGACTTGGGGTTCCCTCCCTCACAGACCACAAACGGATAGGACCGACCCCTGGGATGGTCGCTGGGGTTGGAGTGAATTCAGCCTCATGCTCGGTTGGGAAGCCAGGCCCTAGCCAAGGAAGCTCCGATTGAAACCTCGGAGCGCAAGCCTAACTGTTCACCTGGCGAAAGTTCACTTCTGGCATATATAATATAGAACCCTCCTGATAAGGGTGGCTCCCTTTGAGCTAGTCGCGTGGATGGCTTTTGGTCAACTTTCTGGCAGTACTACGGACATTCTGGGACTATGATTGCTGGAGCCATGAATTGCCATGGCTTCGATTGCAAGCAGGGCGCGTGAATCCCGGATTTTCCCCATGGACCTGTAAAGGTTGCCCGCTCAGAGATCGCTGATTTAGGTTTCGGAAGTATGCGATGTAGAAACCTGGGACCCGGTGTCAATCTTCCTTGCCCCATACACCCCACAAAAGATGAGTCACAACGAGTTTGAAGCCAGCTCCTGACCAGCCAAAGCTGTGTCTCTGTTTGAGGGGCCTTCTTTTTTGGATGATTTGAAGGGAAACCAAAAGGGAAACCAAACATGTTGGGGGTCCAAACCCGTATTTTGGCACAAGTTGACTCCACTCTTACCCGGACGCGGGAGACCATCCCTCTCACGTGGCCTGGGCTCAAGACGAGATGGATGGCTCGAACAAAATCCGAACCCATAGGTGAATTCAACATAAGTGCTTCATACAATATCATAGTATGTCGTGGCATGTACAATATATATATATATATATACTGGTATATATCACGGCATATAGCATGCAGATATATGTAGATCATAGCAAGTACTCTCTGGGGACCGTTTCGCCGGCGCCGGCCAATGCTGTCACAAGCTCTGCTGGACTCGAGACCATCCAAGCCCGGCACCAACTTTTACTCGTGGCTCCTGATGGTGGGCCTCTACCTCATCGGCAGCGTGCTGTACCTGCTCGGGAGCGCTGGTGGCCAAAAAGCGTCCAACGTTTTGTGAATTCTAAGATCCCCATGAATGGACAGTGAGCACGGAATACGAAACTAAAGGCGAGATAAAAGTTGAGAACTACTATATTCAGGAGAGTTTGGCATTCCAGGAGTTGCCTCTTTGCCGTTGCTTCCGCCATCCCCGATTTGGCGGACTCCGTGCACGCGGGCAACGTTTGCTTTGTGCTGGGCAGCGTCTTGTTTGTGGTGGACGGGTATCTGCAGCACCGAGCGTCCGGAGCTTCCTCAAAGATAGAGGACCACACGGTGAATGCGAAACATGCGAAACACAACACCAAGAAACCTGGACATGGACATGTCGGACCGGATGCCCATATGCGGACGTCACATGAACCTCAGCTGCTCACGCCATACCTTTAGACTTCAATACTTTTGGCGCCTAGAGGGGTTTATGTATGACACGTCCCACTAAAAAAAATTAGCAAGGGATAAAAGAGCCACAAAGGAACACGATGCCAAGATGATGCAGGTGACCTAGCTCTTCGTTGCACAGGATGAGCCATGATAGCGGCCATTGCTCATGTCCTGGGCATCAAGAAAATTAACAATCTTGGACGCCGGGACGCCAATCAACCGCCTTAGGCGCGTTTGGGTCAGGTGGTTGTCAAAAGCAAGGCCCTTCTTTGGCCGACTCACGTCCTTTATAAGGACAGCAAATACGCGTCTGCAAGGGGCCGAAGCGGATGTTGACAACCATGGATCCTGGTATAGGCGCCACCGCGTTTTGGATCCTGCTGGCCGCGTTGCCCCTCAGTCGCTCAGGCTGAGCGCTGGATTTTCTGGCACATTTGATGAGAAACAAAGAAAGGTGCTGATTTGTGCTTCCGGCTTTGGACATCAAAAATAACACGAACGGGATTGCCATCCCAAGAGGCTCTTACGTCTTCAGAAGCCAGTTTTACTTCATGCAGGTAGAAGAAGAGGCCGGTTTCATTTTCACATTGCCACTGGGCAACCCAAGTTCAGTGTTTGGGAGGGCCGCATGTGTGGCTCCCCCCAACTGACAGTGAATGAAATTTCAGACAGAGCACCACCCAAGTTTCCAACTGAGGGTCACAGATGAAGAGGGTTCAGGGTTTGGATTTAGGGTTGTTGGGTCTGTTTTGAAAGCCTACCCGCATTTGTAAATGGGTGTGACAGTTCGCAATTGAGGGATAAGCCCAAGAAACGTCGACACTTTTGTCAAGTTGGAGTTTGACCGGAAGCCGTTGGAGCACGTTGAAGGCTTTAGGCGGGGTCTGCGTTGCTCGGAAGTAGCTGCAGCTTGATGAAGCCTGTTTTGTTTTTTTTGTTTTCTTCGGGGTGAGGGGTGGGGGGTTGGGCAAAGAGTAAGCGCGAAGGATGCCCTTAAACATGGGACAGCCCTTGATGATCAGCCGTGGGTTGTACCTGAGTATCCATTACCCCAAAGTCAACACACGTTTCGCCAGGTGTACCCAGTGTCCACGACATTCCCCACTCAAGTTCGACTGTTTGACCAACGCGAGCGTAGAGTCGCCACCCTCAAACAAATGAGAGTGTTTTTTTTGAAGGTACCCTTTCTGGTTGGGTTAGAAACCAAAAGGAAACCAACCTTTTTGGACGTTGCCGCGTATTGCTTCTTCTCCTGTTCCATGGCGTAGTTTGTAGGAGGGATGGAAATCTCCAGTTGGTTTTTGTTCAAATAGTCTGAAGAGTGAGAAAGAGAGAGAAATAATATATATATATATACAGTATGTATGTGTATGTATGTGTATTTTGTCCTCCATGTGTTTGGCGGTTTTGCCTGGAGTGGGGGCCTCATATCCAGTACGAGGCACAGCCCCCGCAAGGGCTCGCTGCCAAGCCTGCTGGAAGAGTCAAGGCTGCAACCTCAGATGAGTGCGGGGCCAGTTGGTTTTTGTTTTCTTTCGGATTCTTCGCAAGGCTTTCCTTTGTCCCGCGATAAAGCCACCCCGAAAAGGGTACCCTCCCACCAACAAACATGGAAGTGCACAAAGGCCATTTCCAAGAGGAAATTCGTCTTTCTACAGGGGTCTGTGCACCAAGCCATGTTAGCTGGTGGGAGGGGACCCCTCGAAAAGGATACGCCGTTGGTTGCAGTGCGGCGCCTTTCTCTTTGGAGGGGGTGTCCCTTGAAAGTCCATTTCCCGACAAACAGAGTGGCTGGGGTTTTGGGGTCGATATGGGCGACCCCAAGAATGGTTGTGTTCCTTTCGCTTTCCATTTGAACCAAGGGGAAAAGGGTCCCCTACTGTGCCCAAAACCTCAGTGGGCATAGACGAGGTTCTACTACCGCGCCAGAAATCCGCGATGGCTGATTTGATGTTTGCGTCTTTAAGTTGGGTGACTCGTTGAAAGGGGTTCTAACAAATTAAATGGGTTTTGGAATGTTGCATGTAAGTTTGTTCTTTTCAGCTGAAACCCTTTTCATTAGAACCCGCTCGGTGTTCGCCTCATTGAACGTGAGCCAAAACGGGCCCCTCGTGCTGAGTCAAAGGATGGGGCACAGCAGGCTTGCGGTCCACGTTCGCCAGGGCCAGAGCGCTTCCATCCGGACATGGCATTCTGCCAGTCTCAGTCATGGGTATCCTTCTTCGCCCCTCTTGGCAAAGGAGGGCTTAGTCCCTATAAAAGTTCCTACATAGTTTGCAACAATGAGTTTGCGCCTGTAGGTTTCAAAATGCCCCACTCCATTCTAATCACTTGTAGTACTCATTCGTGTGTCCCCTTGTCGCTCGAACGCACCTTCCACAGGCCTCACTCCAAGAAGAGCGGTCCTCGCTTCAGCTCGCCCGTCCGGGCCGCGGAGACGCCGTTGGAGTGTTCCTTTCTTTGGGTCGTGAATCGCTCGCGTCGGAAGGGACCCCTCGATGGGAGAGGACCAAAAGTGGCAGTTTTGGGATCAAAAAAAGAGGACCCTGAACTCGAGGAGCAGGATGCAGCATCCTAGAATGAAGTTTGTAGAGCCCATTTGGGTCACCCAATTCCAACCATGCTAATGTCGGGATGGTAGAAAGCATATTGAAAGGCAAACCCAAAGATCCTTGCGCCACTGTAACAAGGGTATGCTTCTGGATTGGCCAACCCTCCACATGAGCAACTTCTTGGTGGATCGAATTCAGGGTCCACTGCCTCAGCCTTCAGAACCCAGGACAATTCCTCCTGTAGAAATGGTCTGCCTGGCCAGCTGTGATCAAGATATACGAGAACAGGCAGATGGGCGAAGCAGGGGTGAACTTGGTGCAAGACAAATCAATAAGATGGAGGTTCCCGTTTGACCGGTGGATTCCCTCAACCGATCACATTCAACAGAGTTCTCTATATCTCCTTGTTGGGCGGTTTCAAACGTCACCATTTCGGGCCAATTTGCAGTAGGAGTAGTTTTGGTGTCTACGGACACCTGGGGAGTCCTTAAGCTACAAAGTTGGAGAGAGTTCACGTCGCAGCGGCTGGGAGCAATCCCTGGTGAAGGGAAACCTGCAGGAATCCCATGGCGGTTCCCCAAGAAGACAAACCCAGAGGCCAGCATTTCCAGTCGCCTCAATTGGCAAACATACGGAAGCCGAGCTCAAATTTGCCCCACAGAACCCAGGCTCCCTAAATTTCCAATGTCCTCTTGCAACAAGTAATCACATAGGGGACGGAGCCCTTGTGGTAGGATTTCCCATGGTGAAACCCAACCAACCGCCCTACCATTCCAACCGGAGGCCGGACCCCCCCCCGCCCCAGGCCTTCCATCGTGCCTCCGCGCCGGCGCTGCACCGCCGGGTTGAAGCGAGTGGGAGCCCCAAGATCGTCCTCACGCGTCGGGTTGGGGCTTCGCAGTTCCAGTCCCACATCCAGGGACCGAGTGGGAAAGCAGTTTTGTCAAGGAAGTGGGAAATTCCTACTTGGGTCCCACATCCAGTGGGAAAGCAGTTTTGTCAAGGAAGTGGGAAATTCCTACTTGGGGGGAGTGGGAAACTTGTTTAAACCGCACTATATGAGAATGTTCAACATCCCGTAGGCCCTGGTTGCCGGTTGCAAGCAACAGGCTGTTGACACAGTAGCGGTAGCGTGTTCTGAAACGAGGCTGGCTGCACACTGACGGTGAAAAGAACCGAGTAAGTGGCCGGGGACTGCGCAGGTTTGGATCAAAACCCCCGCAAAATCCGCTCAGCCGGGTTCTGACGGGCCTGTCGAAAAATATCCAGCGTGTGGTCCATTGAGGAAACGAAATGTCCTGCAGCCAGGCAACACGCTCATTTTCCCAAGTCCCTTATGATACGCGCGCTTATTTTGACCGTGTGAGTGTGTGTGTGTGGAGGTTTCTCATAATGCCTGTCTCATAGCATTGTTGGTTCCTTTTGGTGTCCCTTTAAAAGCCAACCAAAAGGTGGTCCACCAATTGAAGAAGCACTCGTGTGTGCGTGTGTGTTCTGTGCGAGTTGAAGACATGTCGTGGAAACGGTCACGTGACACTTGCCACCTCTTGCAAAAGACCTGGATCTAGACATGAGAGAGGGCCTTGAAGAACCGCCTTGAAAGCCCACGTTTTCGGCAGCTCTGGAGTCTGACATTCAGCGAGCTCACCAGGTTGTTTCCGGAGCCAAGCGAAACGGTGTGACTGGAATTGACTGGATTGCTATGAGAGAACACCACAAATTATCCCCCCCTTTAGCGGAAGCCCAAGCTCTGCCCAATTTCCCTGAAGAATCCTCCGAGTTCGCATTTTAGATTTATGGAATGTGGAGATAGATTTTATTGATATAAAGGTTTCGCATTGTGACGTATACTTAAGTGTGGTGGAATATGTAAGACTGTTTTGTTTCGGATTCGCTTTTTTGAAGGAGTTGTGTTTGTTTTGAGTGTTTTTTTTGTTGGCAGTTAAAAAGAATAGGGGTTGTTTTATATGGTTTTTATGTTTGGTTTTTGTAATTGTGGCTTTGTGTTTAACCTTAGTAGTTTAGTTCAGAACCAAACAAAGCCCACCATTAACACGGCACCTGACAGGGGATTCCTTGAAGAGGATATTGGTCTTCCAGCTATCTTAGCACAAGTGCCTTGGGTTAGCGGGAGGGAGGGTAGGTGAAATATTTGGCGCTGTCGGTGCTAAGTCTAAGGCCAGTGAAGGACAGCAGTCTCAAGGAAAGCGGGAGATTCCCGAGGCCCTGTTGCTCAGTGCCCTTTTTGCCTTTTTTTTGCGAAGGGTTCCCCTTTCACATGTCAAGCAGCCAAGCAAGGATGCCCTTTTGTGCCATGGCCACTGGGCATCTGAGACGGATACAGGCGCTCCTTTTCTTTCCCCATGGCTCCGGAACCTTCCCTCCGCGGAATCCACGGAATCCGCGGAATCGTGTGCCAAGGCCAAGGCCTCTTTGAGCGGCCCATCAGCCCCAGCAATGAGCCAGGCATCGATGGATGAACATGGCGCCGATGTCACGGGGAAACGAGCGCACTGAGGAGGCATTGCGGCAAAACGAGGCCACTATGAGGCCAATATGACGTACATCCTGTGCTTAGGGATGCCTTGGTTCAGGTTTTGGAGTGCAGGTTGTGTGTGTGTGTGTGTACACTGCCCGAAAGTGCCTATTTCTGATCATCAAATGGACCTGATGTATCCCCGGAACTCAGTGAATGTGGCGCCCATCCAGCCTGGAATCCTACATTAACGACTTTGCATTGGAAAAAAAGCTGCTGTTTCGCAAATGTAGCAATACTGTTGGATGAGTTCAAATTGAACAGTTTACTTGGACCTCCATGCAAGAGGACACATGACACCGCTGTGGGAAAGGCCAAGGACACACGGTGCTTTCGATCTCTGTTGCCGAATGCAAGTTTGAATCTGAGACACCATGAAGCAACCAAGGACAAGTACTCAAGTACTCTTTTGGCTTATGAATCCAAGTTGATCAAGAGGGAAGCCCGCAGCGGGCTGAGTTCCCCAAACAGAACGCCGAAAACTTCCTGGTGGCCCCTCAGGACTCGAAGCTGCAACCTGCGTTCGGTCCTTGCTTTTGCGCCATTTGGCCGCGAGTCCCGAGAGGCGGTGTGGACTTGTTCCAGAGGCCAAACTTGTTGCACGTGCGTAATCTCCTCCAAGTTTGCATCATGAGAACCTCCCAAGAATTAGAATGCTTATCCGAAACTGGAGAATGTAATTCGATCTATTGGAGTGACTCTTTGCGGGTTTGCATGTGTCTTGCAGACCAGTCAGTGATTCCGATACTCTAGTTGTTCGATCTAATTAGAATAAGCTGCACACATATAAAAATAGAACAACCATGTGTTTGCTGCAGCATTCCAGAAATCATAAACCTTGAATCTCCGACTATTCCAAAGATTTGGATGGAATATCGCAAATGTTTAAAGTCGCCCCTATCATTAGGTATCCCAAAAGACCTCAACAAATGAGAATACATAGACCCACCAGTTTCGAATTCGCGGGATGAAGATGGTTGTTTTGTTTTGTTTCGGTGTTGTAGTTTTTGTATTAGGAAGGGGGGGGGGGGGTAGGGTTCTTCTAGTTTCCCAGACGGGGCTGCGCGCCTAGAATGAATCTTTCCTCACGCGGCTGGTTGCACGGGTCCATATACAACCCCATGGCCATGTTGGACCCTTTCAAGGGCTGGTTTCCCAGCCTTCTGGCGTAGCAAACGGTGAGTTTACCCATAAAACTAGGGGTTCAGTCTGTCACCCGGGGTTTCTACATGGACGTTGGCACAAACGGCTTTTGACGGGTGGCAGGCCCCCACGGCCGGCGCTCGGACTACGAGGAGGCCTGTGCCAAGAGTGGGCTGCTGCCGAAGTTCGCCCGGGCGGTGCAGGAGTGGGTCACGCGGGTCACGGGGTACGCGGGGGTCTCTAGTGCTACCTTTTCCATTTCCGAAGTCTGAACCCAGGGATCCGAATCTTTCTAGAAATCCGGAAAACTCAGGGAAACGGATCCGGTTTTCGAAAAGAACGATGGTTGGAAAGAATGGGGAATCAACCCTTAGAGGGTCCATGGGGAAGACTCTCCCTCGGTCAGAGGTCAGAAGTTCGAGACGTCTGTCTGAAACGCAACCCACTTAAAGGGGCCAAGCCGAGATCGGCAGGCCCAGACCAGTCGGTTGCTTACTCTTTTTTTGAGTTCCCTTTGAAATCAACTCAAGGTTGCCCTTTGTTTTTCTAATGGCTACTGGCCTTCTGAGCAGGGGTGCTTTGCGTATGTTGTATCTTGGATGCTTTTCAGCTTAAGGGTCAACGGCCCAAATCCTTTATTGGGGTTGAGCTTCGCCCCCTTTCTTTCCATCAGATTTTCTCACAGTCCCCCCACCCTCACCCTCCCTGGTTGCATTTGCTTTTCAGCTTGGTTCAAAGGCTCTGTCCACTCGTTTTTCTCCCCGGTCCCCCCCCCCCCCCCCCCGGCCCCGCCCCCCGCCTTCGAGGAGCGCAGGGGTCGGGACACCTTGGACCTCAGCGGCCTGGGCTTCGGCGACCTCCAGCTGCGCGCCATGCCACGCGGCAGGGCTTTGGGCCGGGGCTCGGCCCCCGCCAGATCTGTGGGGCAGTCTGAGGGAGGTTACCCTCCCTCCAACCATCGAAGTGGACAGGGGGCTTCCGCAGGAAAACAGTCTTTCAACACCCTCCTGGCTTCCATGATTGTTGGAGGGAGGGTAGGACTGGAAAACGGTTGGCCAACTAATTTGGGTCTTCCGGATTAAATGTATCTAAAAGTATCTAACAGTTAAACTTTTAGCAGGGGAGCAGATTTCGCAACCGAGAGATGTTTTGTTAAACCAAGTCAAACTAAGACATGCGCCTTTTAGGGTTCCCTTTTTGGAGACACCTTTGAAATGATGCCAGGGGGAATAGAGTTACCCAAGTGGCACATTGGGAGTTTGAAACACTCCATGCACCTTGAGGACAACCTTGGGGATTTGTCTTTTCCATATTTATTGGACACCACCCGTTGGAAAGGCACGTCCACTCAGTGTATTTTGCGTCCAATTGTCTGCGACCTTTCCAATTCAGCTAGGGAAGCCACCGGATTTTGAGGGCATCTCATTTTTCCTGCTGGTTCTCAGTCTGGAACGAGGGAACGACCCCTATTCATCGATATGTCCCTTTCGGGGGCCTAGGTTCATTCCCAAACCTATGGAAGTTCCCTGCCGAGAACCAGCACGTTTTGAAACCTGATTTATCTTAAAGGGAAAACCACCCATTTTGAGGGTGCAGTGCATTTGGGTTTCATTACGTT
Source organism: Effrenium voratum (assembly GCA_963377175.1). Classification (NCBI taxonomy): domain Eukaryota; class Dinophyceae; order Suessiales; family Symbiodiniaceae; genus Effrenium; species Effrenium voratum. Next base: position 565,157 of record CAUJNA010002424.1, on the reverse strand, counting down.
CAGTTCGTGACAGGGGAACCACCCATCAGGTTGCCCTCCATTGGTGGTTTGGATGTCTGGTTTGGACGCAGGGCACATGAGAACCACACCCAATCTCCGACCAATCCACACCACCAAGAGGGCAGCTGAACTCATTTGGGGGTTTGTCAAAAATGGTGCTTTGACCCCTTTTCAGCTTTTATTCAAAGGGAAACCAAAAGGACACCCTTGCCATTTTAGGTCATCGATTCCTTTGAGAAACCCCTCATGACAGAGGCGAGAAGGGGAAAAGGCTTCGACTCCTATTTCAAGAATCCCGTTTTAGGAACCCCACCGTCCCGCTGAGGGTGAAAGTCTATTTTCCTTTGAAAGGGACAATTTTTCTGGTGGGTTAGCATATTAATAATCTAATATATATATATATATATGTTTTCTACATACATATATATATATATATGTATACATATCGCAGAGTAGAGCTGACACCTTCAACTAGAACAAAGTGGAAATACCCGCACTCCTTTGCAATAAGTGCACACTTGCAGTGGTGGCAACAACTTATTGTGGGTATAGCATCATGACGTTGCATTTGACACTTAAGGGAATCGGCAAGACGTAGGGGTCCTATAAGAGGACACCTCCCAAGAACTGCAACCTTGCATCTTTGGCTCAAGAAACAGCGAGCTCCCCGGGTCGAATTGAATCCCTTAAAAGGTCCCGGCGGGTGTTTGACTGTTACAACATTCTTATCTTGTGAGAGGGATAGGATCAGGTTCATTTCGTTCTCCATAGCCGTCACTTGACCTTGCCTTTCTTGTGCATACAAGCCACCGTACTCGAGGCCAACAACTTGATTCCTTTTGGTACAATCCAACTTGTCCCTTGGAATCTTCTAATAGAGGAAGGTAGGCGCCGCCGGGGGGTGACCATATGTATATATATATAGTCTTGTATATGATGTGTACTTCTGGGTTCCATGTTAGTGGAGAGGCCTTTCGCCCCCGGACCGATTCCGGATTTCGATCCCAGGCTCTGCGACCGCCAGCTGCTACCGGCGCCTCTGGTGCGGCGCTGGCGCCTGCGGGATGCACGGCTCAGCGGCGCCGGGGTGGAGGCGAGTGGCCGAAACCTTAGGAGGTTTTGGGAAGTTGTGGGGTGGGGTTTTGAGAGCAACACACCTCATTCCAGGCGTTTTTTTTACAAATTGTTGTGGGGGTGGGGTGGTGATACAAAATTTATCATGTTTTCTCCACAATTGAACATGGAGGGGGTTTTGGGTGGGGTGTACAAACCCAAAAAAGGCTGGTTTTTGCCAAAACGAGATTCCTCTGAGCGTTGTTGGGTGTTTGGGGTTCCATGTCAATTTGTCCGGGAGTAAGATCCGACGTAGAACTTTTGTGCTTGTTTCCACGATAATTATATGGGCCAGGAGGGCCTTGGGCTTGCTCCCAAGGGCGCATGTTTCTCAGCTTCCTTGGTGGCTTGGATTGGTGGCCAGGAAGGGCTCCCGTCTACCCTCTAGAGCCAGGGGTCCAAATTTTATCTTCAACTATGAATCCAAACCACAAAGTGAGGGCTGCCTGATTGGGAGGTGTTTCGAAACTTCCACCATTGCCGGTAGCAATTTCAGTTAAATGAGCGAACAATCAGGATGAAGGTCCTCTACTTGCGGATCCCTTGGTTTAAGTTTGATTGTGGTCGTTTGGGTTCCCTTTACATCAAAGTGCCTTCCCTTTGTGGTTTTGAAAAGAAGCTGTTTGTTCTGGGCGATTGAACCGCAATCCACACAACCGGATTCTGTTTGTGACTAAATCACCCAAGTAGGATCCCCTCTCGGATATCCTGTTGGTGTAAGATGGCATCACCGTCATCATCATTACCATCATTACCATCATCATCATTATCATCATTACCATCATCATCATCATCATCATCATCATCATCATCATCATCATCATCATCATCATCATCATCATCATCATCATCATCATCATCATCATCATCATCATCATCATCACTACGATTTATGATATTCTGATATGATCAATGATGATATTTAATGTGATTGTACTTCAGCTTAATGTATTACTGCATCTCACTCAGCTTGGTGGTAAACTGAGGTTGGCCAGGGCATCTGAAGTTTTGACTCGTTGAGCCTCACAGTGACCCCCTTCAAGTTGCTCTTTGGTTCGAACTTGAACCTTCTGACATTTCTAGAGTCTGGCTATTTCCCTACTAGCAAGAAGTTTAGCATTTTGGGGGTCAAAGACCAACCCAGTCACCTGATAAACCATTGGCTGGTACCCCTGATCTCTATTTGGAACCGGCTGGTAGCTTCTGAAATTGGGCAAACCCTGCAAAAAATACGGCTGTGGGTCAAAACCAATCGGATCCCATTTTGGGGTAGGTGAATTCACCACCCACTCTAGAACCTATTTTAGTGATTGGATTGGGATGTTCAATGGGGGTGCGATTTGGCTTTTGACATGGCCATATGAAGCAGGTCGCAGGCAGAGATGGCCCCAAACCCCCAACCCCCCCGCTACTTTTTGGACTTTTGGCAGAGATTACAATGCACCCCGAGTTGAATCAGCACTTTTTCGAACATCATGGGGTGGGGCTGCCGCCCCCCAACCCCCTCGCTACTTTTTGGGTGTTTTACAAGGAAAAAATGCACCCGTATTTGAATCCTCACTTTTTCCATCATGAGGGGGACCCCCCTGCTGCTTTTTAACATGCCATACATAAATGCCTACGTACCTTGCCGGAGAGGAACTGATGATGCTGAGGATATAGGAAGCTCTCGATTTGCAGTGTTTTTTCAGTGTGTTTTTGGCAGAGAATAGAATGCACACCTCATTGAATCATCACTATTTTCGAACATCATGGGGGGGGGGCTGCGGCCCCCCAAACCCCCCAGCTGAGTTTGGCTGCACGGCAGGCGCTCTCTGCCAAGCTGGCGCCGCAGACGGAGACCCGGCGGTTGCGGTTGTGAGGTAAAAACTGGCCGCGAGGTGATGGACGAAGAAGTTTGGGGTGATCATTGTCATCTGCTAAATCGCCCACCAGCGAAGATGGAAGTGCACAGACCCCTGTAGAAAGACTAGTGTCCTCTTGGAAAGGGCCTTTATGTACTTCCATGTTAGTTGGTGGGAGGCTAAATAGCCCATGATTATTTTAACTTCCCCTGACGGAAACCTAAAGGTTCCCCGTGACGCACTTGGACTTCTCGAGTACCTGGCCGCAATGTCCAGGTTGTTTCCGCCAGCTTTGATGCAGCGCTCTTCGGGCAAAAGAAGCACCCCCCCCCTCCCGAGTTTTGATGCTGGGATCAAACCACCGGGAAACCACCATGAAGCCATGTTTTCTAGATCAACGTCTGAAAGCGCGAACCCATGTAGAACCCGCCACCCCGCCCAGTCTAAACGCTTGTCTGGTGAGTGGGTTCACTCAATGCGAGCCTCTTTGATACACAAACTTTGGCTGAATACAAAGCGCTGCTGCATGTTTCAACACAAACAAGCCAACACTGAATTCTTCGTTTTCCAGCAATTGATTTAGTGCTCAGTTGAAATGTTGGATTGCCCGACTTGCATGGCGCAACTCCCGTGTATTCTCAAAAAGGCACTGGGATATGTCCCGCAAGGCTTCCCCTGCCAAAAGCCAAAAGCGACACCTCGACGTCGCTCATCCCTAGGGGGAAACGTTATAATCTCTCTAAATCCTAAAAGTCAAGTCTAAGGGCATCACTGAAAATCGCTAGTCGAGTGGACCAATCCAGATGTTCAAAAAAACTTTTAGTGTTTATCCCAGTTCCATCAACTTAATATGGGTTTGGGTGTTTTTGGAGAGTACCCTTTCCAGGTTGGTTCAAAGGGAAACCATTTTGGTGTTCCCATGGGAGCTAAACAGTACCTGTTCTAACAAATACCCATCCTACGAAGAGCCATATTTTCCAAAATGAAAACTCGAGTTCTTACCCCGAAGTGCACATACTATACAATACATATATGTATATATATATATATATGTATACATACACACGCAGTGAATATGCTGCATCCAAAAGTATACATACACAGGCACTACATAAACGTATGCACAAATACATGTACACAGTTGTAGATACGAGATACACCAGTGATATGTTGGCACCCACTGGACTACTTTTTGAGCCCAGCGGTACCCAGGAAAAGAAAATGGTGCATCCTCGTGTGCAAACTTGGTCCGTTTCTGTGAAGGATGTATGTAACACAAGACCCGGAAACAAATTCCGTGTAATGGATGGCATATCAATACATATATATATAGATAGATAGATAGATAGATATGGTACCCCCCCCCCCCCAGGGACCTACATGTATATATATATATACACATAAATCCTGTTTTGCCGTACATCCAACCTGTTGTTCCCTGCAGCACACAGGAGATGTTGGACCTGGCGCGCAATGAGATGGGCGCCAAGGGCGTGCACTCCTTGGCCAGCTGCTTGCGCCAGAGGCTGGGGTCTGAGGCTTCGGGGAGCAAAAGCACCCCCGAGATTCGGGTTGGATTCATTCGCCTCGGCGAACGAATTTCTTGCGATTGGGGATTTGCTCGGGTGTTGGGCTATTGGGTTTTTAGATGCGTTGCGTCCAATTTTTGTTTGAGTTCACTCTGACGCGTGACCCCCATATGGTCCGACCCAAGTTTGTTTCGGGGACCAACAGCGCAGGCTGCTGCCGCAGCTCCGGTGGCTGGATTTGTCGATGAACGGCTTGCGGGATGGCGCCTTGTGGCCGCTGACGGATGGGCTGCTGAGCTGCCCGCACCTGGTGCGCCTTGCACCTCGGGCGAGACTTGTGAGCTTCCCTCCGTGTCGTTTTTTGAAGGAGGTCTACTGGAATATGTGTTTGTTTTTCCTTTGCCCAGGGGACATAAGAGAATGGAGGTAACGAAGAACCGAAACAATTTGGGAGCTGATTCTCAGTGTCGCTTCCCCGAGTGTCCGTGTCGCTTTTTGGAAGGAGATCTATCGCTACTCTCAGTTCAGTGACACCCTTTTTCCCCCTTTTTTTTTGGTGGACGCCCCACTAAAAATGGTCTTCCCCAAAAAGGGTTCCCTTTTTTTCCAGGGTCACTCAACAACTGAGTACTGGAAATCTCTAAGTTTGGTTTTCCTTTTTCCAGAAAACTTCAATGGCCAGCGAACGCAAGGTGAGGGACCTCACTGGGGGCTTTGGGGAGCGGCAAGGTGGCTTAGCCATTGAGGTCCATAATGGGGGATTCGCTTTGGTCTTCTTTGTGACCACCTTTGTTGGTTCCCAGGCGCGTTCGCCATTGGGAAGGTACCTTGGTTTTGAAATGCTGCGGCGGTAAAGGAGTCAGTGGGTTCTTGCCGTTTCCTCTTGGTTTCCCTTTATTGGCACCCAGCAAGGGGGTGCTTTGTTCTTAGGACTAGACATTGACTGGTGTCAATCTTCATTGCCTTGTGTGGTGCTGAACAGACCATAATGTGTTGTTTGATTCCTGTTAAAAGGAAACACAAATGAGACGGGTATGTTTTATTTGTCGAGCAATCAGTCATGCGTTTCCTGTTTGCTTTCCTTTAACTGCTACCCAGCCAGAAGGGTGGTTTAGACCAATATTTACGGTGCAAAGCATTCTGCTGGCTTCATATATTTCCCCGGAGCCTGATTTTCACTCTTGGAGCCCTTCCCGAATCTTGGTATCTGGGGTCATTGAGCTCCCAAACCAGGTCCCGGGGATTTGGGACTCGATTGGCAGAAGCCATCAGGCCAAGAGGGCTGGGAAAAGGCCCCTGGTTCGTACTGCCATAGGGTGAGAAGTTCACATCACTCCCAGGGCCAGGATTTCTCAGAATCCAGAACGGGCAAAAAGCGATAGCGTGCCTCATGTTGCTCGAAAGAGGCAGGCCCCAGGCTGTTTGCTGCCCTTAGGAGCTGAACCACAACTGCATCGAGGAAGGCGCGAGATGGGTGTACCGCAATCTGATTGGCAGGCTTCGTGCTGGAAGTAAATTGAAAATTATCCACCTGGGAATACTGAGCTCATGTGTTTCTTGGGGAGAGCCATCGCTTTTGCCGGGCTTCTCTGATTTGTACGGTGATCCAGATTGATCCAAAGAGGACATTGTAGGACGGAGCTTACAACCGGCTCATCCACATCCCCACTAGCTTCTGCTCACACAGCCATCCTGTCAGGATCTCCAAGCGAAAGCTGACTGACGGACGCTTCAAAAACCAGTATTTGGCTGTAGCCTTGGAGCCCTTGGGATATGAATTGAGGGTTCACATGAGCACGCCGAGTGCAAAGGGTCCACCAATTTTGAGTGCTGAGCGTTGTCAATTTAAAGTTTGAGGTACTGTTGCAAGGTAACCCCACAAACGGCGATTCAATGATGAAAGTGCCGGGCCAGAGGGAGTTCATGTCCGGCCAACAGATGTAACAGCTGATCAGCACGTGAAAAGCCCTTACTGTATTTGTCTGGGCGGGCCAGACTTTCGAGAACCATCTCACTTTCTATCTCGGCAAGCAAAACCTTGGAACCACTGCTTTTTCAGGACAGCAATCATGTCCGCGGGATATTTTCAGGACACGATTCTTGGGAATGCACGGGACATGTTCAGGAAACCATTTGTTTGGAAAACTCTCAAGGCTTGTTTTCGCACGCATTCCCAGTTTCCAACAACAACGCACACATTTCCAGTGTCCAACAAAAAACACATGTCATGGGCTGTGTTGCGAATGCTGGGGTTCCCAACCAACAGCCCCTCCGCCCACCCGCTCGCCGCTCGCAGGTGGGGCCCTGGGCGAGCTGCTGGGCACCCACAACCGCCTGGCCAGGCTGTCTCTGCACAGCCGCCCGGCGAAACCCAGCGTTGGGAGACGTTTTGATGGGGCGGACCACGTTCTTGGGAAAGGGGAGGTTTGGTTGGGGGTGGGGGGGGGGTTGAGGGGGGGGAGGAGGGGGGGGAGGAGGGGGTCCAGGGTCCTTTGTTTTGGCTGCGGGGGTTGGGGGGGAATGGTTGCCATGTTTGTTGGTGAAGAATTTGTTGGCTTGAGTAGGGTGACGTGTCTTGTTTTTTGTTGGGTTGACGTGGTTTTTGGTTTGAGCGGGGGTGATGGAGCTTCTCTTTTGGTTTGGGGGTTGACATGTTCAATAGCGTATCTTTTGTGTTGTTTGGCGGGTTGATTGTTTTGGGGTTGGGGGGGACTCCTTTTGTTTGGGGGTTATGTCGTGTTTTGTTGAAACAATGCTGCTTTGGGTCGCTGGGTGTGAAAACAGCACCTCGGGGCCGCTTCTCGAGCTCCTTTCACTGTCACCTGTTTTGTTTGCTTTGGGCAGGGCTTCTGTTCAGGCCGCTTTTGTTCATGTCTTGTCTGTGTCAACTGATTGGCCCACTTTCCCTGCAAAGTCATTGCTTTCTTTCCCAGTGGTGCCCTTTTTCCCCTTTCTTTTTTGTCAGGATTCCCCTTTAAACTCAACCCAACAAAAAAGGTGCCCGTTTCTTTTTCCCATGGCCACTGGGCATCTGAGATTGTGTTTGCTGAACGGTTTGCTTGAGCCACAAGTTCGGTCCTTGTCCAAGCCGGGCGCACGCGCGTACATCAGGCAACGCCCTGAGCGGCGCCGCCTTGTTCGAGGGCCTCCTGGCCAACGCCCGCGCCGCGGCGAGCAACGAGAGCGTCTCTTTTTTTAGCTTCACTAGGTCCTCGCAGTAGTGCCCTTTTACCCTTTTTGAGGGGGGAGGGTTCCCCTACCAAAATAGACCACAGAAAAACGGGTACCCTTAGTCTAACCTCTCTACTGGAGGACCTAGTTCAGTTTGATGAGCAAATCCACAATTTACGTGCCTGCCGAGGCGCTTGTGATCAAGCGGGGGGGGGGGGGGGGGGTGTCATGCCGCAGCCATGCCGAAAAGAGATAAGTTGGCATCAAAGTCCATGACGCATAGCAACACCATGGTGTTCTTAGAATATGCGATCGAAGTCTCATGTAGATTGAAGTTCAAGTTCGATTTTTGGACATAGATATGCAGAAAGATACAAGTACAATCAATATGTAATAGATCATTGTAGACAGTCAAGTCGCTATAGAGATAACGTACATATACATATGTATACACATACATGCATGTATATATTTTGTTGATTCGAGGTGCATGAACACATCGGAACCTGCAGATTCAGATTGGCTGAGCTAACAGCTGCACATTTTAGAAACAGTGAACCGCGCAAACATCAACACAAGACGAAACACGTGCATCAGAAAGCAACCTCCAAAACCCTCCCACCTCAATTTGCATGTTGGTTCCAATTATTATTATTTTTGAAGGTGGCTTCTTTTGGGTTAGCTTAAAGGGAAATGAGTGGGACACCAGCAATTTGAAAGTTACAGTACCCTGTGTTGAGAAGAACAACACCACGGCTATGAATTTTTAAAGAGCACCTCAAGAGTGACGGTGGACAGCAAGTCCCAGCGAATGTTGATGTCCGAGGGTCCCCAACTGAAGCTCACGCCCAGTTGATGCTGGATGGACAAGGACACTGCTGAACATATGCTTGTTTGTTGGCACCTTGAACAAACGGAATCTAAGGTCATGGTACGGGCGGGCCACAAGCAAGCAAGCTTGACCCTGGATGTTTTCAAGCATCCACAATTCTGGGGTGGGGGTGATGGTTTGAAGGTATTTCGGGAACTGGGGTGGAGTGGAGACCCTGCCAAATCCCTGCTAAATCCTTCCAAACCGGCAAATCCGTTCTCTTTCGCGCTACAAGTATCACAGATTTCCCACCACCACGATTAGCCCCTTTCCGTGGTCGTTGCAGATGCGGGGTCCGAATTTTTCAGGCCGAGACGCAGAACCACGGAACCAAAGATCCATGGGAACCAAAGAGCCAAAGATGGGAACCAAAGAACTCCATGGGGAAATCCATGGGAAAACTTCAAACATCCGTCTGCAGGCTGCGGCCAGCTGTCCGACCTGGACGTGGCCTGGAACCACCTGGGCCCCAGCTCCGCTTGTGCCCTGGGCGCGGCGCTGCGCAGCTCCGTAGGGGCCTCAGGGGCCTCAGGGACCCCAGACGAGTCCCCCTCCCCCCCTCCCCCGGTTTTTCCGATGGATGGGGCCGGGCCTAGTGGCCGTAGGCCTCAAAAATGGGGGGGGGATTTTAAGTGTAGTTTTCCTGGTGCGTGGTAAGGGTGGTAAGGGGGAAGTACCAAGTGGCAACTGGCATGGCGCGAGGTGGGTCTCTACCATTTGGACCTGAGCTACAACAACTTGGGCCCCTCGAGCTGCCAGGCCGGGGCAACGGTGCCCTACATGGGCGGGGGGTTCTCAATACTTCCCTTGAACAACCAAAAAGGGGGTCCACCATGTTTAATTTAGGAAGCTTCCAATCATTGCAAGGGGAACAAGGGGAAGGCCCAAATCTAGTGTACTAGGGCGTACCTCCAATGATTAGGACGTCCGAAAGCCTCGAACACACAGAAAGAGAAAGGGAGTGGCAGGACCGCGTCAGGGCAGCGTCCTGGGCGTTCGGCCCTTCTTTGCCCCGATTCTCTCCCGGCACCAAAAACCTCACGAATAGCCATAGCAACGATTGGCGGTGCTTCCCTTTGGACCCATAGGAGGTCTTTCTCCTGGGTCGACCAATGAAACAAAATAAGAAACTACTGTTTGCTGTGCACGGATGTGTGCCGAGTTTTTAGGGTTCCCCATGTCCCTTTTTTTTTCAGGGAGCCTAACAAGAAAGGGATCACCAAAACAGTGTGCTTTGCATGCCTTGGATTTTATGTCGAGCAAGTCGTCACATCTTTGGGGACTTCGTCCTTTCTGGACTACCTTTCTGGAATGGTTGGGCACACATGTTCTGTATTTGGGACTGTTGTTCTTGAGAGTGCCGTTCTGGATTTTACCGTGTCTTGTTTGGGTCGTGTGTTTGCCGTGTTTGTTTGTTTGATGCTCACTTCCTTTCAGCTCGTAGCATGTTGCTAGTTTGACGGCCAGTAGTTCTTGGAAGCCGATGCGCATGCTTTGCAGGAGGCCGGCTGTTCTTCGCATACTTTCTTTGGGATTCCAGCCCCTCCCTTTAACCCCTGTTTTCCCAAAAGCGGACCCGGACCAGCCTTATCAAGGAGGCCTTCGTCGGGATGAATTATGAATGTCAGGGATTCAAGCCGACAACACCCGGCTCGGGTGGTTTCAAGCCAGGGGGCAGATGTGAAGGCCCATTTTGACGGGCTACCTGGTTTTGACAAGCGCTAGTGGGCAGAGTGTGGCCAACCCACATTCAAGCATGATTTGACCAACAGTACTTCAACAATCTCCGTTTGATGTCCCTGTGCAGCAGGTTTGGTGGTTCGTGCCCTAACTGTGTGCCCATGGCGGGTCTTATTTGGAGGGGCCCAGCACTGGAACACTGGAACCCTGAAACATTGTGGAACACTGGAACACTGGAACTGCAACACTGGAACACTGGACCACTGGAACATTGGAACACTGGGGCATTGGAACACTGGGACACCGGAGCACTGGAACACTGGAACTCGGGGCTGGTTTTAAAGAAAGAGCCAAGGAAAACCTCCGAGTTCGAGGGTTCCATAAGAAACCTATTTCTGCGCGTCAGGCGATTGCAGATGGCTTGCGGGACAACCACCATCTCTACGGCCTCCACATTGTCGGCAATGCTGCCCCGGGGCGGCCTTTATGCGTTTGATTCTTTGAGAGGGTATACCCTCGGATGTTGTTAATGGGAATCCAATAGGACCGCTCCGCTTTTGTTGGGGTTTCCCTATGCTGAGACAAGCGACACACCCACAAAGTATGGGTTGATCTCTGATACCGAAATCACCTTTAAGCTTTTCAAGTTATTCATCTCACTGGCAGAAGCTTGAAAGCAAAAGTGGTTTGAACCATTTTCTGGCTGTGCTTTTCACAGTCTCTTCAGGCATCCTGGGCCAAACTCCTGGGAAGATTGGTGGTTTCTGGAGAGAATTGGTGAAGCAAGTGGGGAATATGAATAACCGCTTAGAATGCTTGATCCCTTGACTTCGCCCCACTGATTCGTTGGCGGGGCTTTGTTTCAGGGACTGGCGCTTCCGCTTCAGTCCTTCCAAGTGCTTTCCCAGTGACCATTGCTAGTCGAGGTGGTTGCATGAACAACAAGTTACACGTTGGGATGCCTTAGTCTTCCAATACCCAGCTGTCAGCTTTGCTTAATGACACTGGGCTCCCCAGTGTCCAACTGCAGCTTTCGGAGCTAGGAGAATCACCCATTTCTGGGGTCGCCTTTTTCTTTTTTTGCGCCACTCGGATTTTCGCAACCGAAAAAACAAAGTCCCAGAGTGTGACCGAACTTGTATGTGCTTCCACATACCATTATAGATCAAGGCAAGCACCATGTGAAAACTAAAGTTGGAAGATCCATTTGGGTACCCACAATGATAGCCTGGTTTGGTACCTGATTAGGCCTTTCCCTCCAAAAAGGGCAAGCGAGAACTGGGAACGCGCGTGCCGCCGGGCATCCCTGGATCTTCAAGGGCTTTCACCGCAAACAGAAAGGCACGTTCAGTCCCATATGTTGCAGTTGGACAAATACCGATGCACAAAGAATCGTAGTTGAATGTGCCGCAAGGCTGATCGATTCCAAGGATCATGGTTACCTAAACAGAAGGGCCCGTCATGGGGCCCTTCTGTTTGTACAATCAACATGTTTTCAGCAAAAAGCACAGGGCCCCATGGCCCCATGGCCCCATGGCGGCCCGCTCTCTACACAAAAGGGGAAAGCTACCTGCGGAGAGTCACGCTGGATCGCCTCGGGTCTCCGAGGCCACCATCGACGCCGACGGCTTCCTCAGCGCCAACTTCGCGCGCACGGCGCGCCTTGGACCGGCGGAAGCGTCGACCGGCGACCGGGGTGGGTGCTGGATCCCTGGAATTGCGTTTCGAAGTGGTCTCAAAATCGCGTTGGGAGAGGGTGCGTTTGGGGGGGGGGGGGAGGAATTTCCCTTTACTGCAATAACTAATGAAGGTCACGTTGAGGCTTGCGCTTTCAAGCGGGGTGGAGAAGTCCACGCGGTTGCAGAGGACTCCTTTCGAGGGATGTTCGAACATGGCTATGCTCAGCCAGGTAGGAAGCCAGGAGATGGCTCCAGAGGAAAATCCAGGTCCAGGGTCCGCCCTGTTCTTCTCCTTTCAGGGGAGAAACCAGGAGAATACTTTCAGAATCCCTCTGCCCAGAGGCCTCCACTTCTTTTGGGGTCAATGACCTTTCAACTCAACCGACGTGAATTTGTTTTGCTGGAAGATCGCGTTTCCGCTTTTTTTAGGTACCTGTCAGGGCTACGAGAATTGCAGACCCCAAGAAGGCGAGTGCAGGAATTGTTTACAGTGTCCTGGTGAGTTCTTGCTCTTTGGCACAGCATGCAACTCTCAGTTCCTTTGTGAAACAAGAGCTTTTGTCATCTTGCAGAAGGGCCAAAACTTGCGTTCTCTGGGGGCGGCAGGCAGGGGGTAACGTATATTTACTATGTAGTATTTACTCTATACATATGCAACACACACACATGGGGACCCATAAATAAATAAATAAATAGATAAATCAATAAATGAATATATATATATATATATATACATGTTCTGTGTGCACACACACACATGTAGACCACGA
>CAUJNA010002424.1:527500-547500 GCA_963377175.1 Effrenium voratum | reverse complement strand
GCGTGGCAAGCGGAGGGGAGTCCTTCGTGGAGACACTCCGTGGGTCTCAAGAAAGGGACACCGTTGAGGGCTGGGTTTTTGGGGGAGCAAATGGGTGCCTTCTGTTTTTTGAAAAAGGACCCCACTCACATTAACTCGTACGGGGGCCCCAAGGATTCAACCCATAAGGGGACCCCCAAACACTATCTCCGGGAACTCGAAGCATTCAGCCCTTTAAGGGAACCCCCCAAACATGAACTCCGAAGGGGACCCCAGACATTAACCCAGACATGTTTTGTTTTGTTTGCTTCGTTTTGAGAACTCCTTCTGGTTGCCCGTTCGCACCCAACTTTCTGGCAGGCTGGCAGTGCCTGGAGCTCGCCTGGCCGCTGCGCCTGGGGGAGACCCCGCCCAAGGCTCTCGGGGGGCCCGAGAACCCCAGAACCCCAGAACCCGACAGGGTACCCGGGTGGTGGTCTTGAAGGAAGCCCCCAAAAGGAGCACCACGTGTTTTTCTTGTTTATTTTTTTACTTGTTTGGGGGGGGGACCCCTCTTCCTCAAAACTTGGGATTTGAGAGGATGGTTGGTGTCCTTTGGGTTCCCACTTTAAAACCATCCAAAAGCAGGGGGCTTTTGGTTTTGAGGGCACCATTTCCGTTGCGGTTTCCCAGCAAGTAATGTGCTCAAAGTCAGCTATGTGATATGTGTGCCTTTCTTCAGTCTTTTGACACGGCCACATGGTGAGATCTTTTGGTTCAGTGAGGACCGAGCCCTGGACATCATTAATTTGGGCAGCATTTATGTACCACTTTTCCCCAATCGCATTCATTCCCAAATGTCTGCTCCCGACAAACCACACTCAACAGCAAGAACCCATGGTCAATTACGGACAATTAGATTGTTTCGGAGGTCCCCTTTGCAGTATGGAGTTGGCTATGAAATAGAGAGCCCCCTGAAAAGTGGTTACTCTACCTGTCCTGCCTTGTTACTTTGACCGCCTCAGGCGGTCTGGTGCTTCACCTCCATCGACGGCTTTCGCTCTGGGCTGCGCCTGCGGAGGGATCCCCCCGAAGGCGCGTTACCAAAACGGCCGCAAGGGCCACTTCGGGGGTGGGGGACTCGCAGACACCCAGCGCTCAGTTGCCAAAGCAAAGGACCTTTTGGCCTTTTGCTTTGGACCTGTTTCTTCTACTTGCCCTTTGGGCAAGTCAGCGCTTGCTCTTCCCCTTGAATCAACTAGGAAAGAGGACGCCGGCTGCGAGTCTGGTGTCAAAATGGGGAGCCCTTGGTGGACAGCAGCGGCTTCCCAATTTCATTATCCAAACAGTGGGCATTCCAACGAGGGTGGTTTACCTAGGTTCCGCGAGCCAAGACTAAAAGTTGAAATCCCAAACAGATACTTCCACAGTTGTGGATTCGCAGGGTGTCTGTCCCCTCGACAAGGCCTGTTCCGTAAGCTTATTCTAGGCTTATCCAGAAAATGAGGGGTGCAAAGTAATACTTAAAGGAAACAAGAGCAGGACGCATGTGTTGTTCTCCCAGACCAGCAGCCAGCCACTGGTTTCCTGTTTCTTGAGGGGGCAACCTGTTTTTTTGTGGTTTGAATCAACCGGAACCCCCACAGGTTGTTTGTTTGAGTGCAAACTCTTTTGCCGCAGGGGTTGTCTTAAAGGCGGACCCAAGGACGCCGGGCCGCTCTCCAGAACCGCGGTTCAGGGTCGGCTCGAGTCAGAAACCTGATGGGGTCCTTTGGTTGCTCAAGATGGGCTTGTCTTTTGCACGAAGTTTCTTTTTGGGGAACCGGTTTTGTTCGGGAAGCCACAAGGAAACCCATCGGTTTTGTCCAACGTTTGGTCTTCTTTCTGAGGATAGTGTTTGAAGCCAAGCCAAAAGGAAGCCATGGGTGTTTCTCAACATATCAATCGCTCCCAAACTTAGCGAGGGTTTCCTTTTGGCTTCCCTTTGCCAACTCACAGGGGTTCCATCTCGGGCTACCGTATGAGCCATCAGAGGATGGAAGAGGTACATCGGACGAGCTCCATCACCAGTGAGCTGGAATCTGTGAGGCAACAGATTGAGGCGGTGAAGGAGACGAATGCTGTCACACTGAAGCCGAAGTGCGTCCGGAGAAGGAACGTCGCCCATCAAAAAAGTCCAAAGCCAGAGCATGAGTTCGGAGGTGCCTTGGCCTCTTTGTTTGGCTTCTTGGTAAGAGACCTTTTTCTTTTGGGCCAAAAGGCCTGGGGTGCACCCTGCTTGGGGCTCGTAGGGATGTTCATGGACCCTCTGGTAGGATTCCTGACGGAATCCTATTCAGGAAGCCATTTTCAGCCATGACACATAACAATATACTCCTTCCCCAAAAACATCAAACTTTCAATCCAACTGGTGCTCATGACCCTGTCCCCTTCGGCGTGTTAGCGGCGAGAGGGACGCCACCAAGGACAATCTGAGAGACCAGTAGAACTTCCCACGGGCATCAAAAGAGATCAGCACATGGAGTGTGGATGTGTCACTGAGCAGGGCTGGCTTGTTTCTCTTCTGCGAAGCAGGTTGGATCGCCCCAATCTGACCTCGGATTTTGGCCAGTGGCACTGACTCTGGATTGGTAAGCCTGACAGATTGATCAGGGGTTTCTTCCAAAGGTCAAGGATGTCCAGAAAGGAACGCCCTTTCCATATGCGTGAATCAACCAGAGCTTGAGTAATCCTGACTTGACCCACCCTCGTCCTAAACATCACAACTCAACGATTCTCGTTGTTGACAGCTCCAAAAATGCGAGGGCTCGGAGGCATTGGGTGCCTGATGGCTTGGATTCCTGAGGCCCTCCGTTGCGCTTCTTTGCGGCGCGTATGGTGCCGCGGAGCTGCAAGATCCTGGCGATCTTCCAGGCGCGTAAAAAGGATCCGCCCGAAGCGAAGACTCCCAGGTGTGGCCATAGGTAACCAATAGTCGAGATTGTTTTGTATTGGTATGCAATTTGGTTTTGAAAATGGGAATTCGAATTTTCAGCACTGTTCTTGTTGGTTTTAACATCTTTATATCACTGGACATATTTTCTTATTTGTGTTTCTGGAAGGAACAGCTAGAGTATTGAACTTTACGGGGTCTTAGAAAGGGATGATGATCGGGCGTCACGTGACGCAAAACCTCCACCTTGGTCGCGGAAGCAAAGACTCTATGCGCGTAAGATGGTGGTGAGCTGGTGGTGTAAGCAAAGATGACATGACATAGCAAATCATGACACGTTCACGTTGATTAGCAGATCCATTGCCTGGATATTGATTCATTCTATTTGCAGCCAATGGATATCGCATTTGCTAGTTAGACGAAGCGTTGTGGGCTTGTAACTGTCCATCGTCTGCCAATTATGCAGTCGCTTCCCTGGATGTATGAGATCTTTGCCGCCTAACATGACGATGGTGGCAACGATTTACATGCTGGGTTCAGTGTTGAAAAATGAACAATGATATGGCAAGCATCGCGTGACGGTGCAGCTCACACCAAAAGCCCCGAAGCCTCTGACTCCGTGGGCTCATCGGCCCAGGTGATCCCAGGTGAGCGTAATGTCGGCTGGAGTCCTGGAGTAAGTCCCCCAAAACTGAAGGATCGGACACCCCCCCCAATCAGTCGGTCAGGAGGTTCTGAATCTTGGGTTACCCTTAGTTGCAGGTTGCATTGCAGCCTTAGCTTGCCTTTTCCACTGTTTGCCTTTGTGGTGCTTCTCAATTCTCCCTTTCAAACGGCAACAGGTTACGTGTTGCAGGTCTATGTCTGGCCCAGGTTAGGAGAGTCCCTTCCTCTCTCTGGATGCTTCACCATGGCTTTTGGGTAGACTACTTCTGTTCCGATGGGATGTGATTGTTTTGGGAGGGCTTGAAGGCTTGGACTAATGAATGACCAGCTTGGATCACGACCAATCTGATTCTGCACCATGGGGTTTGGGTAGACAGCTCTGGCAGTTTGGGAGTTCCGGTGAACTTCATGACTTTGTTTTGAAGGCCCTCCGCAACCCCATATTTGTGCGGCCTTTATAGTACACCAGTCCTCCAACTGATCGAGTTTCCCTTTGAAGGGAGGTTCGGAAAGTAATGGCCCAATAAAAATTGGCTGGTGTTCGTTAGGTTTCCCTTGAAAAAGACCAAGCAACAAAGGGTCCGAATCCCATTTTTGAGACACAGAAGCAACTAGAAGTTGGCCAACGTCAGAGCCAATGCCAACTCGATCGATTCGAGTCCCTGGATCTTGACTCCAGGTGGACAGCGCTTTGCTCACCTCGGGTGCCACAGAGATGCTGGCGGCGCCTGTAGAGATTGAGCTGCGAGCCTGCGAGGTGGGGGGGGTGGACGGGTCACTGGCTATGCTGAGGCCTAGTTGGCGGGTTTGGAGGTGGTTTAGGGTTTAGGGTTTCAAGGCTGTTTTGCAACTGCTTAGAAGTGCCCAAGAGAAAACCAGTCAAATCCTGAAACAAACGTGTCTCGTGCTTTGGTTTGAACAATATCTAACAAAAACAATACCCTAAAGAAGGTGGTTGCCAAATAGTCCCTAAGTGTCTAGCGCTCCCTAAGCGGGGGCTGGGGGAGGACTCAATGACAACAAATCACTGCCCAGATGGACCGAAATGGGACTTCCCCGTGCTGACGACTGGGTAATCACCTGGGTTGAACATTCCACATTGTATGATTCGAGGGTAAGTAGCCCTGTTGAGTATCCATGTCCTCATTCTGAACTTACCCTTCACAAGGCGCCATGTTACAATGTTATATCATGGTTGGTATTTGGTCCATACGTCTTTGTCAGCAGTCCCCTATGTTGGACCCATTGTAGAACGTGGGTTGTAAAGGGTCAAGCTTGGCAAACTAGACAAGTGTTTGCCGGCTGCAAATAAGGGGACTTGTTGAAAGCAATCTATATTATATATATATATATATTATAATATGATATATATATATATATATATGTGTTATGTATATATATGTATACACACACACATATATGTGTCTATCTATGCAACGCCCCCCCCTGGTGCCTAGGTTTTGCTTGATTTCAGCGCGCAGGCTGTAGAGTTTAGTTTTTGTTGCCATAGATTTTAAGCACAGACGAATGGGATTGCAGTCCATCATGGCAAGATCCGAAATGTCCCAATATGATACCCTTTCCAAATAGGAGTTGACTTCAACTAGAAGTGGAATTTTCAATATAATTTGGTTAGGATATTGTTTTCATAAATCTGTTTATGCTCAACATTGCTCAACTACAGCTTATAGAAGCAAATCCTTTCCAAATAGGAGCTACATGAGAATATAAGTATAGTTTCGGGCAAACTCCAACTAATCTTCAACAAAATTAGTTGGGAGTTTATTCCCAAATATAATCTAAGTGCTAGATATAATATAATACGAACACAACTCAATTAGCTTTTCATAGTAACAATTAAATAGAGACTACTTCTCAAATTTAGTTCGTATTGAACATGGCTAAACATTTAGGGGACTTCTACGAGGAAATTCGAAATACGATCTGTGTTATGTAGATCCTGGCCCTTTTGCAGCATAAGGAAGGTCCGAAGTTAAGCTTGTTAGACGGTGTCCCAAAAGGAAATTTCAAGGGAAGAGAGGTTCAATTTCTAAAACTATTTCGAAACAGGGATTCTAGCTGAATCAGTTGTATTTACACTTCTATTTGCACAGGACAACACAATTCATTCTATCTCAAAAGGAGGAGGTAGTAGGTGAGCAAATGTGGAGAGGTAGTTCAAGAGGGGGTCACGGTGTGTGAACATACATGCATGTGTATATATATATATATATATACATATATATATATATATATATATATATATACACGTACATACACACATATATAGTACCCGCAATGATCCTGGGCCTCTTCATAAAAATACCGCAAAATACAGTGTTTTTGAGCACTACACCTACCTTTGTTTACCTCCTGGAGAAGGGTCAACATGCTTCATAGCTAACATGAAGCAAACCGCTCACCAAAAGCACTTGAAAGTTTGTCTAACTAATAAATGGAAAGTGTTTCCACTGGATCGCCAAGCACTTGAAAGTATTTTACCACTGGATGGAAAAGGTCAAGATTGAAGATTACACAGAACACTTTCCTGAGAATTATCAATCCTGGCCAATCCCAAACAACATTCAAGTTCTTCTCACTTGAAAGTGCTTTGCCACTGGATTGAGGATTCAATATCGAGGATTGCACAAACAACAACTTTCCTGAGAATCATCCATCCTGGTCAAACCCTAAAAATGATCAAGTTGTTGTAACACTTCGAACGTATTTTACCACTGGATTGAAGAACATTCGAGATTGAAATATTTCACGGAAAGCTTTTTCGAGAATCTTATTGAACACCGAGATTATGGGACAAACCTGGAATTTATGTGAATATAAATATTACCAACAAATATCGGATTCAATATTCAATATTTGCAGAACAATATTATTTTCAAGTCTTGAATCTTGATTCCCAGATTTATTTAAATATTTTCAAAAATATGAGATTCAAGATTCAAGATTCAATATTTCAAAATAATCTTATCTTTTGCTGGGAATCTAGAATCTTGAATCTAGAATCCATTGTTTTTATACAATATGGGACGCAAGATTCAATATTCCAGGATTCCAGAAAGGATTGTTTGAAGTCTTGAATCTTGAATTGCAGATTGTCACATTGAACGTCTCCCAGCAATCTTGGGTCCAGAATTCTTAATTGTAGAATTGTGGCACACCCCCTTCCTTGGTGCCCAAGTTTGGCCAAAAAATGCAAAATTACCTGAAACAAATGATTGAAATCAGGCAAAACCTAGGCACCAGGGGGGGGTTACCATATATATATATATACATATGTATGTGTATGGCGTCCAAACATATATATATATATATATACATATACATGTATATCCTGGAAATCCGCCACGGGAAACTCTACAGCAAGTGATTGGACTCCCCCGCGGTGGTTTAAACAAGTGCTTGGCCCAGCTCCATCCTTGGCCCATAGGAGCTGCCGCTGTTGGAGCCAGAGGCTCGCTCCGGGAGCGTGGCTCGGGCTTGAAATGGCCAGCCTTAACGGTTGGAACCTCCAGGTGCAAGGCGCACCCAATCAGCCGTCTCACTTATCTAAACTTAGCGTTTTTTATGGCCGGTCTGAAGGGTTAGGACGCTCCAACATGTCCAAAGGTCACCCAATCAGCCGTCACACCCATCTAAACTTGTTGGGAAGATCATCTGTAAACAGAACGTCTGGACTTTGCAATCCACAGTGAGTTGGTTCGGATTGGGCTTGAACCTAACCTTCAGCATTGGGATCATGATACTTTCCTGTCCAGTTTCCAAGCTGATAGCATATCGTTCTCAAGCTTCAGCGCAGGACCTAAAAGTTCAAGTCAGTGGGAAATATGCGTCCTGTTTCCCATTTCCCGCGCAACTGGAGGTGAGGGATGCCACCGCCCACAAGAGGTGGCGTACTGAGGTTGCCAGGGTGCTCTGAGGTCTGAAAGATGGCCCAAATTTGTTTGGGCTAGAACATGGTTTTGGTTTCCTTGATTTGGCTTTTGACTTGGTTTGGGGTTGGTTTGGTTTCCTTTGGTTTTCCCTGGAACAAAACTCTCGCCCAGTTGTCGGATCCTGTTCCCTCAAGTGATTCTGACGCCGGGACCTCCTTCATGTCAGACCGAGACCAAGCCACTCGCTGAGTCGATCAGTTTCCTGGGTTCCCCACCCTTCATGACGTTAACCCCGGGCCAAATCCTGGAGTTGCAAATGATTTGTCTGGGCAGAATGTGGCGATGCCACGGGGGTGCGCAACCTCACCCAGCACGAAGGTTTCCTTTCATGGGAAACCCTATTTCTGGTCAGTGGTCCAGTGTTGTTTCTGTGCGGAATCATATGCCACAGAGTTATGCGTCCCAAGGGTGGGAACATTTCGAAGTGTCAAACCTGGTTGGCTCCTGATGCAATCGCTTCGCAATGTGCGATGTGGGGTGTTTCACCCCTTCGCAACTTGCAGCTTCCCATGCGGGAAGTTTGAGACTCGGCAGGACTTCCTGCGGAAGGAAGTGGTGCGGCGCAAGGGCGAGTTGGAGCATCACTTCGTCCTGAGGACCAGAAGTACGGCAAATCATGGCTGAAGATCTGAAGTTCTCAGTGAACTGCAGATGGAGGAACGTCAACAAACACATCAAAACCATTACGTCTGGGCAACCTGCAACAACTCACCCATGAAGGTTCCTTTGGCCCCCGGTGTCAGCTTCGTTTTGACCCACTGAACAAGTTGCCGCGCCAGGATGGACCGCGCATGCGTGGTGAGGCAGGATGCGTGGTTCGGCAGGTGGGGCCCCAGGATCGTGGGCCCTCTAGGGCTCGCCCAAAATGGTTGGGTTTGCATTTGGTAATTTAAACCATCCCAAAGATGGATCCCTGGAAAAAGATACGCCCATATGCCCTGGGGATGAATATGTCTCACTTTCTGGCCACAAGCCGTTCTCTTGCGATGTTGCTGGGCTTAGATCCGCCAAGGCTTCACCGGGTCCAACAAAAGAGGTTGACAGCCCTTCCAGTTCGAAGGATTTGGAGTGTCTGAAGTCGAGTTGCTCAGACCTCGGGCCCCGGCCATGTGAGACTTTGCTCCGAAGGGGAATCCGACGATCGGCAAGGCAAAGGAAGCAGCAAGCATCGCCGAATGTATCTTACATCTTTGCCGGCTAAAATGCAGGTCGTAAAGATGTAAATCCTAGGCCGAGGGTTGAACAACGAGCAAGGGAAATTGCAGAAATTGCTCGGCTCTGCAGCTTACACCCTTTCATGCGAGAAATAAGCATGGCGGATGAGGGGGTGTTTCCCCCAAAACTCAAGGATGTCACTCAAGCGGTTGTCAATCTCGGGAACCCGCTAGTTGCAGACGTTGCAAACTTAGCTCACGTTGTGGACCTTTGCCTTTCGAGTTTCCTCCCACCAGGCAGAGGGCGCCCAACTCCATCCCTTGGACTGAGCCTCGACACAGGGACTGCGCCGAGCACGACGGATCTCACGCCGCCCACTGCCACCGCACCGTGCTTCTGGACGGGCCCAACGGTGTGCCGGTGGCTTCGACCGCATTTGAAGCTGATGGGGGGGGGGGGGACTGCTCTGTTACGGGTGAGTGCGCATAGGTGCTTGCTGAATTGTTTGCTTGTTTGTTTGTTTGTTTGTTTGTTTGCTCGGTTGTTTGCTTGTTTGCTTGTTTGCTTGCTTGTCTGCTTGTTTGCTTGTTTGCTTGTTTGCTTGCTTGCTTGCTTGCTTGTTTGCTTGTTGTTTGCTTGCTTGATGCTTGCTTTTTTGCTCGTTTGTTCGCTTGTTTGTTTCTTTGTTTGCTTGTTTGTTTGGTTGGTTGCGTGTTTGGTTGGTTGGTTGATTGAGTGTTTGCTTGCTTGCAAGTTTGCCTGCTTGTTTGGTTGGTTGTGCTTGCTTGCTTGGTTGGTTGTGTGCTGGCTTGGTTGGTTACTTTTTTTGTTGGGGTGTGTGTGTGTGTGTGTGTTTGCGCTTGCTTGCAAGTGTGCTTGCTTGCGTCCGTGCTTGCTTGCTGGGTTGGTTGGTGTTGTTTGTTTGTTTGATTCATTGATTGATTGATTGATTGATTGATTGATTGATTGATTGTTTGCTTGCTTGTTTGCTTGTTTGGTTGCTTGCTTGCTTGTTTGTTTGTTTGCTTGTTTGTTTGCTTTGCTTTGCTTGGTTGGTTGGTTGGTTGGTTGGTTGGTTGGTTGTTTGTTTGCTTGGTTGGTTGGTTTTCTTTGAATGTTGTTTTTGTTTGTTTGTGTGTGCGTTTTGTTCTTGAAGGTAACCTTGTTTCCGCGGCGTCAACGGGAAACCAATCGAGAACCATGGTGTTGGGGTGGCCCACTGTATGGGGGGGTCTCCAAACATTGTTTAGAGTTTTGTTTGTTGGTTTTCTTCGCATGGCACCCGATGTTTGGTGCTTAAAGCCATGTTGGATGTTTCCAGAGAGGCCAAGGCCAAACCAAGCTTGAAAACGGGGGGTTCCTTTAAGGATTTCAGGACCCACCTATTGACAATATGTTGATAGGGGACCCATAAGACAATGGATTTGAAGGTGTTGCTGGCCCGGGCCCTGCGGCCTTCTACCACCTGTGCCCGATGTGGTGGAACTATTGATGTGGGCAACACTTAAATCCCGTTCCATTAACTAACCACAACCATGACAAATCATGTAATTAATACTGTGTGGTTTGTTTTGGCAGGCATCATAATATGACTGCTCGATTGGGATTGCAACCAACGCCATGTTGACACCTTGGCAACAATTGGGTAGGGATTTGTTTGTTCTTGCCCACTTGTGACATGTTCATAGAGTCTTGCACTTGATGACATTGCGTGACTTTGCGGTAGGATATCGCAATGAGTTGCACCGTGACAACGGAAATCCAAAGGAGGCAATTTAGGCGGTGGATTGCTCAATGATCGGCGTGTCTCAAGGCCGTCCCTTGCCTGTTGGTGCAGGTGAATATGTTGCCATAGCTCACCCATGGCATTTTCCGCATCACCATTTTCGTGATGGCCTCCCGCTCACACGTCAATGCCTTGCGGGTCTTGCCGGAGATCCAGACGGAATGGTTGCCGGACAGGGCGATTTGCGCGGTGAAGCTGCACACGCGCCTGGTGGCCCTGCTGCTGCAGAAGCTGGAGCTGCCGCACCTCGAGGAGCTGAGACGGCGCGAGGTGAGAGTTGAAGCGCGCTGCTCCAAGACCTGGCAGGTTGCGGCAAGTGGAGGGCTTTACCAACGCGTGGTGCTGGAGTGTCCTCTGTGGCAACGCATATGGCCTGGCAACGAGGATCCCAAAATGGTGAGCGTGTTTGTGCTCACCACCCGAGAGATTCGGATCCTTGAGGAGTTGGAGATCCACGTCAGTGCCGCCTTGATGCACCTGGGCCATGCCTCCTCACACCTGCACGAGGTGGGCAAACTCTTCAGCAGCGACCTGCGGCAGCGGGAGGCAGCACTGTCCGACCGCGAGGTCAAAGATGATGGGAACGAGGAAGCGATTTCTGAGGTGGAGTCCGAGGTTGAGCCTGACACTCCTGACACCGGCGGAGGTTTGGCTGCTCGCTTTGCCCAGTGTTTGGACAACCTGTCGAAGGTCCTTTGGGCCTTCCACGTGCACGTGCAGCTGAGCCACGCGGCTTTTCAAGGTGATGTGCCTTTGCTGGCGGTCTGGTCTCTGCGGCTACTGGGACTTGCGGAGCCGTGGCCGCTGCGAAGGCTGCATGACTTCACTCTGAGTGTGCTGGAGCTGGTGCTAAGTGAGGGCCAAGAGATGCACGCGGAGTCCAAGCATCTACTGCAGGAAGCGAGCTCTGTGTACTTAGCGGTGCCTGTCATCCCGCGGATGCAAGGAAGGATGCGCAGCTGCCTGCGGGGTCTCCGCAGTTTATTGCCCCAGTTGGCTAGTGAGCTGCGCCGCTTGGAAGAGGCAGAAAGCAGCGACTTCGATGCAGGTGCCGGCTTCGACCGCTTCCTTGAGCGAGATTCCTGGCATCAGATCTTCCAGAAGTCCTTCCGGAAGGCTGTGGTGGGGCGAGTTGACCGCAGCTGCACCCAAAATGTGCGCCACCTCGCGGGCGTGCAGGCCTTGTGCGAAGCGCCCCTGGCCAGAACCCCTTGGCCGGAGAGCCAACGCCTGCTGGAGGTCTTGGCCTCAGTGCCGGAGGGCACCAGGTTCCGGCTGCTGGACGAGGAGGAGCCACAGAGGCAGAGCGATCCCATGCCGGGCGCTTCGGAGGAGTCCCTGGCCTTTCTGTGCTCCGGCGTTTGCTCAAAGCCTGACTGAAAAACGAGCCGCAGGTGGTTGGGAGGGAGTGTTGTGGATCTAACCCTTGAACCTAGAGTAGCATTGACATGTCTCACTACCAATGTGCAGTTGCCCGTTTGAAGCCGCGTGTACCTTGTGTGACGCACTGAACTGTGCCTTTGAAGGACTCTGTCACCTAGCTAGCCCGAAAGCTATATAGTTGGAAAGGGTTGGTGGGGTACTACTAAACAAAAAAAATACGTCATGATCATGGGAGAAGATTTCATGTGTCTACTTATTTAGCCCCGAAGATTGCCACCCGAGTTCTGAAGTTGGTCTGCATGTCGATCATCCGTCGGCCCCAGACTTTTGAGGCGTCGGAGCCCCATGCCTTTTTTCGCCACTGGACGTCCAGGATGTCGATGGGTCATTCAGCGACTTCCAAAGAGTTAAACAGATGGCTGCAGCTTCTGTCTCCTTCAGGAATTTAGCTTCGAAAGCTCTGGCTCTGTTTGCTCTGGCCAGAACCGATCTAGCTATGGCAAGGCGATATCAATGTTCCGTTCAGGAATACAGCCATTTTGGGGATCAATGTTCAGAATATAACTTGTCCAGTCTTACACTTTCAGATGTGTAGCGTTTGGAAAGATTATATCATAAGCCAAGAAAATCACAAACCCCTAAGATAAGTGCCCCTGCTTGGGAATGAGGCCAAAGGGGCAGCAACTTCTGCACCAAGATGCCATGACTGAGGTCCAGATGCCTCGCATCACCGAAAGCGAATTCCGCACCTCGGCTAAGGGGATGGGCCCCAGGTTTGGCGTATGGGAAACGAAAGAGAAACGATTCATGTGGGGTCCCTCTACTTTAGAACTCCCCCCCCGCCCTACAGAACCCTTGCATACCCACGCCAACCGTTTTCGTTTTTGGCGAAAAAGGGGCATGGAGATCCCAATCTGTCGACCAGCGGCTTGCATGAAACTTCACGATTCACCGCCCCAGCTGCTGAGGCAATGGCCTGCGGTTTGAACAAGGCCCCCCTCAGAAGGCTTGGTGTTCTTTCACTTTTAGCAAAGCCCCCGAAAGGTTTCCGCAGTTTTGGACATCTTCCCGAGGGCGGAGCAATGCAAACATTCCGAAATCGTGGAGCTATTTTGGCAGCTTTTCACCTCAGCATGAAAGCCTCGGTGTGGGTTGAAGCGCGCAGATTAGCATAGAAGCTCAAAAAGGGTCTCCCAAGAAAGGGGGTTCCATGTCGAATTCTCAATCATTAGCCTTCTCCGAGCAAAGCATTTAGCTTATATTCTCAAAGCTTGCTCTAATAGAACCAGCTGCTGAAAGGAATGGGTACAGTTGACTCATGTTGACTTTGACTCAATCCGAAGAACCAATTTGGCAAGACACAGTCTGTTGTTTTTCTTCTTTTATATTATGATTATTATTATTATCGTTGTTATTATTTATCAAGCAGAACAACGCGGGTTGTTCGTCACGGGACGGTGCCTTTGGCTTCACCGAGGCATGCGAACGAAGGTGCCCAGGGGCCGGCCCTTCTACGCGGACTTCTGCGGGGAGACTCCGGCCAGGCGCGGTCGCGGTCGCGCGGATCGTGCGGATCGCGCGTACAGTTCCTGGCGGGTGACCCGTGGAATCCCATTTGGCTGTGGGTCAAATCCGTTTTGGGATCCCATTTTGGGGTCGGTGAATTCACCACCCATTTTAAGCTATTTTAGTGGGGATTGGGATGTTCATTGGGGGTACGGGATTTTGACCCGTGGCCATTTGGGCGTGGCTCAAAGTTAAAAAGTCGGGGTTGCGCAGGTGTTGGTCTTTGGTTCCATTGGCCAAGGGGCCATTTTTGGGTAGCATTTTTGGAGCGGCCATTTACAGCTGCTAGCTTTTGCGAGACTTGTCAATTGGCATTGGGGGCCCTGAAAGGTAGGGAGGCTTGGCACAGAATTTGATACACCCCTGCTATCCCCCCGGTGTTTTTTCTGGTGAATATGGTCGTGTGAGTTGGGTGTTGGGTGTTACAGTCCTGCTTCGAGGCAACTTGGAACAGACCGTATTTTAGGTAAAGTGATGAGGAGAACAAGTGATCGCATTGCCATTGCCCGGGTCGGACATTGCCATAGACATGACGCAGATTCCCCGCCCCAATGGAGGAGTGGCTTTTGACAGAAAGGTGTTGTTGTGTTCAGTGCAGTTCAGCATGAGACTGGTAGCAGTGGATACGTGTGAATATCAAATATATTACATTGTATGTGCCATGTGCTTGATTTTGTGGGACGGTGAGGCCAACAGGAGTTGTGTGTCAGAGGCGGCCATGCAAAGGCCTTGCAACGTCCAGCTGCGTATGAGCAAGTAGTCAACGCATGTCGACGCTTGTTTCAAGTTGAGGAGGACATGGGGGGACAACCCAACCCAAGTTCTCACCGAAAGTCACGGGTCACAACCCCATTTATCCATGTCCTTTTGGGGGACATAGATTCGGATTTGCCAGATCAGAGTCAACGACATGCACGGATCCTCACCCTTCTTTCCTGTGGTGGTCCCCTTGAAAATCAACCGACACTTCGGCAAGTCCCTGTTTTCCCATGGGACATGGGCAGAGTGCTCTGGGGGGGGATACCAGACACAGATCTTCAGCATTACATATTCTGGAATGCGGCTCTGAGTTGTTTCGAGTAGCATCTAGCCATGCAGCCGTCCCAATGACCGGAGTAAAAACCAAATCACACTGCACTGGTGACTGAACATGTCTTGCAGAATTCCTGGGCGTGTCTCAAAATAAAGGGAACCCTCTAAGCAGGCGGTCTCCTTTGGGTTTCTCTTTAAAGGCAGCCCAAACAGGGTACCCTCCAAAAAGACACCCCCAGACACGGTTCTTTATAGCAGGGACCTCCCCACCAACAAATTTGTGCCATTTGGGCCCCGCAAGCCAAAATGAAAGATTCCGTTTCCCAACACGGGTCTGCGCACGTCCATGCTGGTAGGGTATGCCAACTCAGATGACGTTGAATCCATCCAGCATCGTTGCACCCTGAGAGGGAAAGGGGCCATTGGAATGTTGATGTTCAAGAAGGACCCTTTGAGGTGCCAAGACTTTTAGGGCTGTCTTTTTGAACTCCCCTAAAAACCAAAAGGGGATGGACCATACATTCTTGGCCTACTTCGAATAAGAAACCCTAGCGATGCCGACGGATCGGCGAGGCTTAGGGACTGCTTCCTGCTGGACTGGTCACGGGCCAAAGTTGCCCGCATCGCAGCTGGGGCTCAAGACGCTCCCGGATGCGCTCGTTTTGTGTTCTGGGTACCCAGTTTTCCCCCGCAAACCTTCCCCCCCCCCCCCACCGATTTTTGTTGTTTTGAGGGTGGTTGGGTTTAGTTGTTTTTTGGGTTTTGGGGGTGGTTGGAAGTAGGGTCCAGTTTGTGTTTTTCCCGCGGATTTCGTGTTTTGAGGGCGGTTGGGTTTAGTTGTTTTTTTGGGTTTTGGGGGCGGTTGCAATTTGGGTTTTGGGTTTGGGTTTTGGGGAGGCAGAGCTTCGGGATGCGGGATCAAGCGCGGAGACCTATGGAGTAGGTTCTTTACTTGGGGATCGCTTAAACTAGGTGCTGGAATTGTTGCACAAATTGAAGATGTTCAGGCGTCTTTCTTTCAAGGATCAAGCTGGTTCCCTTGGGTTTTTGTCGGTTCTTTGGAAAGAAAGATCCCTGGAAAGAAGGAAGAAGTTGTCCGTAGACACATGGCTTGCAACGGGAGCCTTTTCTTTCCATGAGTTTCATGGATCCTGTTTTCAGGCATGCGATGGGCTTTCTGTTCAACCAGAGGTTCGGTCAACATATGCAACGGTCTGTGAATGGTCCACTTGGGAAGAGACATGAAGGACTCATCCAATTTTCGCAACCAAGGGGCTCGCAAAATGGGGCAACCTCCACAGGTCTTTGGCTTCTTTTTTTGAGCTTCCCTTCCACACAATGGGGGGGGACACCCCTGTTTTGAGATACAGTATATATATATATATGCTTATATATATATATATGCGATGTTTCCCTTTGAAGCAATTTTGAGCATCCCTTTCGCTGAGAAATGCGCACAGAAGTCATTGTGTTGGCATTTTTTTTGTGCAAACCGTGTCAAAAAAGAACAACAGTAAACCATGCCCGACCTGGTCCGGTTTGGATTCATCCCCACATGAATGACACACAACCCAGAACCGGCACAGCCGCTCCCAGCCACAATGTGGGGGTTCGCATCAGGCCAAGGGCGAGGCCGACCTGAAGGCTGCCGAAGAGCGCCTCGGACCGCGAGAAGCGTGTCGTTGGGACGAGCCAAAGGGAAGCTGGAGTGGACCCGAGGGGAACCATACTTTCGGTCACCCGTGTTCGACCTTGTTGAGCAGGTTGTGCAAAGTCGCTTACCTTGGGAGGTGCACGTGCAACACTCGTATCATGAGATTCGGTGCACAAGGGCGCTCATCATGCTGAGCGGGGCTCGGAACAGAGAAGAGAAGCAGTTGGCTCTTTGGCAGGAAATTAACCTCACTACGACACTAAGAGGCCGCGTGCATCAGCCACTCCGACCTTCTGATGATGGATGTAGACTGGGACCTCTTTGAACATTGAGTCAGGGTTCACAGTGTGGACCAGAAACTAGCTGCCATGGTAAGTTGGGTTGAGGTCCTGAGGTAGCTCAGCGCATCGTTCCAGTCAGGCACGGCTATGAAGTGACAGGCTGGCACATGCAAGCCGTGGATGATGTTGCCTTGACAACGAACATGGAAGCCCCTGAAAAGTCTTTCAAAAGGACATGACAGCGCTCCACCACACGCGGCGTTTTCGCTTAACATCTCACCACCCTGCGCCTGCGTGAGAGTTTTTATTGCGCCCCTTTGCTCTATTTGTTTTATTGAAAGCTATGGTTTGCTGTACGAGGTTGTTAGTTGCTTGGCAGCAAGCAACCAACTGGCAACAAGAAACAACCATCAAACAAGAAACAGCTGAACTAAAAGTCACCTTCTCATGAGCAACAAGAAACCATCCAACAGCAAGCGAGAAATAAGTCAGCTAACAACAACCAACAACCAAGCAACAACAACCAAGAAACAAGACCGACAAGCCACAACAAGTACTCAACCACCAGCAACCAACCACCAATATTCAACAACCACCAAGTAAGAAGAACCCCCCAACCAACAAGACCCCAGAACCAACAAGCAGAAACCAAGAAACATCCACTGTGAGTGCGGCTTCCCTTGGCGACCCGCCCTCACAGACCGCAGACCGCGTCACCGAGGTCCGCCCTGGCGCAGTACCGGCGCGTCCTCGCGCTGTACCGGGCCAGCGGGGAGCGGAGCGTGGGAACCACCCAGCTGGAGGCGGGCAGAGGGCACCATGCGGCCGTTTAAAAAAATGTGTTGTTTCTTTGTCGCATTTTGCTAAGGGATGTTAGGACTTTCAACTTTTTTGCCAACTCATGGGTTTTCCATTAAGCCGCTAAAAGGTAAACTTTAGCAGGGGAGCAGCAAGCAACCGAGGTTTCATCAAGAATCATTTGGCTGTGGCTCAAAACAATGTACCCAAAATGGCCCCCAATAGAAACAAAGACCAAAACCTGCGTAACCCGAGCTCTTGAATTTTGAGCCACACCCAAAATTTGGGCTTTGAAAGGAAAGGGGTTGGTTTCAAGAAATTCGTCCGACCCTGAGGAGAACAGACCAGGAAGGGATTTGCCAGCAGTCTCTATCGGGAAATCTGTGGAACCGATTGAGGGTTCTCAGATTCCGTCTATGAAATATACGCAATCACAACGGCTTACCCATAAGCTCCGTGTCGCAGCACCAGATGTCTCGTGGAAGACGTTGCCTTGGCATCTGGCAGTTGCTAGTCGCTGGAGTAGAGGGTCCTGCCATGAATTATGGCCCCGCCCTCCCAACATTTTGGGCGGAGTGGAAATCGTCTTCGCCGCCCAGCGAGTCCCACTGCGACTTGGTGCCGGGACCGTGAACCTGGGCTTACCTGGCGACACCAGGCACATGCCCCGATGGCGAAATTCCCTTTGGTGTTCAGGGGGTTTTGTATAGTGTGGAGAAACGTATTTCCCTGCTTGGGTCGTTTTAAGCATCACTCCTTTTGGCCCATTCAAAGTGAGTTTCTCTTGGTAGGAGTGAAGTGTTAAAGGGAAATCGAGGGAACCTTGTTGAGTCAAGCCTCGCCCCGAGTGCACGCCTAGGGCTACCAGAACGCTCCGCAGGCATCTGGCCTCTTCCTGCAAGCTGGACTTGTAGACGACACCACCAGGCCGTGGCAGTTACAGAGCGGAAGCTGTGCTACATGCTTTGCTTCTGCAATCAGAAAATTTCCAGAAATTCAAGTATATATTTGTATATTATGTTTTTGGAGGTACTCCTTTCAGCTTGGTTCAAAAGGACAACAGGACAACCCACCATGTTTGGGGTTCCGCCTATCTTAGCCCATACAATTGCGATGGTCAAGCATGGCACTTCTGCGCTGAAACTTGAGCAGCTGTTGCCCCAGGGTGGCAGACATCGACCGCTGCTTCATCGCCGCTAAGGCGCTGTGAGTTCGGTAGGCTGTATCCATTGATGGGGTGGGTGGTTGATGGGGTGGTTGTGTGTGCGGGTGTGCGGGTGTGCGGGTGTGCGGGTGTGCGGGTGTGCGGGTGTGCGGGTGTGCGGGTGCGCGGGTGCGCGGGTGCGCGGGTGCGCGGGTGCGCGGGTGCGCGGGTGCGGGTGCGCGTGGTGCGCGGGTGCGCGGGTGCGCGGGTGCGGGTGCGCGGGTGCGCGGGTGCGGACGCGTGCGTACATGGTGTGGGTGGGTGGGTGGGTGGGTGGGTGTGGGTGGTGGTGTGTGTGTGTGTGTGTGTGTGGGTGTGTGTGTGTGTGTGTGTGTCTGTGTGTGTCTGTGTGTGTCTGTGTGTGTGTCTGTGTGTGTCTGTGTGTGTCTGTGTGTGTGTGTGTGTGTGTGTGTGTGTGTGTGTGTGTCTGTGTGTGTCTGTGTGTGTCTGTGTGTGTGTGTCTGTGTGTGTCTGTGTGTGTGTGTGTGTCTGTGTGTGTGTGTGTCTGTGTGTGTGTGTGTGTCTGTGTGTGTGTGTGTGTCTGTGTGTGTGTGTGTGTCTGTGTGTGTGTGTGTCTGTGGGTGTCTGTGTGTGTGTGTGTGTCTGTGTGTGTGTCTGTGTGTGTGTCTGTGTGTGTGTGTGTGTGTGTGTGTGTGTGTGTGTGTGTGTGTGTGTGTGTGTGTGTGTGTGTGTGTGTGTGTGTGTGTGTGTGTGTGTGTGTGTGTCTGTGTGTGTGTGTGTGTGTGTCTGTGTGTGTGTCTGTGTGTGTCTGTGTCTGTGTGTCTGTCTGTGTGTCTGTGTGTGTGTGTGTTTGTTTGTTTGTTTGTTTGTTCTTGAGGGTACCCATTTCACCTTGGTTTAGAGGGAGGCCAAAGGGCAACTACTGTCTTTTGGGAGTCGACTATTTTGTCACATAGCCTTGTTTACCACCACCTGGAGTAACAGCTAGGCAGGGCCTTTTTGCACTGAACTCGGCTTGGATCGAAAGCTAGAGCATCATACAAAGCTGAGGATTTATGCCGCTCAAGTCTTAGCGGCTTTACACCATTAGCTCCAGACCTGGGCTTTCTTCCCAGCTCTCAAGCTGGAGGCAAAACAAGCTTCCGCAATGAAAGGTGATAACAGATGCCGAACGGCCCGGCGTATCAATCTCATGGACTCTGCCAAGCGGAAGCCACTTGAAACCTGCCAGTAAAAGTAACAGTAGAATCGAAGCCTTGCTGAGCAAAGAGGGTGTGTGATGCGGAACATAGGAGATAACTTCCCGTTGCAGAAAACAACCGCATATGTTGAGTATCCTAAACCTTAGACTCTAAGCCATCCTAAAACCTGAACAAGATACTCTCTCTTTCGGGCATCTCCGATGAGACATGCGTGATCCTTTCCACGCGTCATTCTTCGTATCGGCAGGTGCTGCCTTTCGACCTGCGCAAGGGCGTCAAGCAGGGGGGCGACAAGGCGATGGGTCAAGATGCTCGCGATAGAAACACCACTCCAGTTTGCTTTCCAAGTTTCTGCACTTCACGTACCTGTTGGGGAAGTGTTTAATTAGAAGCAAAAGGCTTCGTTTTTTGGTGAGAGGAATAGACAGCGGCCAGGAATAGTTCGCAGGTTAAAGAGAATCCAAGAACT
>CAUJNA010002424.1:515000-522500 GCA_963377175.1 Effrenium voratum | reverse complement strand
GCACAGACATAGTGAGGAAAACCAGGCGAGCCAAATCTCGGGCCATCGGAGGTTGCATCTCTTCAAGTGGGTTGGCATGTTGGGGGGTAAAACGAGATCATTGTGGGATCCAGTTTTCAGTTCTGGTGTTGGAATGATTGTAAGTTTCGCAGATTCTGTTTTCCGAAGTCACCTAGCTCGGTGTCCAACTTAAATGTCCTCACAGTGGGATTTGGCTTGGCACGAATCAGTCTGCTTCACGCAGACCAATGGAATGCATATCCGAAGATATGTTTCGCCCCCTACCATGAAAAAGCCAAAGCCCAACACCCTGTGTGTCCTTCATAGAAACGGTCTATATGTGATGTCATCTTCTGCGAAGGGGGTGACATTGGACACACTCACCAATATACCATTCGGAAATGGAGGTTCACCGAATTCCCAGGTCAGTCGCGGACATGAATATTGCCCATGGCTCATATACAAAAAAGAAGGGCCCCCGGGCTGGTACCCATCTGCTCACTGTATGGCGACTGGGGGCAACATGAGCGAGTAGCCATGATGTAGCTCCTCCAATTGGGGTTCCAACTCGTATGTACAGGTTTTGGAAGTATTAAAGAGATTGCGGATCCATGGAGGGTTTTTGGTTGCCACGTTCCAAAAAGACTCCGGAAAGGTTGTGTAGTCGCCCTTTTTGGGCGACTCCTAGCCTTGGTTTGTCCAGGTTTCACCACAGAATGACTGATTCTCTTCCGATGTTGCCCCCAATAATGAGCGGAGCTTTTTTGGTTCCAGTTGCTCCAGGCAAGCCACGTTGAATTACCCAAAGGGAAACCAGAAGGGGACGGGTATTTGTTTTCGTGTTTTTCCAGACCCGGTATTTAGGTCCCAGAACAGCCAACCAAGGAAATCACCATTTAAGATTCAATCGAAAGGGAACCAAAGGGAACCCATGGGAGGGAGTGAAATTCCAAGTGGTTACTGGGGTGAAGCGACTGTGATCTTTTGGGGGGCAGAACAACTTAGCATTGGGTTGCGGGGTGTTGTAGAACCAAATGTCATGATCCTCAGAGATTACTGCGTGCCAGTTGGCCCCTTATGTTATCTTTAGAAGCTCGCTCCCTCAGTTCCTTGACTTTGCGTTCTTTGGCAAGACCATTTTGGTGGCATCCAAGCAGTTCAAGCTTTCTGGGCAGATCCATTCAAGAAGTGAGATTAGGTGAGTCACCATCCAAACCCGGGTAGATGAAGGATAGTAAGGGACAATAGTTGCGGATCTCCGCGCTTTTGGTTCTATGCTTTGTTGTGACAGATCGTTTTTTCAACCCTGGAAGCAAATAATTGGCTGTGGGTCAAAACCAATGGGATCCTATTTGGGGTAGGTGAATCCACCACCCATTTTAGAACCTATTTTAGTGGTTGGATTGAATCGGATGTTCACGGGGGACGATTTGGCTTTTGACCCATGATCAAATCACATGGAAGCGGCCTAAAGGAGCTTCCTCTAAAAAAATCCCCCCCCCCGAGCCCCAGACCTGCCCCCCCACCTTAGTGGGTCGAAGGAGGTGTACCGCCGCTTCAGCGGCCGCGTGGCCCACCCTGGCGCCGCCCGGGACTCACTCGGCGCGAGAAGGGGACGTGTCTTCCCCGGAGTGGCCGTGTCTTTTTTTTTGGGGGGACGTTTGGAACCTCCCGAATAAACCGCCCCAAACACACCAAGCGCCAAACCCTTTTTGGTTTGTTCTTTTGGACTCAAGAGTTTTGTTCTGGGGTGTGTGTTTGGTTTGCCAGTCTAGTTTACCCTCCCACCAACTAACCAACTAATTGGCAGTGCACAAGAACTGTACCAAAGGAGAGTGTTCCATAAGTGGTCTATGCACTTCTTCGTTTGTTGGTGGAAGGTAGTCTTTCCAAGGGATTGTGTTTGGGGAGGTTCAGCGGGTCGAAAGAACGGGTTCCCTTCGGAGATGGTTCTCAATATGGCTCGTCAAAATAGGGAGACCTCCAAGATGGTGATTGTCCTGTTGGTGTCCATTGTTTTTTTCCCCCGAAAAAAAGAAACACCAAAGTGCAATCAGGGTTTACATGAACATACGTGCAGTACTTTCCAACTTTGGGAGATACCAACCCAGAAGGCCAAGTAGAAGTTAAGGTTGAACCTGATATATGTTCATGGGTCTGGGCTCAGTCACGTAACAGCTGTTTGGCATCTAATAATTTGGAGGAACTTGTTTGCTGTTTTTTTTGAACTCTGAGGGTCTGGAAAGTGTTTTGGATGAACGAGCAAAGTATCTTCTGGTCAACCGGAAGCCCGCCATCCTGCGAAGCACGTGCCAAGGAGAGGTTCATGTCCCTGGCCGAGTTTCAGGACGCTCGTTCATACTCCCCTGGAAAATCGCCATGGAAGGGGCCTCAAAAGGACCCCTTTTTTACCGGCTCCAGGTTAAGCATCGGGAAACGGTTGCAGTCTACCAGGGGCATCTTCTTCCGCTTTCTCACTGCTGAATGGTTTTGTTCGACAGTTGAGTGAGGGGCACTCTTGTTCTTGTTTGGTTTGGTGGGTTTTCCACCAAAAAGGTGTGTCATTGCACAACAAAGAAAGAGTTGCGTGAACCAGCTACCAAGTGATGTTATATCGGCGCAAAATTTGAATGCAAGTTTGTCTCAAGCCATGCAGGTAACGTTTATGTCTGTTCAATTGAAGGGATAAGATACCTTGCGTGTGTCGAGTCTCAAACGCAGGCCATACGCTCAAAACAGCCCCGAGGCTTGAGCAAGCTCCGATGAGCCTTTGGGTGTATTCCCCAATACTGGATGGACGAAATCCTGCACCACCTAAGAAACCCTGGAATGATGATACCCCCTGTAAATACCAACAAACAATGGTTTCCCATGGCGTTTCTTCAGTTGCCCTGCGACATCCGTCCAAGCCAACAAACACGGCCAGACGCTGCCTTGCACCCTTTTTGCTCCACTGCTCCCCGTGCAAGATGTCTGCCGGCCGAACCTGAGCCTACCTGACACAGTTGATTCTCACTTGTTCATTGGCACCCCGGTTTAATTTGTTTGCGCCACCAGGATCCATTTATAATAGCCGGACTTGTTGTGGTCTACACGGCACGGCGTGAACCGCCCCAACTCCATTTATGTTAGAAGGGGTCATTCCAAAAGTTACTCAGAAAACAAGAAGCTTTTAGGTGGGTCTCCATGGTTTTTCTCCAAAGCCCAAATTCTCGTGATTCGCGCTGTTGCGGGGAGGACTTGCTTGACACCATCAAGCCCTACAACTCGGAGTTCTCTCAGAGGATGCAACTGAAGCTCAGGGGCGCAATGAACTTCCACTTCTTGATTCCTGGAGTCGATCAAGCAAACCATGAGGTCGGTTGGACCCCTTCCGCAAATGATGGTCCCGACTCAAGCCTGATGAGGAAACAGGTCTGTGACTGCGACCAATCGCCACGGCTTCGTGGCATTCTCTCTTTCAAGGCACCAAGTTTTTCCAATGTGGCCCCTGTTTGCGCGCCCTTATCTTTGGATTTCTGGGTCGAGCAAAGTCAGGGTAGGCGTTGAGAGAAAAAAGGGAGGGTCCCGAGGTCTGGTCCATGAGACTGCCTGCTGAAAGTTGTGCAACCACCAATCTGTTGTTGTCAATGTGTGCTTCTCATTCGGAAGTTACGGGTGTTTGCGTGCAGCAGAGTCCGATTTCATGTGATTCGTTGCGATTGCTCAATGGTTCTTTCCTGCAGCGCATCTTGGCATAGTTGGGCAGTTTGCCAGAGCAAAGTGTCGCCACTCTGTCCGCTTCTGCATTCTCCCCCTTCTCACAGGGTCATTACATGGGAGGTGGGGGGCTACCGAACCAGAGACCGGAAACATATGATATCAGATGTATGTATTTTTGTTATGCATAGATATGTGCATCCATACCTACATGCATGTCTGCAACCTTTGCGCCGTTCATCTCGGGGCTGTACCTCCATACGACCTGTCAGGCTCCAGGTGCAAATATGTCTGATATATACCTGCAGTCCAATGGGAGGCCGCTATATATGGAATCAGCGCATCATGGCGATCTCACCGATCGACTCGTGGGGGTTGAAACCATCGAAGAGCCGTGCCCGTGACTCGAGGATCCTGATCTCTCAGGTTTTGGAGTAACTTTCTGGTGCTCAGCAGGGAATGAGTTGGAATGACCCTTATACACCGTCCCTGGTGATTTCCTTTCAGGGCATCCATGGGTCCATTCCAAGATTCCCTACTGAGCACCAGCCAGTTTTGGTTGATAAGGGAAACCCATGGTTTCCTTTAAGGGGACCAAAGCCTGGGTTCATTCCCTACTTTCCCCACCTATTGCGCCAGCAGGATAACAAGGTTTCCAGCTGGCCAGGAGATGTGGCTGGGCCTTCCGCCTCGCCATGATGACGCAGCCCGAAGAGCTCTTTGAGACTCGCTTTCAGGAGCGGCGATGTGAGGTTGGGGGGTCCTCCAAAACGAAATTTGCATGGGGTGGGCAGAAAACATGTTGTTCGGAGCACCCCAGATGTGGGCCAAGGTTATGACGGGGAGCCTTGTCTAAAAGTTCTGATGGATCCAGTTCGCGGGCAGAAAGGAGCATGTGAGCTTTGGTCGGAATTCCCGATTTGCCTGTTGTCCATTTGGGAAAATGGAACATGGGGGCAACTCACCTCATTTGGCACCAAGGCCACGGAGCTCACTAAGTGTTTGCATGCCCTTTGCTCTAACTTTGCATTTTCCCCAAATGGCTGTGGCTCAAAAAACCGGTAGAATGGAACCCTGGCAAGTGGAAACATGGACCAAAACCTGCGGTTTGCCCCTCCGATCGTTTAATTTTGAGCCACCCCCAAATGTGTGTGTGTGGGTGTGTGTGTGTGTGTCGAGGTTGAAGGTTCCCCCTCCCAGCTCCAAAGCACTCGCGCTACAGCGCAGTTTTTTGTTTGTTTTTCGCCTTTAGGAAGAGGGGGTTTCAGGGGCAGGAGCCACACCCTCTTTTCACTGGGCCTTTGGTGTGACTTGAAGCCCTTAGACGTTTTGGAACAAATGTTATTTTCCATTCAAACCTCAAAAAAGCTTAGCTAGGTCCCCCAGTAGTGCCCTTTTACCCTTTTTTTGGGGAGGGTTCCCCTACTAAAATAGACTACAGAGAAAAAGGGTACCCTTGTTCTAACCTCTCTACTGGAGGACCTAGTTAGAACAGTGAGCCAGTTTTGCTCAAGCACTTTTGAGGATGTCTGTCCCTGACCGGATCCCACGCTGCTCGCTCGCGCTTTGGGAAGGAAGGTTCCTTTGGGGGGATGACTGGAGGTTTCTTGGAGGGAGCGGCCTTTTGAACTACGGGTGGGGATTATGAGATGTGATGTGTGCCTTGGATAGCGATCTGTTTGCTTTGACCACACTGGAAAAGGCGAGCGTGGCCTCAGGATGGGGTTGCGATTTTGCAGGTGGGGAGAGAGCCCAGCGATCGATTCGAGAGAGGCCTCCGGACAGGATCCCGTGGACATCAGGGCTCCTTTGTGCTCTGAAAAGCCAGCGATTTCCCTCGTCAGAGTAAACATCAACATTTGGACCACTTTTGGAGTTTCCTTGTGCGTTCATGTTCACGGAATAGAGGGAACCTGTTTGAAAGTTGCCTGGTAGTCACGTAGCTGCTTGATTGTTGCCGGGGAACCATAGGCGGGCTACTTTTGAGTCTTAAAATTGAGTGACCCGCAGGAGATGAGCTTCTTGGAGTTTCAGCATGCAGTGGGCTCCTGAGAGTGTGGGTTGAGTGACAGGAACTATCTTGGCAATCGACGTCATTAGGAAGGATTGCGATGCCACCCACGAAGCTTTCTTTCATAGGGATCCTTTAACTTGGTTGATGAGTTGTAATCATGTACCCAGAACTCTGGAACTGCCGCGACCCCTTGTGTTTGTCTCATGAGCATGGACCCGTGGTATTTGGGATTCGGAATCCCACAAAAGAAGACCTTCCAAATGGATTTCCTTGAGTCCCCAAAGGTGCGAGTTGGCCGGTTGTGCGGACTTGCTGCGATCTCGAAGATGAGTTCTCATTTTATACCTTTCGGTTCGAGAAACAAGGTTGCCAGAATCAATCATATACTTGAGCTTCAGAACATGCTCCATGTATGCAAATGGGAGGTCTCTAGTGTGAGGACATCTCAGGAGTGTACTTGTGGTGGTTGTCAAAGGGACCCATTGCATGGCATCCATTTGCTTAGAGCAGTTGTTTGTTTCAGCAGTTAGTGTTAGAAGGTTTTTGTCATGATTGCCAAATACATTATTTTGTCAGCAGCGGCAGGCAGCCATCGGACGCCAGGTGCCAGATGGTTTATGTGTTGCTTTCCCGTTCAACACCAACCCAAAGAGGTCCACATTGTTGAAGCCCCAGATTAAATCGGTGGACAGGAAGCCACAAGAAAGAGCCTGTTGGCGTGCGCACATA
The DNA here is from genome assembly GCA_963377175.1 of Effrenium voratum. Lineage (NCBI taxonomy): Eukaryota > Dinophyceae > Suessiales > Symbiodiniaceae > Effrenium > Effrenium voratum. The sequence continues at coordinate 516,058 of CAUJNA010002424.1, read as the reverse complement.
CGTCAGATTGCTGAACACAGGTTTTCTTTTGGGGTGCGATGAAATTTGGTGCCGCCTGTGCATTCGGTCCAGAAAAGGGCAAGCATCCCATGACGACCTGCTACATGTTTGCGATGGGGCACCTCGCCTTTAGGTACTAGTGGTCTCAATGTGGAAGAATGGTCAAAAAGAAGACCAATCATCCGCTATTTGAGCAGCGCCCCAAACACGTCATTAGCAGATCTAGCAGGTAGTTCTACTGCCTGGTTCAACAGGGATTACAGTAAGGCACCTAGAAACCAGTCGTGTTGGTGTTTTCCCTCTAATGCCCGAAAGGAGGTCCTTCGCCAACTTTAGTCAGGGTATCTGGAATCATCAGGATTGGGAACAAGTGGTTCAAACATCCAGACCAGAGCCACATTTCAAGGGAAAGCAACATGATGTGGTTTGAACAATAAGTGTTTAAAGTTGCTGAAACGAGAAGGTAATCTTACTCGCTCTTACTTGCCAGTTAGGGTTGGCCCAAGCGGCCAAGCGGCTTTTGAGGGAAACAAGGTTCACCTGTGTGTTTGACTTTAGGGCGAACATCCCATTGTGAGGGGAAATTTAAGGGTCCAAAGCCATGGCTTCAACCCGGGGTTGAATCCTCTCATAGTGTTCGACAAAATCAAACAGCGTCACCCTGAGGGGCAACTCAGACCTGTGGGTTGCTTCCACTCGCCTTTTTGTAGGGCTATCTGTTAAAGTTAACCCGAACGCATCGGTGCCAATCTCTTGTTTTCAACCCAGGGCCAATCAACCCTTTTAACTTCCCCAGCATGGTTCCCCTTTCTTATTTGTTTGCTTTTTTGGGGTTCCCTTCGTTTTCCACTACCAGGCAAAACATATCATTTTTTTTTGCTGGGGTCCTAATTCAATTAATTCCAGCCAAGTTAAAGTCAACCCCCTTAAAGTCAACCCAGGGCCAATCAACCCTTTCAAAGTCAACCCCTTTAAAGTCACTAAGTCAACCCAGGGCCAAGCTTATTTTCCCCCGGGAAATCCACGGACTGCGGATTCGGTCGACGTTTGACCCGGGA
>CAUJNA010002424.1:447500-510000 GCA_963377175.1 Effrenium voratum | reverse complement strand
CTATTGTGATATAGACAGTTGTGTTCTTGTTGTCGTTTTGTGTTGGGTGTGTTTGTTTCTAGGTACCCTTTTGGGGGTTGTTTTCAAGGGAAACTGAAAGTACGCCACCAGCTCCAGTATCTACTGAAGGCACATTGTTGGGTTCAGTTAATCGATTCCGGCGTCAGGACTTGCAACCTGTTGCAGATCGCTTTTGCGCAACTATCTACACACACACTGACACGGTGAAGAGTAGGGCGGGCATCGAATCATAATCCCAAGCAGTCCACCTACACCCTGGGCTGTCAGTTGCGGACGGCCAAACGCCTGCCTGGAGTCTCCATGACCCTTAGAAAATTTGTATCATTACCCAAAATTAAGGGGTCATGAACCCATTTTTTAAGGGTCATGGAGACTCTAGGTGGATTCCTGCACAGGGTGAAGCAGGTTTCCCCACTTCGCAAAAACCGAAGGGTCCTGTTGCAAGACTTCACTGCCCGATCGCTTTCGCCAGGTGATTCCAAGCGCAGGCGCTCGGATCGTGCCGGTTGGCCAGACCGAGCGGAAGTGGTCCAAGAACTTGGCTTACACCTGGCAACACACGAACCAATGGGATGAGAGGGGCAGGAATGTGCCGGAGGGGTGTTGCTGATTGATCTGACTGTTTGGACCTGTTGTTTTTTGTGTTTGTTTTTTTTTCTCTCTCTCTCTCTCTCTTTTTGTGTGTGTGTGTGTGTTGCCCGAAGACCGGTGACCCTTGCAAAGGCGCTCTTCTTGCAAACACCAAACACAAGTGACAAGGGCATTCCCCAATTTAGGGAACACGCATTGGTGCATCGTCAAGACTCACCAACATTTGCATGAAGTGGGGCACCCACTATTATGAGCGTGCAACATTTGTACAACAGCACAACCAGAGGAACATGAAGATATGCACAGCGCAAAAAGCGAGGCGCTAAAACACATACTCAGAAAGTCAAGTGCCCTCTGCCCGAGGGCTTCAAGTCAAACTTGGACACGTTCCCACATGAGCAGCGGCCATGCGAATAGGTGGTTAATCAGGGTAGTTTAGGTGGTTTTGGGGTTCGCTTAGGGTGTTTTGTTTGGGGTTGGTTATCTATGTGTGCTGAAAAGCTTGGGCTAAGGCGGTTGGTCTGGTGATGTAGGTGTGGTTTAGGGTTTAGGGGGGTGTGAGGGCAGTTGGTTTGTCCTGGGTCCTGGGTGTGAGGGTGCTGGGGTGTGGGGTGGCTTGGGAACCGTAGTGGGGAGTGCTGGGGTTCTTGGACATGCCATTGAGGGGCTACCACACTGCACGGGTATGTATAATACATACCTTTGGTGCATTTTGCTTGGATGTTAGGACTTTATCTTTTTGCCAACAAATGGGTTTTCCATTAAACCACTAAAAGTCACTAAAAGTTAAACTTTTAGCAGAGGGGCAGAAATCAACTGAGATACCTTTACACTGACATGTTGATACAACCAACCGTCAGCTCGGGTGAAACGGGTGCCCATTTCTTGCTCGTGCCCATCTGGAGGTGCGGCGTCACAAGTCCCAGAGCGCGGAGTGGGAGATGGCTGAGGCCGGGCCACGCCTTCAGATGCTTTGATCGAAAGGGAAATGCAAAGCCAAGTGGTAGCCAAAAGGATTGTGCTTTTTCAACATCTCCCACTACCCCCGACGTGTTGTTTTCGAGAAACGTGGGCACCTCACATGCTCCTTTTGTGGTGGTTTGCCCTAGGGAAGTCTTTAGTCTCTGCGCATTGCCCGTTAAATGTTGAGCTTCACCGACCGGGCAGTGCGTGAGTACACCATGGGCAAGCGTGTTTGAAACCAATGCCACATGATGTCTGTTACGTAATTGTAACCGGAGCTCCTTTTCAAATTCGTGTTCCACTATGATCCAACTAGAAATCAAACGGAATTCAATAAGCCAGAGTTCATATGCGAACTCTTTCAAAATCACGGGCCCCATGGGCGTACGCTACTGACACTTTTCGGACGTCGCCCATTGTTGCATCAACATCGAGAGGCCCGGACCCTGGCTGGAAACCACGCCTTAAGTTGCTGAACTTGGACCCGGAAGCGTGAGAAGTCACTGAGCTTGTCTCAAATTGAGGAAACCACAACGTGGTGTCCCCTCGGTTCATCCAACCAACAGAGAGGTGGCCTCAAACCAACACACCCCAACTTCAGGTTTGGCGCAGGGTTGACCTTTTGATCCCGCTGGAAAAAAACAAAAATATCAGAAGAGACTCGCTCGTCGGGGTCCCATGTCTCTCAAAGGGTCACAGGGTAAGCCCTCGGCAGTTGACCCTTGGTAGCCATGCCAGCTAGCTGTTGGGGACCCTCTGGCAATGATCCGGTGAATGCGTGGAGTGGAGACAAAGGCTGCTCGTGGCCCATGGCCATTTGGCCCTTTGGTGGTTGGTTTCCCATAGCGCAAGTTATCATGCGGATTCGTAGAATGCTGGACCCCCTTTTTGGTGGCTAGAGGGAAACCAAAGGAAACAGCCCACGGGGCCCCTTTGAGAAACCTCCATTGACTGGGACCAGTGCGGGCTCAGGACTCAGCCGACCCCGAAGGCCCCATTGCTGTTGGCTGTATGGGAATGTCACCTTATCATGGTTGTTGTTGGGAAACATTTTACATTTGTGCTTATTGTGGTTTAGTGGGAAATCCCCACTTAACTGTGAAAATCTAAGTTTTTGCTCCCCTTCCAACGTCAACCAAGTTATGAGAAAAAGTCACCGGGAATGGCCCTGCTTCTGGTTGGCGCTTGCTCGTGCAGTTGTGCTCAGCGTTGAGTTTTCTGAACTCCTGGTGACCGAGCGCTGTGCACTCGCAGGCCTGATGTCAGGGTGGCTCCTTTCCTTACTCCAAGCACTCGTTATTTTGAAGGGATACGTTTCATGCTGCTCGCTTGGAACGCGGCTTAATTCGCGCCAGGTACGGCGCCTGCCTGGCGTTGCTCGCCTTAGGCGCCACCTCAGCTCACTCGCCGGCTGGACTTCATCTAGGGAAACACCTACATGGGTAAGCAAACCTATAGGCAAGACACCATTTTTGGGGGTCCCCCCTATGTTGACACCCACTCAACTATAGACCAGAATTGGAAAGTTGTTGTTTCTTTTGTACTGCACATTTGGGACAAGGGGCGTTTTGCCAGATGTGTCGCGACTTCGCACTGCTTGCTTGCGACCTCATAAATGTTCCGCACCATACGGATTCGTAAACCTGGTGGATTGTTCGGGGCATTCCTTATTTTCCTTTGGTGAATTCTCGCAGTTCACCCAAGTCTCCCACAGGCCATGTTTGCAGTTTTTCAAAAAAGAGGGGCTATCCAAATGTGCTATCAGTTGGGTGTTCCGCGTGACCACCAACAGTCGCTCCTTTTCGGAAGACCGTTTGAGGTCTAAGATTCGATCATTTGGTCCGGGGGACTCCAAATTAATAGATGTATGGTTCGGCCCCACGTGAGCCGTGTATGGTCAATTTTGGGAAACGTACCGGGGCGTCCACGGAAAATCCGAGGAAAACCAGGGAACCCATGCTCCCATTTGGCCACTCACTAAGTTTCGAGGAAAACTGATGAACTCGCGACTTTCTTCAGCGTTTTACAGGGTTGTGGGAATGAGGGGTTGGCTCTGAAGAATTCGTCGGTTGGAAGGCCTATCATTGGCATCACAGTGGTTGCAACTCCCACACCTCTGGGATAGGAGCCGGTCATTCGTGGTCACTGACGATTTTTTTCCCTCGTGGCCCACTGCAACAAGAGAGCATGTCCATCACAAAGCCAGTGAACACGACAGTTTCATCCATGTGTTCACATCGCAAAAAAGCAGGCCCTTAAACGTTAGTAACCCTTGGCCGTTTTTCGCCTTTGTCCATCACTCGAACACTTCTCCCATGTCCATGGTGGGAATCGCATCGGCCATGGCCAGGTGAGACTTGGACCTCGGCCGGGGCTCCGAGCGCTTGAAGTTTTGTAAAGGAGGTGGCTATGAATTTTACGGGTTGGAACCCCCTGAAGAGTGGCTGGTGGACATAAATCCCCACCTAAATTTCATGATGTCCACCAAAGAGTCCTTAAATAATATTCATGGCCAGGCAGGAGGGGAGACCAGTTGTGCACCTTTTTCTGTGGCTCAAGATTTCATGCAACTTGCAGCACCTGGCTTGCGCAAAGGCCGTGCTCCCACCTTTCACCATCGAATTGCGAGTCATGATGCTGTTCCGGCTGCTGATGGTGATGCTGCTGACGGTGGCAGCGAAAGACTTTCTGGCGAAGAAGGACTGGTGTTTACATAATACCAAACTGTAAACTGAGAAGACCTCACACATCCAAATTGATAACACTTCTAGTGGGCTTTGTGTGGGTGTGCGCGCGTGTTTCAGAGTTGGCGAAAATCCACTCTCGGCCACTTGCAGTGGCTTTCTTTGTTGCTGAGCGGCCGGGTGACTGCCCTACTTAGGCACCTGTGCTACAAGTATCCCAATTGCCGCGCAACATATCAGGAATCAGGAATGCTCAGGAATCGTTGGGAAAGATTCACGTTATCTGTGTTTTTGTTCTGTGCTGGATTCTTTTTATGCTCTCCGCATTCTTTGATGTACCGCGAAACCATGCAATGACCAACACGTCATTATTCAACTTCAATGTGGCGAGCGAAGAAGGTCAAGGTGTACGGCATTGCCTTCCACCCCAGCAAGTCACCCCAGCAAGCATTTCACACACGCCAAGGTCAAGGGCCAGGAAATCCGTGTTGCCTGCTTGAAATGTTGACACATCAACCCACTGTTTGTCTTGTCATCTCTTTAGTCGCACTGACTTTACAGATCAGCTTGTGAATGGCTTATACCACGTGGGCCCCATAGGGAAAAAGCAAATAGCCGTTCGGTTGTAAGGTAGGGCAATCCAGAAGGTTGAGCCCAATCCTGGCTGAGGAACTTGACTATGTGTCGAAGCCAGGATCCCCTCTTTCCGATTGGTGCATTTCCTGCTGGCTTCCTTTTTGACCTGCTTCCTAGTTGTGACGCACACGCCGACATGAAGCAATGAGCATCTGGCTGTTTCCCTCACTCGAGCCGCACAGGAGACTGCAACAGAGTCCACAGACGCTGGTGCAGGGGCCACTGATGTCAGCATCACAGAGGGGAACCTGACGCTGCGGAGCCGGGTCTGTGCCCTTGGCAGTGGGAGCGGTTGGTTCATGTTTGAAGCGCAGTCCACGGTTGGCAGATGCAAACGGTTGAAAAGCGCAACGATCTTGCGTGATGTCGTTGATGGAAGGAAGCTGTGAAGCTGCTTCAGACTCGTGTACAGCCCAGACTCGAAACATAAGGGCAACGCTGAAAACAAGACATACCAAGCAGCTTACAAAGTCATGCACCTTTGGCGGGTATGCATTTCCGATCCCTGCTTTCAAGGGTGCATGATGTCAGATGTGATGCATCCTTTCACGACGTCATGTTCCTGAGAGTTCCTGGGAGTTTTGCGTTAGCCTTGGGCAAATGCATGGCGCAATCGTTGCTTCCGTTGTGGCATTTCTTGAACAGATATTCACTGAGCACGCCACCAAACTGGAGCTGACACAGCAGCTGAACACCTTCCACGTACATGGCATCCCCTCGAGGTTCCTTCAGAGAGAGAGAGAGAGAGAGAGAGAGAGAGAGAGAGAGAGAGAGAGAGAGAGAGAGAGAGAGAGAGAGATTTGGTTGCGCAATGTGTTTTCAGTGGCTTTCCAGCCCGTTGTTGGATGCAGCACTTGTTGGTCGCATATGTGGCATGGTGACCATTATTGTCAAGGGGTCCGCCGGGGCCTGGCAGATATGAGCGACGGGTTCACGGCACAGGCGCTGGCCTGAACGCGCCGTGCTGGGTCAACGCCCAGTGCTGCTCCGCGCGGTGCAGCCGCGTGACGCGCCGCTGCCGGCCCATCCGGTGAGCCAGGCAGATTCCTCTCAGAGAACGAGAGAACGAGAGAAAGAGACCGGACAAAAATGAGAGGAGCAGTGCAGTACAGCCACACCCTCATCATCATCATTACCATCATCATCATCATCATCCTCCTCATCCTCCTCCTCCTCGTCCTCCTCCTTGTGTTGATTGATTGCGAATCTTGACTCCCCAGTTGCCATTCTCCTTCACAAGGGAATCCCACTTCTTGTCCGTGCCAAACAAATCTGCCACGAGGTGAACCAGCAATTGGCAATGGCAATGTCCGCTTTCCCCCCCCTTTTGCATCCAGGTGGGCCAACCACGCAGAGTGACCCCGGGACAGGCCAGCATCGTGACATGCCCACTAGCTTTGCGGGGCCTGGGCATCTCGTTGCTGGAATTTCTTGGCTTTGGCATGAGCTTAGGGCCTGCGGATTGGGGGAAACCAAGGCACGTGCGTTCCCATCGCATCGCCGAATCCTGAAATCCTGAGCAATATTTGCCTCCATTGAGGGCTACAGAGTCTAAGAGCTAGCTGCGCCACAGTCGCCACGAGGGAAAATAATTTCGACTCCCTTTGTTCCACAAGCCGCAAGCCTGCTTCAGCCCACGTCGGGTGCCGTGAATCAATTCGCTAGGAGCCTGCACACGCGGCTCCACGCAGAGAGTTTTTTGTTTTTTTTTTTCTCAGCTCATCACTGAGCTGAGTATCTTCGATGCTCCGGTGTGGGTTTGGGATTCGGCCTTTTTGAGAAGCGTGTTAAAATTCTCCGGCCCTTGGGACAGACAAAATCCTGTCCCCTGAAGGCATTGGAGGTCTTTCTCGTCACACGTGGATCCCAATTTCGTCGATAGGCTGAAATTTCATGTCGAATAGAATCGCCTTTCTCACGTCTCGCCTTGACTGGATTAGTAGCGAGGCCGTGGGCGGTTGGTTTTTTGCATTGCGGCGCTTGACTCTCCCAGATTTGCAGGAGGTGGCCGGCTTTGATTGCTTGGGAGCACAGGCTGGGCTCTTTCCGTCGGCGTGCGACAACAGCAGCCGCGACACGGGATGAGACACGGCTGCGAGCAGTGAATGCATGGCGAGGATGCCGGGAGTGTAAAGGTTGCCCGCGCTCGCCGCATTTTCAACAGGGACAGATGTAGGTCGATGCCACCTAGGAAGAGGACCGCTCAAGTCGAAGCCACCTAGGAAAAATGCCGCTGCCGCTGGGGAGTCTTGATGTGTCGTGTTGGGGGTCTTGCCTGCTTGTGTTGATTGCAATTATTGCCTTTTTCAAGGGAATTCAGAATGACAAACGAGGATGTAGAAAGCTCATCCTGCGCAAAAAATCGGGATGTCTTGATCTAAAGTCCATGGGTGCCCTTCCTAAGTCCTTTTAGTCCATGTGTAGGTCGTTTTAAGAATAGGCAGCACTGGTTTCAGTTTGGCTCTAGTCATGTGCCAGTGAAATCCATGATCTTTGCCCGAAACGACACCTAGAACATGTTGGTGCGAAGGTAGCTCTTTGCGCACCATTTTGGGGGAAGCATGCAGAAAAGGGGGAAGTTCCCTCCCCTCAATGTGGTGGATTCATACATCACCCTGGCCAGCAAAAAGTGAGCTTCTTTTTCGTAGGGTGATGTTCAAATCGAGACATAGGAATCCCGGAAACCGGGCATTTATCAATGTTGAATCCCTTTTGAGCCGCGTGCCAGCAGGGGCAACAAACCACTGGTGGAACCCTGTCGGGATCTCAAAAGTTAGACCTTGGCCGCTTTCCGCGTGGATTCCCTCACCACCACGGCACACCCCTCATGGGTCGAGTCACAGGTCGCCCCTCGCCGCTTGCAGCTGGGCATCCTGCTCGGGCTCCTCGACAGAGACATCGGCGACCCTCAAACTTCCCTGGACATTGGGCCCTGTTTAAGGCGAAGGTTGAGGTCCTAGGCAAACTGAGTCCAGTGAATCCCCAAGCTGCCAGTCGTCAATCGTCGGTGGCCAGGAGTTTTCCAGGACTTAATTATGGGCGAATGAGAAAACTCCTGGCTGCCCTCCGCCGCAGAAGGCGACTTTTTTGCGTCAAAAGAGGCATGCAACCGCAATACAACGGGGCACGCTTCGGTTTTCGGTCGACAACTTGGTGCGGAGCAAAAGTAGGGCGCCATCTCGGGGCTGGGAGATTCGTCTCATGCAAAGTCCAGCGATGGGTCAAATCACACCCCTGAAGCTTTGCTATGAAGCACTGGACACCCAGAAACATGATGACGGACTCACGGCTCTCAGGCAACTGGTTGGGGCGCAAAGCGCAAGGGCTGAGGAGACCAAAAAGGCCGGCCCCGCAAGTCTGGTCCATTGAGGGAGGTCCATCCAGAAGTTGCGGCCGGGAGTTCCTGTTGGGGAGTGTGCCACGACCAGAGGAGGAACTGGCCATTGTCCCAATGTGCTTCAGAATTAAAGAACGTCGCTCGCATGGCTATTTGGGATTGTCTTGAAATGCGCCATGAAATATGGTCGGCTCCGTTTGGGGGTCCTTTCGAAGGGGCCTATCTTTGGATAGGCTTCTACACAGCCTTCCTACTCCCAATACCGCTTTTGGGTACATTGGAAAGCCTGGTTCTCTGCGGCCAATACCTCCTGCTTTAGTCAGGGGTTAACACCATACCGTATACACTTAAACAAGTGGGTATCTGGAGTAGGCGGGGGTACCAAAATGAAGCTCGTCTTCCAAAGGGGATTTGTGCGCTTCCAAGGAAGGGCACTAGACCCAGGTTTCAGCTTGAATTCACGCTAGCCATCGTTGTGAGCTGCAGCGTTACCGATTGCGTTTGAATCCCAGGGTTCTCTACGCCTTCTCATTATGCAAGGGAAGCCAGCAGGAAACCCTTGCCATTGTAGGGACCAACTCCCATTTAGCCTCCCCCATATGTCTTGCTTTGGTGGTTTTACACATCCTCTGTCTAAACGGGAAACATAGGTACCCTGGTGGGGCTTCCAGCATTTGTCGGCAACGCCCAATCAGGGCAATACGCCACTAGGCCGTTGCTTGGGCGCGAGTGCATCACGTCCGCAATGAGAAGGATACGCAGTGGGCATTCTGCTTTGAAGATCTTAAGGCAAGCCATGTGTTGCCTCCAACCAACACAGGTTCGGGTCCGGGGGTGGGAATCTCCGTCCTGACATCGATGCACCATGGAAAAACACAAAAGCAAAGCCAGGATCGGCGGCGGGATCCGGGGCGCGACGTGGCCCGCTACGAGGAGCCTAGAAGCGTATGAGCCCCTCGAAAAGGACCCCTGACCAAAAAAAGCGCACACCCATTTAGAGCCTCAACACCGATGAGCAATCTGCCATGGTATCGCTTGTGGGGCCCCTGTCGGTTTTTCGGTGGCAATAGCGTCGGGTTTTCACATTGTTCATTGTCCAAGGCAAGCCTGTATGATTCCAAAGCATGGCATATCTCTGGAATGAGAGAGTAGAGAGCTGATCGAACCTGACTCATGCCTGCTTTATCATGTGTTCATTTAATTTGGCTTTAGATGGACATTATGATGAATGGCGGAAGGTTTGCTTTGATTGCCTCCCCGTGCAGATGGAATGTTATGTATGCATATTGAATGCAAGTATATGTACATACACAATATATATATATATATATAATATATATATATATATGTACTCTATCATGCACATGTATATGTATACACGTGGAACATCCTTTGGACAGATATAAGAGTCGCGCCCAAGAAGGAATCCGTTTTTGGGCAAGATCGCGCTCGCATCTCCTCGGGGCCATCGCCCTGGGGCCCAGCGATTCGGCCCCAAGCTTGTGCTACGTTGGGAAGTCACCGCCATTTCGGGGCACCCCGATTGAAAGGGAGAGGGTCCAGGGTTGAATTGACACGGTGCGATTTCCAGAGGGGTGCATCCAGGACAACCTGCAGATGAACCAACTGCCCTCCGGCTTGCAGTTTGCAGATGTGTGCCGTGCTCAGGGCGAAAAGGTCAAACTTGTGTGCGTGTGCGCGCACGCTCGCCGGTTTCCCTAGATTGTGATCTAGGCGCCGGCATTCACTCAGAAGCAAGTGGAGAACAGAATTGTGTTTTTTAGCCACCTTACTTGAGTTGATGGTCATTTGCACTGCCCTCATGATCCCCGTGGGTGGCTATTTGCACGGTAAACCAAAGGGACGCCCACCGTGAGTCCCATATCCTATTGATATGTTGGGGTGTTGTCTAAATAGGGGTCCCTTTAAGATGGGTGGTTTGCCTTTGGTTCCCCTTTACAGCCACACGAAATAGGGGATACCCGCAACAGATAGACGGACAGACTGACCGGCCGACAGACAGACAGACAGACAGACAGGCAGACAGACAGGCAGAGCCAGCCAGCCAGCCAGACAGAGAAAGGCAGGCAGGCAGGCAGGGCAGGCAGGCAGGCAGGCAGGCAGGCAGGCAGGCAGACAGAGACAAACAAGCAAAGCAAGCAGGCCAGAGCGAACGAACGATCGAACGAAAAAGCGATCGAGTGAACGAACGAACACATGGGTGACAAGTCCATGACTCTGAGGCGGCTGGGCACCGGCGAGAGCCCAAAGAATGGCACCAAGGCCTGGAGCAACGGCTCTTTAGGCGGAGAGCCACACCAGGAGCGAGGGTTAACGCATCCGTCACATGCAGTGTGTCTTGTTTGTGGTAGCTTTTGTGGTTCTCGTCCATGGATGTATAGGACTGTAGGACATGCTGGCTGGAACATCTACCATATGTTCTTTTGGGCGCCGGCAAGCCTTTGACGATGTGGTGCTTTCTAGTTCCCCCGAACTCCAACCAGTTTTTTCCCCGGGCCCGCGGCTGCGTCCGCTTTGAACCAAAGGGCTCCTGATGGACAGGCTTCTGTGGGGAAAAGAATCATCCCACGAGCAAACACACGTGACCTGGGCTTCCCTGTGCCAGTCAGTTGATTGAACAGCCTCGATTCGGTCTCCACTGTGGGCCAGTCGCTAGACATTTCCCCTATTCTGGGATCTCCCGTTTTCAGTGGCAAATACCCAGATCAGGCAACCCGTAATTGGTGGTTTGGGGACTTGAACCCTTGGCTCTCGGAGAGATGGGGAGGTCAAGACTCCGATACCATGAGCCAAAGCCCTGTGTTTGCCTCAAGAGTAGAGACGTCATTGCAGGTTTACAAAAAGGTTTGCCTAGCGAACAAGTCAACACGTGAGCAAACCTGGGCCTCCCCTCCAAAACAATGGGTGGGGGGTGGGTTCCTCTCGGGGAAGCATCACTTGGAGATTTAAACCCTCAGCTTTGGATCATCCTAGGCCCAAGGCTTATCGAATAGCAAAACCCTTTTGGAGGGTGTCAAACAGGTAGGCGACTAGAAGAAAGCCTGACTTTTGAAGGGGTGACGAACTTAGGAAACGTCCATTTCCTGCTAGTATCGTGTTTCTCCTTGCCAGTTGTAGGATGGGAGACACACTTGCACATGAGCAGCCTTTTTCCTTTGTGTTTGGGTGATTTTGGGTGTTTTGCGCTGCGCCTCCGCATAGTTATTATATGTTGTTGTATTTGTCAGGTCTAAGAACAAGGGGTGCAGGATCGGAACTCCAAAAAGCCGGAGTCGCTCCCCAGCGACCTACGTCTTTTTGGGCGGGGTGTTTCTCACAACAGGCAGCCATGTTGATAGTTTTTCAGCTGGTTCCCGTCCAAAGCCATCTAACAAGCTGGATGCCCACTAGCCCCTTTTTTGGGGGAGGGTTCCCCTACTAAAATAGACTACAGAAAAACTCGGGTACCCTTATTCTAACCTCTCTACTGGAGGAGCTAGGAAGGTCATGGGCAAAAGGTCTCTCTCACGGTCCATTTGGGACTCAGATCTGAGCATCGCCAGGTCACCATCGACTACGTGATGATGACCACCGGCGCCCGGTATGGCACAAAGATCGATTCCACCAAGGCCGGCTTGCCCTTCGCCAAGCAGCGGCCGGAACGGCTCGCGGCGCGCCAGCTCACATGGGTCGTGATCTCTTGTGTGCTTCGACGGGAAGAATCGGACTGTGTTCTACTTTAGGGTGGAGCTGCTATGAAACAGGATCTGAGCTGGATGTCTTTTTTGCTACCCCAGCTGTGGGCCAACAACTGGTCGACGGAATTTGTATTGCTTAAGCCTCTGCAGGGGTTCACAGGAGGTGCTTGTTTTGCATGGGCCAGGACAGGGATGCCCCGTACACCTTCCTTGTGGGGGACGAATCCATCATCAGGCGCCGCAGTCAAAGCCATGGGTCTGCAGAATCAAACGTTTGTCTATGTCTATTGCTTTGGTTATCCCCAACTGAAATCCGTTAAAAGCGATGGGTCCCACACTCGAAATCTCGAACCCTGGCTTTGTTTTGCTTTGGTTGTCACCGCAGAATAGAACCCTGCACTGTCTGTCAAGAGCTTCTGAGCCCGCTGTGTGCGGGGACATAGGTTCGCGTCGTTTCCTTTTAGTGCTCATGTTGATTGGTTGCCTATTGTGTAGCCATTTTGGCTCAAGCTGGGTGCAGGCAATTGCCTGCTTGAAGCCACTTGAACGGCAGCACCCACGCGCCTGCGCTCGCGGCGATGCAGGGCCGCAGGGCGGATCACCGTGTCAGCAGGCCGAGTGACCATGATGTCCGAAGCTTGACATGATACTCGTAAATGGTCTTCGACATCAACCCGTAATCCGCGTAGGTCACCATTTTCCCACCGATCGGGGCTGCGACTGAGTCCGGGAACGCTCAGGCGGCCAAGAGGCTCAGGGCAGGCCTGGCCCAGCTGGAGGACTACCTTCTGAGCGCATTTGCGAAGCCTTGTCCCAGAAACCCAAATGGATCGTTGGCGATCCACGCAAGTGACCCCATGTTTGGCGCCGTGCCCGCGATGCCCCGCTGTTTTGGGTGGACCCCAACGATGGGCATGACTACGCGGTTCTGGTGCACCCGGTGGTCCTGGAGGCTCCGGACATCAGGCGCCTGCTGCCAAACCTCCGGTCGCGATTGAATCCTACCACGGCAGCATGGTCACCCACTTGAAGACGAAAGACAATCCGGCCACGAATGCTGAAGCCAAAATGCGGTCGGTGATGATCCGCAAGCTTAGGGAGCTCGCGACCCGGAGGGGCATTCGATCACCGCACAGGACATCAGACGCAAATCATGGGTGGCACTAACAAGCGCCTGATCGTGTACAGGCGCGGCAGCCTGCTCATGAACCAGTTCCAGCGCGCCAGGAGCGACCTCATCACCCGTGGGTGCAAGCGCGTGTCCAAGGCCGCAAACCTCCTACGGGCTGTCCCTACTCACTAGCTGGGTCACGTGCCGCTGCACTTTCGGTCACCGCTGGCAAGTACGGTGCAAACGTCTCCATCACTGGCAGCCTACACCGCGACCCCACTGTGGATGCGGCGGGGTCCGGTATCGCTGGCGAGAGCTCACTCGAGATTGTGGCCATGGCTGCGACGCGGGTCACCGCCGACTGCGAGGACCGGGGTGATTGACACGGTTCCGGAGAACCACAAGGAGCTGACACGCAGCCCTGAGAAACGCGCAGCCGGAGGTGCACGCATTCGTGGAGGCGGTCACGGCCGAAAACTTCAAGACGCCCACCGCTGCGCAGACACGCCCTCACCCGCGTGGCCAGCGCCGCACACGGAGCCCTGGGCGGGTCCGCACACTCTGCCACAAACTTTGGTGCGATCGCACTGGTCGGCTATGCCTCGACGAAGATGTCCTTCCAGGACCTCAGTCAGGTCCACCGCTGTGTACTTGGCATTCCGGGCCAACAACCCATTGGGCGACGTGGTGCTCGCATATGCCAGGACAAGGCTCATCCGCGGATCCGTGTTTGCGGATCTTTGTATGGGCAAGGCACCCGCATCTGGAAGCCACAATCGCCCTGCGAGGAGGCATGAAACCACAGCTGCACGCACCGCGATCGGGGCCTCCAAGAAGTCGGGTGCATCCGAGACCATCAAGCAGCAAGGCCATGAAGGTCCAGATCAAGGCGCTCCACGACGACCAGAAGCGCGGCGTCACACGCCACACGCAGGGCCGTCACCGACACTGCGCGCGGGGAGGACGGCGAGCCGTACGCGCGCCGCGCCCTTTTAGACGAGCCGCGGGCTCGGATTACGGTGCATCTGCGAGCGTGCGCTCTGCAGTGAGCCCACGCGGGCGTCTGAGCAGCTGTGCATTTCGCACACAACGGCGTGCGTCCAAGTGAGGTCGCACGAGGGCCAGCCCGGGCGCTGTTTTCACGATGTCTGCCGCACTGCGCGTTGCTGGCAGCACATGTGAGCGCAACCCACAATGCGAGCCACTGAGGACGGTTTTGGGCAGGCAGCACTCTCGGCTGGCGTCACCGGGCGCACATCCTTGGCTACTGGCGTGCTTTTGCAACTCAGCGCGTCGACGGTGATGGCGATGTCCCACCAAAAAAACACTGGGGCGAGTTCCAGGCTCTGCAAGTTTGACTGATCAGTATTTCGGTCCGTCAAAACAATGGGGGCTCCCAGTCGTTGTCTCGTCCGGAATCAACTCATACGGAGTCCCAAAGTATACCCGAGACCAAGCAGAGCCTCAGAGGCCCCAACCCGACCCTGGAGAAAAGGGTTGTGATGTCGGGTCGCGGAGGGTTTCGATGTGGCTATGGTTTAATAGGGGGCCACCTCACAAATGATTGGTGGACATCAGCACCCATGTAAATCACGTTCAACCCAGATTGACAGCACGAATTGGGCATCACAGGATGGAAGATTCGTTGTACCCACGTTTAATCAGGGACCTTTAGGTGGACATCATTTAGGTGGGGATTCATGCCCGCCAGCCTTTTTTGAGGTGGTTCCCTATTAAAATTCAGAGCCAAATGCAGGATTTGGAGTTCCCATTCTGATGGTGGAGACGTGGCATCGCTGATTTTGGAGGTCTGCGGCACTTCTCTAAGCAAGCCTTGCAAAACGGCATGCTGCGTCAAATTTCTAGAGATCCTTCTTATTTGTGGGACCAGGGTCGTGTTTGACGATGTGCTTCCGAATTGACGGGGGAGGTGCTTTTTGGTTAGTCTTCCTCACCGCCGAACCAGAGCCAAGCCGTTTGATCCATGAAGTTTGAGGGCTTGGTTTTCGCCTCTGATTTGGGGTTAGACGTCGATTTGATTTGTCCGTTGTTTGGGCTCCAGGACCCACAATAGATTGAGAAGGTCCGTTGAAGATCCTTCGCACTCAATGTATTTGCGGAAGTTAATGCGCCGTCTCAAGGGATTGCGCCTCAGCAATGAAGGTTCCCTGGAGGGATCCCTCATTGTGGGTCGGTGAATTATTGTAGTTCACCTAAACTGAGTTAGATGGGCTTGGCAGATTTGTTTTCAGTGTCTTAGTATCTTGACTGCTATTGGATGGAATCTTTAGACTTTAACTTGTTTGGAAATAAAGGTATTTCCACTAAACCCCCAAAAAGTTAAACTTTTTGCAGGGGGTTAACAGCAACCAAGGTATTGTCCCAAACGCAGTGGTTGGGGCCCGGATGGTTGGACTTCTCACCACGCAGGGGCCTCACGGAAGCTGTGCTGACGATGCGAGAAGGCCGTGAGCAAATTGCTCGGCCGACGGGTCCTTCCTGTGGGTTGGTTCGGAAAGGCAGACCCAGCACTTTGCAGGTTGCCCTGACTTTGTGGTTTGGATTAGTGGGGATATGACGATTTGACCCCCCATTCTTGCCGAGTTAGATGGGAAACTCTAAACTTTAAACCACAGATCCAAACCAGCAACCAGAGGGAAGCTGAACTTTGTGGGGAATGCGACCGTTTCAGCTCCGAATATGTAGCTCCCTCAATCCACTGCCTTTCTCAGCCTGACATTATCGAATTGGATTTCCCCCTCTGCTTGGTCTAAACATCGGCTTTTGGGGACGATGTGTGAGTTCCTGGGTTGCCGAATATAGTATGTGTATATATATATATATATGTTAAAACATGTATAAACATATATTGTATAAATTTTAAAATATGTATACACATATATACATATATATATATGTATGTGCATAGACAGAACAGTACCAGGGGCGACGTGTACAGGTGCAAATATTGGGGACTCCTGGCCCCCGCCTCCTTCGTGCCGTGCGCGCAGAGGCGGAATTCGCCGAATCGTCGTGCCCCAGACCCTCGGCTACACGGACGAGTCAAAGCAGGGGCCCTCAGCGGCGGGCGCATGTCGCGAGCGATGAGGGGTGAAACGAGCTCGGGGCCCCATGAGTGTTTTTTTCTTGAGGATTCCTAATTAGTATGGAATCATGTTGAAGATGTTTTTTTGTCTGGAATATGACTCTTATTCCTTGTTTCCAGATTGTGACTTATAGTAAGTTGCCCCGAAAGTTCCAGGAACAGTCCAGGCAGCAAGCAGTCAAGTTATCTCAGTGGCAACACCAACCAGTTGGTGCGTGGTGGACAACCTGGCTCACAATCTCCCGTTTGGCACACGTGCTAAATAAACCAGCCTGGAAGGTTCCGTTGCCAATTCAGAAAATGTGCTAGAAGACTCAAGAGCACTTGGCGCTAGCAGTATTTGGTCTGTCCTCAGCAAGTCGTACGGAGCCCACTGTCAATCAGGGCACAATGCTAGGGGAAACGCCTACCTGATTGATAGATCTCCCGGTTATCAACCAGGGGTCCCGTTTTAGTGGAGATGTCTTTCTTCCAGGGAACCTCATCAACCACTGGAGCGTCTATGAATAAGAATCAACAGTACTCCCTGGATTCTGAACTCCTCCCTGGTTGACCACGTCACACAGCCAAGCGTTTAAGCCGCGCTTGCCCGAGGCAACCCGTGCCGCCCAACTTTGCAGAGTTCCAGCGCTGCTCGGCGTCGAGCGTCGAGCGGCGAGATGCGCCACCATTGCTGGAGCAAACGCCGTGCGGTTTCCCTTTAACTGGGACAACAACCCGACCAGGGTCGGCTTGTTTAGAACTTTTGTTCTTTTTCGCATGAAAAAAGAGAAGCCTGGCAAGCTGGCCAGCATGGCAGTGACCAAAGAAAGCAACACAACATCAAAGGACCAAACTTGGTGGAGTTTATGGCCAAGCGTGGCCCATTGTGACTGGCCCCCTGATTTGGGTTCTGGATTTGGTTGGGATCAAGTTGTCAAGGTCGGAGTTGGCATTCTCTTCAAGCTACCACTTGGCTTTGGCATCAGATCCGGGCGCCACCCGGCCGAGTTGACGCGTGAGTGGCCTCTCAAGCAACGGATGGAGAAGCTGGCCATGGATCAGACTCAGTGGGAAGCTGGCGAAGTTGTGCACAACAAGATTTGCCCAGTTCCACTTAGCGCGAGTTGGAGAATCAAGGGAATCCACCATTCCAAAATGAGAAGGGGCAATCCCTGGTTATCTGCCTCACTGTTTCATATAAAATCTACCTGGTTATTTATGGTTATTTATGAAATTTGGTATATAGTGGGTTGCCTGGGATCACTTGCATTCTGTTGAAGATGGCTCCGACCGTCACAAGTGATGTTCACCAAAAAGCGGCCGGTTTCCGTCAAAGGGGATTTGACATCAACCTCCAGTACTTTTCATGTGAATGGAAGAGACTCATAGAGAAACTCACCCGGCTTGAGGAGCGAAAAGTCATACAACCGATGCGACCTCTTCAACATATTGTACCTCTAAAACAACTTGTTGGTTCCCGGATTCCCGGAAGGCCTTGGTTTCAATCGGAGCCCGAGGCTTCCGCAACATCTACCTCAACCCCAATCGGGTCCAGACCCGAGACCGGGACACTCAACGGTTGCCAGGGCTCGCTTCGGTGGTTTCATGGTACCCTTGTTGTGTGAAGTTGTTCCTGTTTCAGGGTGTACCCCCCCGTTCAATTTGCGGGCTTTACAAATTCATGGGCGGAACAATCTCCCCGTCGCGGGCCTCACACTTGCCCCGAGCAAACAAGCGCCAAAGAACATTGAACGGTTTCTGTTCGCTAGACCAACGCACGCGGCGCCAGCCGCCCCCTCCACCCCCCACCTGCAATGCAGCGACATGGAAACACGCACGAAGGCAAACGTTCACGGTTCAAAGGATGTGCAATTCCGAGGTCTATCAGCCGGACCTGGTGATGGATGTGAAGCTGTTTACCTTCTCCAAGTGAGCCAAACTAAAATCAGCTCGCATCCCCAGCAAAACCCCCCCTACCAGGAACCCCTGAAAGCCGTTCCGAACTCCGAAACCCAACTGCCGTTCGTGGGCTGCTCTTTCTTTCACGTCAAATGATCTTTGGTTTTGGGTTGGCATTGGGGATATCTGAGCCCTCGGTTCTGGAAGCCAACGGGAAGGTACATCCAAACCAAACGGCAAGAGGTGACAAAGCGAGATCTCGTTTTTGGGCGGCTGACCCCCATCCAGCGTATTCTTCGGTTCCGCGGCTTCCGGGGATTTCAACAGACCTGGCGCAGACGCGCGCGAGCAATCCGTGGGAAAAGGCAGCCGCTTCGCCGATTTGCTTAAAGTCCGAGGTTTGGCCACCTTATTGTCGCTGGCCTGTGGGGAGTTATGAAGCAAATGCTGAGGAGTAGATGGCACAATCTCCCCATTCAGGTTTAGACATCCTCCTTGACTTACCCGCATCAAGGGAGTAACTCCATCTATGTTCACCTGCTGTAGTGGCAGCCCCTCTGTATCTCATGGTTAAAATGGGTGCAGGGCCAAAGCATCCTCAGGCATGCACGTAGCATGCTTCTATATAAAGGTGTTTCTTTTTGAGGGTTTTTTTTTTGAGACTGGTTTAAAGGAAAACTAAACGGACAACTATCATTATTTCTTTCTTTTTTTTTGGGGGGGGTCCCCCATTCTGACACATACCCATATTGATGTTCCTTTATACGGGATGCTCATGACCATTCTCCCATTTCCAACTGCCGCCTGAGTGTACACCTTACTTCTGCCTCATTGGGACTGTTTCACCATGTACAACAACGATTTCAACGATCACAATGACCATGATGCATATTGTGAATGCTTTTGCTGCTGCTCACATTGAACAGTATGCAAAGTAGAGGTGTGGCAGGGGTGGACCTCCAAACAATTTGAGGTAGCGAGAAAATCTGGCAGTCTTTCAGGGAGCAAATCAGCAATGAATGGACGATTCCCGAAAACAGCTGGTGAATGAGACAGTTGCCAGATGAACGCCTCCCAAACCCGGCGCTCAGATGAGCTTTTGTTTAGCTAATCGAGACTGATGGTTTCCTTGAAGCAACCGTGACCCCCCTTCCTTCTTTTTTTTAATCTCGGTGCCTCAAAAGGGTCCTTGAGCTCGAAGCCTTCCAGAGGAGCTTTCTTTATCTTCAATTCTTCAAAATATTGCCGATGGATTTTCGCCCCGAGGTTCAAGGCCGCCTCTTTTCCGCCTCCCGGACGCTCCGGTCCAGCTTCGCTCGAGCTTCGCTCGGTCCCGCGGTCGCCATGGGCGGCGCCTTTTCGGGGAGCTCCTACACTGCGCCGGCGGAGGTCCCCACCAAATGGTTCCCAGACTTTGAGGCCAACCTGCCATCCCTGGAGAACAAGGCGAAGGGTTTTCCAAGTCCAAAAGTTCCTTCCCCCAAGCTGTCGAGGGTCCTCAGAAGTTGTTGCTCAAAATAAAACTTTACCGGCTGTTTCACAGGGCTTCTTCATGTACCAGGTGATTTTAGGTGTATGCTTTGAGGGACACTGCTTGTTTGGCTGTTGACACAATCTTTTGACCCCGTTTCAACATGAATCCCCGCTGCGCAAATGGGGCAGAAAGACTCGATACAGGGATTGTTTAAATGGCGGGGCTTGTTTCAGGCACCGTAGGATTCGTTTGGACCATTTGCTCGGCAGCTTTGTACCTTTTTCCTATCACTCTACTCACGTAGGGGTCGGTTTAGATCAGTGTTGTAGGTTGATGGATTCAACTGGCGAAAGTCCGCTTCGACCGTTTCCACCTTGGATAGGTGCGGCGAGGTGTGCACAGGTTTTGGCGTTGGTCATCCGTGCTCCTCGATTTCCACATTCCACTTTTAAGATCCCCAGAATTCCACGGAACCCAACAGGAAAGCTATGCCTTTGGGTGGGTTTGAGTACATTTTCCCAGACACCCAGGTTGCCTTCCTTTTTTTCAAGGAGGGGGTTTCCCTTGTAAGTCAGCTACCCGAAAGAGTCTGCCCATTTTCCCATAGCCACTGGTCTGGGTTTTGATCCAGGGATTTGACGCCCACTTGGGAGGTCTTCTGCATCACTGGATGCACCTCCGGTACTGGGTACGTGGCGGCCCGCACTGCGGCGCGCAGGGCCCTTGGTGAGCTCTTACTTGCCTCGTGCGACCTCAAAACCTCTGTGCTTTTGTTGGACAGTGACTTTGCCCTCGAACTGCAACGTTTCGCTTCTTGGGGCTCAAAGATTGGCTTTGATTTTAGATGTTGGAACGAATTTGCAGACATGTTTCTCCTATCTGACTGGGCTGTTCAAGGAAAAGACATCCTTTCAACTTGGGTACAAAAGGATTTGGCCCCCTTTGCAGTGCCTGGGGGCTTTAACATTGACCAAGGCAAGGGCGCGCACGTGGTGATGCTGAACCGCCAGAGCCCCCTGGCAGATGGCTGGGGTCGGGCACCGGGTCTTGAACTCGCCTCAAAGATCCGCTTGTGTGGCACGGAGTGCACACGGAGCACTTCCGCAAGCTTGCGGGTACGCAGGTACATGCAAGCACACAACAAGCGCGATCACAAACCTCGCGCACACACGCCAAACACGTACCACACACAAACACACGCACACACACACAAGCAAACGGACACATAGACAAAACAAATCATGCACACTCAGAACCACGCGCACACACACACACTCCCACACACACAACACACAAACAAACAAGCAAGCAAACAAAGAACCAAGTAAGCAAATAAACAACCAGACACGAGCAAGCAAGCGAGCACGCGAGCGAGCAAGCAAGCAAACAAGCAGGCAAAAGCACAAGCAGACAAACAATGAATCAAACAAAGACAGACAAGAAAGAACTACGATAATAAATATATCAACTAATGAAACAAACAAACAAACAAACAAACAAACAAGATCAATCAAACAAACAAACAAACCATCAAACAACAAGCACACAGCACAATAAAGAAATACAACAAAACACATAACTAACTAAATACAATTATTAATCAACAAGAACAAATTAATACAGAAAGGAATACATAAACGAACACGCAAGCAAGCAAGCAAGCAAACAAGCAAACAACCAGTAACACAAGTGAAGACTGACACAAACAAACAAATAAACAAACAAACAAACACAAGCAAACAAACAAACAACCAAACAAGCAATCATACAAGTAATCAACTAAGCAAAGCAAGCGAGCGAGCGAGCAGGCAAGTCAAACAAACACACACACACAAACAAATTACAGACAGACAGACAGACAGACTGACTGACTGACTGACTGACTGACTGACTGACTGACTGACTGACTGACTGACTGACTGACTGACTGACAGACAGACAGACAGACAGACAGACAGACAGACAGACAGACACACAGACAAACAAACAAACGAACGAACAAACGAACGAACGAACAATCACAAACACAGCAGACAAGCCAACAAGGAAGGCAGACGATCAATCAAGCAAGCAATCAAGCACATAAACAATCAAGCGAACCACACAAGGAAGCAAGCACAAATCACCCCCACGCAAAAATATGTAAAACCATATTTACATGTTTCTGTATGTGTATATATATATATATACATACATACATACATACAGCGTGGCCGTGTTTTAGCACTTGTGTTCAGCTAGCTGGTCTTTTCTCTCCCAAGTCCGCGACGCATCAGGAAGTGCCACCATTTCCGGCTCTTGACTGTGCCATGGTGGTGCTTGCGTGCGCGCGTCATGCGTAGTGCGCGCATTTGAGCCAGCCAAGACGAGAGCTGGCAGCCCTGGGTAACGGGGTGGACGACTATCAACTTGTTTGGAATCATGGCGAGGTGTTGTGGCGCCTACAAGCGGATGCAAAAAGGGCAGTGGTTTTGGGTGTAGCCTGTTATCTAAATCTTGTCTCTCCAGCATAACCGCAATCCCTGTAGTTTTGTGGAGGCATGTATCCTTCAACTGCCACACTTTCGGCTACCAATATACAACGTCCACAGGCCTCTTTTCCAATGCGCCGGCCCTCCAAAAAGTACTGAGCAACCTGTCCTATTACGTGGAAGCCGTGTGGTGCCCGGACGTCCCACGCAAGGCGGCCGGGCGGAAGCAGCGGAGAAGGCGCTGAAGGAGGAGGTTCCCAACGCCAAAGTCACACAGGCGTCGGATTGCCTCGAGAGGCTCAAGAGAATCCATCTCAATGTTGACCCAGGATTAATAAAGCGGTCCCATTTTTCAGGGGGTTCCCTCCAAAAGTGGTCTGAATCCAACCACTAAAAGCGGACACCCTCCAATCAAAATCAACCAGGGATTTATTAATCCGGGGTTAACATTAAACCACTCCTGTTGAGCAACATTTGCTGTTGCGGAACGTGTGGCGGAAAGTGTTCTCTTGTTGAACCAAAACCCAGTTGAAAGAAACCCGTTTGTTCGGGGGTTGTGTCGGTGAAGCCCCCTCTCTTAGGGCCCCTCAAGGGGGAAGCTACTGATAACTCTTGCGCTCCCAGGAGGCCCAATTTGGACAACTTGCTGTTGGGCTCCCATTTCTGGACCGGATGGAGCTCGGCGTCCCACTCTCAACATGAGCCCATTAGTAGGGAAATTGGATATTCAATGTAACGGTTGATATATTATTTGAGTCATGAGCGCAAGCCACAGAGAGCTTGCACCATGGCGCATATTGTGCTGCGATTCTGTTGTTCCCTAAAATGGGAAATTTGCAAGGCCTCCGGCCTGCTTTTTGTTGTAGGAAACTACGTGAGTCCTGTGGTTCCTCCAGATCAGGTTGCCCTTAAAAAGTCTTTTGGGTTGGTAGTTTAGGGAATTGACCCCCTTCTTGTAGAAGGTTTGGGTTGCCCCCCAGACCACCTTCAACTGACCAATCCATTCCAACAGTTTTATGGAGGGAAACTGACTCTGAACCTTGGGTTTCCCCGTGGTTTGTTGATCCCAGGTTTCCCTTTCGGTTTCCCCCGGCGTTCCTGGCAAGCTGATTCGACTTGCTTTCGGGAGGGCGTGCCCTTGGTTTCAGGTGGAGTGCGACTTGCAGGACCTCAACAGTGGCTCGCTCAGATTTGGTGTAAACGGCTTTGATGAGTTGGTGTTTGGAGGGGTGGGTGTTGTTTTGACTTGTGTTGAATGGTTTCATGATGATGATGACACCTACCATAATCATAATCATCATCCACGTCCGCGTCGTCATCATCATCATCATCATCATCATCATCATCATCATCATCATCATCATCATCATCATCATCATCATCATCATCATCATCATCATCATCATCATCATCATCATCATCATCATCATCATCATCATCATCATCATCATCATCATCATCATCATCATCATCATCATCATCATCATCATCATCATCATCATCATCATGGTTCTAATGGTGAGTCGTTTTAAGGTGAGGGACTATGGGTCGCGGTCTGCTTCCTGTTTTGACAAGCATCTCAAGCATTGCCTAGCAAAGCTGTCAAAGAAAAGAAGCGGAGTATTGCCACAGGACGTTTTTGTTTGACAATGTTTGTCCTAGGCTCGACTTTTGAGGGTGGGGATTTTATCGATCGGGGGTAAAAGGAGCGTTTTTTTTTTTTAAAGGTCCTTTACAGGGGGTTCCCTTTCCAGTTTGGGAATCATGGTGCCGAAATTGAGCGACAAGCTGCCGCTTGTAGTGCTTGCCGAGGTGTCCAAGCAGCCGCATCCAAGCTGAAGAGCATGTTCGGGAGCTCCGGCGTTGACGTCCTCTGCAACAACGCTGGAGTAATGGCTCTCGCCGACCAGGCAAGGGGTTGTGAAACAGATGGCGCCTTTACGGACCTCAGTGCCGCCTTGCGCTGCCTTTTGAAGGGGATACGAAAAGGGCCCCTGATTTGTAAAGCGCCTCATGTGTTGCCGACACGTTTTATCCCAGCTCTCAGAAGAGTCACATGTGCAGCAGTCTGAGGGCTTCTGAAAGTATGTCCAGTTGGCAGCGCTCTTTTGGGCCAGTGGTATGAGCACAACAGCAACAGGCTATAGGCTACTTGGCTTGCTTCCATGCAACCATTGCTCTGATTTACGAGCCTTTTGGCGTGCTACGCTCCCCCCCCCCTGTGGAGGCGACCAAGGATGGATACGACGTGCAGATGCAGACGAACCACTTGTCACATTTTCTCCTCACCAAGGAGCCATCAGTACACACACGGCATGAAATGGTCAAGGATAAGCCCACACAGCATGAACATGAACTGCTTGTCTTATCCCGGAATGTGTGTGTGTGTGTATGTGTTTGTTTCAATTTTATAGGGGTACCCTTTTGAGCTTGATTTGCTGGGAAACCAAAAGGAACACCGAGGCCCATTTTGGAGTGCCCCCGGTTTGGCACATGAGCATCCCCATCTTGGTTCGCTAGAGAACCGAGAGTCCTCAAATTCACCGTAGGCAAATCAGAATGTTTCGACCGAACCTTATGTGAGGTGCGGCGTGTGGTGATGTCGAGTAAATGTTCCCAAAGCCAGGGGAGTCACTAAGTTTTCCAAGTCATTTTGTCAAGGTAAGGGCTAATTGGTGGTCTGGATCGGTGGTTGGGGCGGTTTGAACGCCTGCTCCTTGTAGAAAGTCAATGGGAAACTTGATCTAGCCAACAAACCACCAATCCAAACCATCAGACAAGCTGATCTTCGGGCAACGAGTCGTGACCTTCGGCCGTGATTTCGGCCCGAGGAGCTGTACCCGCTTCTGCAGAAAGCCGCCAGCGAGCGAGGTGAGGCGCGGATCGTGCAGCACAGCTCGGGTGCTTTGGCCAAGGTGCTGGTTCCTGACGGCATGCGTTGATTCTTTGGTGCCCCTCCACAAGAAAAACGCGCAAAAATCATTGGGTGTATCTTGAATCTTGTTTGGGAAACCGCATTTTGGGATTATTTTGTAAGGCAGCCAAAAGGAAAACCTCTTTTTTTGGGGTACCCATATGTCGGCACCTATTTGCCACTGGGCAGCTGGGACCTTCGCACCAAGGTATTTCCCAGGGAATCGTTCGAGGGTTTTGGGAATGAAAAGCTCAGGATCCACTTGGAGGAAACCACATGGAACGTTTGATCTTTTTCCCCCCCCCCCCCCCCCGTTTTCCCTCATTCACTGAGAACCAACAAGTCAAGAGACCTGCTTAGGGATAGTCAACATCCCAAAATGGGATTCCTAAGGGAGCCATGACCGTGAAAAACACATTCGCAGTCTTGACCATTTCACGTGGGGCTACGTCGACTATGTGTGTTGAGGTGAAAGGAACTGCTGACTTGGGGTTGCTCGAGAGGGTTGTTTGGGGGTCAGGGGGCACATGGCGCCTTGAGTTTTGCAATGTCACAAATTATTGCAAAGCGGGAGGGGGACACTCGGCTGACTTCATGGTGGCTTCCCTTCAACGCCTTCGCTCCAAGTGGTCCAGCAGTCTGTGGTCAATTTTACAGGCACATGCGGGATCACTCAATGTCCCGCGCAAATCAGCAAAGCACACTAATTTACTCTAAAAAGGTGGTTTCTCTTTTCCGTTAAAACCACTCGAACTCCGTGAGAGAAAACCCAGTTTTGTTTCACTCGAGACCCAGACTTGCTTTCATCTCCCAGGTGCGCGTAAGTTCCCGAACACGGACCTGGAGGCCACTTGGCGGCTATTTGTTTGGATCTCTAGACTTTAAGCTTTTGGCGAAATTAATATATATTTCCCGCCAAACATGGACCAACCATCACGAAGAGAAGTCAAAGCAGGGCTTTTTGTTCGTTCCTCGTTGTTTTTCACAAAACATCCTCGTCTCAGACGAGTAGCTCTATACCAACCCTCGCCATGGAGCCAAACGGTTCGCCTTTTTGTGGCCGATGGATCGGTCGGTCGATCGAGGCCAAGTACTTGGGCAAGAACGGCGGTGACCTTGGGGGCAACGGCAACTCCATGTTCTTCGGCGGAGCTCGCTGGGAGAGGCGCCAATCGAATCCCAATCCGCTCCGAATTGGAGTCGCGCGAAGCCGATGCGCAGACACCCGGGTTGCTTCTCCCGTCTTCCGGCTTTGGGCGGGTTTTGTTGTCCCTGCAAAACCAACCGACAAGAAGGGCTCCCTGTTGTTTAGGCACTGGGGGTTGGGCGGCGGCGGTCGTCAGATGGCCGGATTCGGATGGGCACATCGCGCATGGATGGAAGGTTAAAACAAGTCGCGCCAAGAATGGGGTCATTTGAAATCAGATTGGTGGACAATAGAGGAAGGAAGTTCCACTGGTTCAAGCGTGGCGCAAAAAACATCCCCACCATCTACCTGTCCAAAGGGACCTAGGCCTTTTCCTTGCGGAAAAAGATGGACGCGTGGCTTCAATTATGATGCATTCGGAGCGTCGTGAACCTCCGTGGAGTTGAACCGCAGTGAAGACGAGGACTTGCTCAGTCTGTTCAGGTGCTCCAGCAAATATGACTTGTCAGGCTCAGGTCAACTAGCCAATGGAGGCGTCCTGAAATGAAGGATCCCGTTTTGGACACATTCAACAGAAACAACAAAACAACAAAGCATTGATGCGGGTTCCCCAACCATTGTAAGGAAGTGCACAACTAATATCAACTAAGTCTTGATAGATCAGCGTGCGAGGCGCAGCGGAACTGGAAGTCCAAGGCCATCAATATGAACCAACTGCGAACCGTCAATGGTTCCAATTCGACGACTGATCCTGGTGCGGTCACCTCCGAGGTCGAGTCAGATATGGTTCCAGGCCTCAATCCGTATACCTTGGGCTGAGACAGCCTCCTTTGGGCGGTCCCTACAGTGGACCAAGTCCTGCAGCTAGTTGCTAGGAGGAATGCATGCCTCGACTGCACGGAGATCATCCTGTGAACCGCTGGAAGGCGCATCCTTAGAAGGCGTCATCTTTCTGGCTTGGCCTCGCAGGTATCACCAGACGAAGTTGGCCAACGCGGTGTTCACCAAGGAGCTGGACACCAGGCCGGCGAATCAGTCAATCAGTCCAGTCCGGTGGCTGGTCACACCGGGTGAACTCATTCCACACATTTGTGAACTTGGTTTAGTCAAGGCCAAAAGGCAATGAGCCTTGATCACCAGGTCCCCAAAGGGCAGGTGAAGACAAGGGAAGACTGTTCGCTGAACCAAGAGGAGGGTTGTGTTCCAAAGCCTTTGAAAGTCCAATTGGAGTGTAGTTCCAGATTGGGGCATTCCCAACCATGAACTTGCATGAGCCATGAGTCAATCCAATTCTGTGCGCAACTACAGAGGATGTTGGTGAGAAGTATGCCGATTTCCCAATTTGGATAGTCGGTGAGTGTACCCAATGTAACTGCTTTGCTGACGTTGATGATGGTGAGCTTTGAGGCCGCTGCAGTTGTAGCAGGATTTTGGTTTGGACTGAAGTCAACCAGGTTACTGTCGAAAATGTGACCCCTTTAGACTCCTTTCTGGGTCAAGATGACACCAAGAACTTGGAAAGAGCACCCCAAACTCCACCGCAGGTTTTGTGTTGATTCCACCCAAAAGGGAGGTACTCCAAAACAGGCAACACTCACTCATAGGGCCTTCGCAGATCATGTGTCGGCTGGTTAAACACATTCTTTTACCGTCAGTTGCCCTTGCAGCCACGGTGCAATGGTCATTTCTGGCGAACACCTGTGTCGCTCGGCTGGTTCCTTCGGGCTGGTTCCCTAAAGCTCGCTCCTTCGAAGGTTGACCCCCCATTGAGCACGGGAGCCTTCACTTTAGGGCCAAACACCCCCCCCCCCCCAGCTAACGGGCGAGGTGTGTTAGTCCGGGGTTGACCTCACCTGCCGGCTTGCAACAAAAATAGGGTAAGGGAAAAATGTGGTTTCAAGAACCAGACCTTGGGTACCCTTACAGCCAAACGGAGGCTCCTGAAAGAATCGCGGCTGAACACAGGGGATTGGCGCCCAACCTTGGCTTCTATACTCCCAGGATTTCCCTTTTTGCCAAGGCTGCGGTTGTTTACGTGGTTGCAGTTCTCGATTGAGAGATGGCGACCTTTGGCTCCTCTATTTAGAAGTCAGACAAATCCCGCAACCATGCAAGATACGCTAGAAGGCCAGGGACCCAAAGTGAGGAGTGGGGGTGGTACCATCCCGCAGAAATCTAGATGCGAGGGTCTAAATTGGTGACCCCCCAAAGGGGGCTGGTATTTGAAGGGAAGCCCACATTGGGCGACCCTTGTTTTGAGTTCAACACCCATAACTCGGGGCTTCCTTTTCACCTCACTTGAAAACCACGCGAGACAAAAAGCATCGCCGTGAGGCTCCGTGCGGCCAACTCCAAGGTCAAGGCGGGCGTGGGGATGCTCTTAAAGAGGGAATTGTCTGTCTTTTTTTTTCTTTTCCTTTTGCTTCCCTTGCCTTTTGTTTCCCTTTTGTTTCCTCTCCAAACAGAGTTTCCCCTACTTTGCGCGAGACCCGCATCTTCTTTTTTGGGCTGGGGATCTGCTAGGGGCTAGCCCAAAAATTGGGCCAGAGGCGTGCTGCGCAGCGCCCGGGCTGGCGGCCACCAACCTGCAGGCGGGGAACTCGGGTTCCGGTCTCAGGCGTTCCAAAAGAAATGCGCGTGACAGCCAAACACTAGCCCAGGGGGTTTAATCGGAGGTGCAACCACGAAAAAGCCACAGGGGATTTTCAACAGTTCGTCGACGAGAAAAAAGGTCAACCAAAACACATGCCCACGGACTGCCCAGGGGATTAATGGGAGGTGCAGGAACTATATAGCCACAGGGGGGTATACGCTGTTTTTCTCTGATTGGTGGTTTGGATAGTGGAAACCATCGGTCATGAAGGCTGCAGTGGCGCACGCCGGATGTCAATAATTGGGCAAAACATTATATTGCTTGTCTTCGAATTCGCGGGGCAGAGTGGCAAGTGCTATTGAGAAGCTGGAGCCCACAATTTCTGGGATGGCTGGGATGCCTGGGATGCCTTGTTGGGATGTTTCGAGTTGCATGTCGTTGCGTCATGTCCTCTTGAGGGTTTGTTGATTAGGGGGCCCCTTGTTGGTATGCCCTTTAGGCGGCACCGGCGGCACTTGGAACGGGTCCAAAATGGGTTGCCACACTTTTGACACCCCTCGTCGTTGGCGCCGGCAGGTGACAACCAGCCAGGACGACGGATTCCATGCGCCCTGGATCATGCGCTTCGGCCAGTCCGGGGAGGACGGGTGAGCCGGGCAGCGTGAGAGAGACAAAGACTAAGGATGTTTTTTGTTTTTTCAATTCAACCACCTTGGTCTGAACCTCAGCCAGCTTTGTTGAAACAGCCTTGCTTTGATTCCCTTCAGAGAGGGCTTGCAAGTGGGGGTTGGCGAGTCTCGGAGTGCTTTTAAGCAGTTCGTTGGATGTGAAGTCCAAGATTTCGCCGCTTGCGTTTCCCGCCAAACTGCTCCCTTGGCGGAATAGCGCAGCTGAGTTCAGCTTTTTGTGTTTTGACATTCCAAGATGCAGACACCAGAGTACACTTAGTGTGGGGGTTGGCGAGGCTGAGTTGTTGCCAGAGTGAAGACACACAACTATTTGTTCAATGTTTGGCCATCGCTTATTTAGCACCAAGACAGTCAACAAATCTCAAACCAAACCACGACTCGGAAGAGCCCTGATTCGACACAGCCGAGGTGAACTGTGCTAGCATTTGCACTTCCGACTCTTGGGTTGAAAATGATCCTGCGTTTTTAGTGACCTAGGAAAGCCGGCTAAAGCAATCAGTCGACTGGTACAGCCTCGTGCCGTCCCCAACTCCACAATTTCGCCCGATAACTCAAGTCCGGATTGGTCATGAGACCCATTGGACTGTGGATGTTGCGCATCCGCATGCAAGAGTTGCAACTGGTTGCACCCTTGATTGCCGCGATTATCTTCCATTTCGAGATGGGTTTGTCTATAGCTGGGCAAAAACAAGCAAGGAATCCAGGTGTCCAATTCAGGACTCAAGTCCGTGTGAAGCTCCTTTGGTCTCATTCGAGCCACACGCCACCCCCTTCCTTCCCCGTTGGGTTTTAGTGGAGACTTGCAAGCTGTTCAGCTTCATGTCCAGGATTTGTGCCGATTCCATGGGGTTCGAGATCGCTTCGGGAGTAAAACGAGCGAAAGCCGCGCAGTTTTACTGGGGAATAGACCGCTTCTTGTTTCCGGTGTTGGATCTGTTGTAAACAACATGCAGATAGTATGATTATAAGGCACTGAATCGTGACGCACCGTATTGCCCCATGATCATGATTTCATTTGTTTCGAGCAGCCCACAAAGCCATTCTAAAGAGGAAGGATTCGCTCGAAAAGCTTCAGCTCGCTCATGAAAGGTGATAGAGACTTTCACGGTTGCGCATTTTTTGTATTTCAGGTGGAACTGCTGTAAACTCAGATTGAAATTTCACGCAAGCTTCCATGGGCGTAAACAAGCATCCTGGACCTTCGTCCTCCTGAAAAAGTAGCTTCCGCCTTTGACGGGATATTCGGGAAATCGTAGCACTTGTTGCCGCAAAAATCTGGAACTCCTAAAGCTCCTAAACACACACTATGCGGCCTTTGACAGATAAAAGAAGGCTTTGCAGGGGCTTAATGCAGCCCGCAAGCATGTAAAACCATGCAACGGCGGTCCAACGTTGACCGCAAAACGCCCGCACATTTCCGCAAATATCCCGCACAAACCCGCAAACTCCCGTGAATCAGAAAAAGTCGTAGTTTTGATGATCAAGGCATCCCATGGTGTTCGCTGGCACCTTGGCAAGTGCTGCGAGGTGTATTTGCTTTGTATGGCCAATGCGCAACTGGAAGCGACGCAAATCGTATGTGTGTTTGCCCAAATTGCAGCTTAACCACTGGAGTTCGTAAATCGTAGGGGTCTCCAAAAACACCTAGAAATTTCCCGGAGTTTGAAGGTCCAGGATGGCATTTCCGGGATTGACGCACTGTCGGGACCGCGTCACACGACCAGGATGGCACCATGCCCCTACTCCAATGCTGCGCTGGCAGTCTTCTTGGCCCAATTAGAGTGAGTTTCCCTTGGTCTAGGGGGGGAAGTAGAGGAAAACCTGTCCTTTGACACCGCCTCTTAAGCAAATAGAAGGCCATTCATCCAACCACACGAGGTCTCTGGGAAAGTCCTGGGGCCCTGATGGCAAGAGCTTCCGGGCAAAGAATCCTGTCGGGGCCAGACGCAATGTGTGTTGTTTGCCCTCGCAGTTTTCAAAGGGATAGGGCCAGTGTTTGGTTGTGTCAGACTTGTTCTTTGGAGACTGCCTGATTTCAGGCAATCCTTAATTGTTGGTTTGGATTGGCGTTTTGGGGACTTGAACCTGGTAGACGACAAAAGGGAATCCATCCCATAACCAATGTTAACCACCAATCCAATCCACGTGTGCCACTCTTTTCCCGAAAGGTGGCCAACGGCGCACCCTGGGTTCAATCCCGGTGAGGGCCAAGCGAATGGGCCCAAAACGGACAGCATGGAACTTCCGGAAGGCCAATGGCCCCAGTTTTACCGACGTGGGTTTCCGTGGTTCGGATCTGATGCTTATCTAGGTGTCGCAGCTAGGTGCCCTTCTCTCCCCTTTTTCTGGTTGGGAGGGTTCCCCTACCATAGACTACAGAGAATAAATCGGGTTCCCGTCTAACCTCTCTACTGCATGGTGGTTGTTGGGAAACATTTTACATTTTTGCTTATTGTGGTTTAGTGGTTGAAATCCAACCACATAACTGCTAAAAGTAAAAAAACACAAATGCTCCCCTTCCAACGTCAAGGCTTTTGCGTGTTTTACCGGGGGCTTGGGTTTCCGCGGTTCAGGTCCCATGCTTTTGCATCTCTCCCGTCGCAGGCGTGGAGTCCGGGGACTTCTTTGAGCCCGAGGGCATGGGAAACATCAAGGGCCCGCCCACCAAGATCGCGCCCGAGCCCTTGTGGACGAAGCCGGAAAGCGGCTTGGACGGTCTTCGCGCTTGGCTTGGAAAGCTGGCGGGTTTTTTAAGGGTTTGGGGTGGGTGGCGGTGGGTTTTTTAGGGTCTGGGGTGGGGAGGGGGGGAGAATATGTTCTTGTTTCCCACTTGCCAGCAAGAGTTTTAGACTTTTCTTGTGCCGGCAGCCACCAAGGTGGGAAGATCTTGTGGGAGGAGTCCGAGAAAGCATGTGGAGCCTTCAAGGTGGAGTGACAGCTCGGCAAATTTGTAAAGCATCCGAACCCTAGCTCCCCTTGAGGGGGAATCTGGAAGGAAAAGGAGGTTGGTTTAGGCAATAGGCGTTGATGCCGGTTGGTTCAAACGGGGGGTGGAATCACCCAATCCGTGATCCAACGATATGCGCAAGTTGCTTGCGCCCCAGTCTCATATTGTGAGGCATGTGAAGATGCTGAACCCCTTAGCCATTGGCTTTTTGCAATCGTTTGCTTACCACAGAAGTACAGATTGGCGGCCGCCAAAACAGACTGCTTGCGATAGTGCTACGTAGTCCGAGGGATTCGTTCTTGAAGTGGACAATATGTTCCGGATAAGTTGGCAGTTTGCCAAGGGGCACAACCGGGGTTCAGTAGTGAAACACGACAAGAAGACATCCCAATTACGGTTGAGCTTGTGCATGCCTTGCTTTATGACTGCAGACTTGATTGTATGACCTCAAATGCAAGCCAACAACATTGCACGAGAATGCCTTGCACAGGTGACTGGGACTAGGGAGTCAATGAAATCTGGAGTGTTGCAGTAGCACGTCACGATATGCAAGCCGTATGAGGTGGTCACAGCCCCTTACACAGGAAAGAGCATATTGTCGCAGATCTCCGTATGTTCGGGCCCTCTTTGTCCTATTCTGCCGCCTGCGGGTCGAGGGCCAAAGAGGGTCGAAACCATCCGCACACCATGTAGCTGCCATGTAGCTGCCCATGCGATGGACAGTTGAAAGCTATGTTGCCGCATCAATATCTAGACAAAACAGACAGCACGAAAATCGCATTGTGCTGTTCCTGACTTTCCGGGTTGCTGGGCTTCATGTTGAAGTGGCCTTGAAAAGTCGACTTCTGCAACTTCGGCTCAACGTCCCACTGACCTTGGAGTGGCGCTGCCGTTCGGCGGCCTTTGCCTGAGGACGGCCTTTTGCGTGTGATTGCTGGGTTGGATCTTCAACATTGATAACTTTAACTTGTTGGGGGACAAAAGCAATTGTCCAATAATGTCCAATAAGCAAAGTGTAGTGTCTCGTCTTATTGTGTGGTTGCTATTGGGTTGGCTCTTCATCATTTAACTTGACAATTGTCCCAAAAACCTAAGACAATTAAGTCGCCACCAAGATTGCATTCGAGTTCAGCTTGTGCATTTGTGCATGCTTGGTTGCTCAGGCCTTGCTCCCAGGATGTGGCGCAGGCAAGATTCCGGGCGGGAGGATTGTGAAGACATGTCATGGATTCCTAGAGGGCTATCCCTTATTAATCCCTTAAGACGGCCTTATTAAGGGCTTGTCCTTGTCCATGGATACCCCCCCATAGCTCCCCCTAGGCGTCCGTGAACATTGGACGTGGATGACGCAGCTGATGCACTGAGCTGGCCTGCAGCCGCCAAACGTTGGGCTTGCCTCATGACCTTCAAGGTGACTCTCTCTCTCTCTCTTACGGAGGGAAATTATCATGGCACACTCGTGCTTCAGCCGGATTGGATTTGATAGGTTCGGAGAGTGGTAGTTCGGCAGGCAGACGCTTTTGAGCATGATACCTACATTTTGTCAAAGATCCCCTTTCACATTGGCGCAACGGAAGGAGGTTCGCCTCTTTGGTGCCTTTATGTGTCTCTGCGTGTATCTCTGTGCGTGCGTGTGGG
This sequence comes from Effrenium voratum, assembly GCA_963377175.1. Classification (NCBI taxonomy): domain Eukaryota; class Dinophyceae; order Suessiales; family Symbiodiniaceae; genus Effrenium; species Effrenium voratum. The sequence continues at coordinate 476,099 of CAUJNA010002424.1, read as the reverse complement.
TATGCCTGTGCGTGTGCGTGTGTGGTGTGTGTGTGTGAGCGTGTGTGCGTGGTGTGTTTGTGTTGTGTTTGTGTTTGTTTGTGTGTGTGTGTGTGTGTGTCTCTGTTTGTGCTTCTGTTTTTTATGTGTGTGTACTTGTGTGTATTTGTGTGCGTGCGTGCGTGCGTGCGTGCTGGCGTGCGTGTGTGCGTGCGTGCGTGTGTGTGCGTGCGTGCGTGTGCGCGTGCGCGCGCGCGTGTGCGTGTGCGTGCGGGTCTGTGTTTGTGACTGTGTCTGTGTCTGCGTTTGTGTCTGTGTCTGTGTGTTTGTTTGTTTGTTTGCTTGTTTGTTTGTTTTGCTGGTTTAACATTTGTTTGTTTGTTTGGTTGTTTGTGTTTGTGTGTGTGTGTGTGTCTTTGTCTGTGTTTGTGTCTGTGTTTATGTCTGTGGCTGTGTTTTTGTCTGTCGCTGTGTCTTTGTGTGTGCCTGTGTGCATTTGTTTGTTTGTTTGTTTGTTTGTTTGTTTGTTTGTTTGTTTGTTTGTTTGTTTTGTTCAGTTTGCTTGTTTGCTTGTTTGTTTGTTTATTTGTCAGTGTGCGTGTGTGTGTTTTTCTATGTCTGTGTTTGTCTGTGTCGGTGTCTGTGTCTTTGCTCCGTATGTTTGTGCGTTTGTGCGCTGTGTGGTTGTTATGGGCTGTGGATTGTATGGGTCAAAGGCTCTCGAAACAAGACACATCCTGGCCCAAGAGCAAACCAGTAGCCGGCCAGGATACAGCTTGCGCTGCTGCCCAGCCTTTCGCAGAGCACTTAGCCTTTTGCTTGAGAGCTGAGTGCCAGCCCATTGTGCTCACCTCTCTGAGGCAACCCACATTGGCAATGTGATTGTTTACCAGAGGAGATGAGTGGATTTGTTGACGGACGAAATGGCATGGCAGAGTGCCTGGTTCTTTGGGGCAGCAAAGTTTCTGTTTGGATTTGTTTGCAAGGGGAGCCCAAATTTGCTGGTGTCCATCTGGTTTCCCGTTAAGAAACACTACGCAAGACTAACCCCCCAATCCGAGCAGCGGTTGATATTTTCCCTCATCTCTTGTAGCAAAGCGTATGCCATTGGATGCACTCATCAAGTGAGTGAATGTTAGAACCATCAAGTGAGTGAATGTTAGAACCTTGGTATGTGTCAAACAATTCGGAGATTGAACCCAAATAAATTAACCTTGGGTTCCAAGGGCATGGGGGGTCCCCTAGTTTTCAGACGCATTCGAGAGCTTTCAGACCAACATTCAGAATATTTGCACAGAGCATGGTCCTGCCTGTTCTTGGAAGGTCACCCTGCGTTGCGGTCGCGAGTAGCAGCTGCGAACTGCTGAAACTCTTCAGGCAAGCAACGCACACAATTGAGGAGCGCCCGTTTCACCCATTAAAGTTTGGTTCGACTGAGATGGTTAGTATAAAGGAGCAGATGAAAACAGGCAAATGCCCAATAGCTTTTTGGGCGCTGCTCAATTGTAGAGCAGGTCCTGCCCCAAGTGATCCCTGCCAAACCCTGCCATTATGAGACTGGCACAGCAAACGAGCTTGAATGATATTTCAGGGCAGACTAAATATGGACCAGAATCTGACAACATGACTCTTGGTGTACTCCAGATTTGGCCCAAGGAGAGGGCGCCATTGGACCTTTGGGTTTTCCCACGACATGTTGGTCCATTCCCAGCCCAAGACCATTTACTTTGAGGTCCTTCTGGCATGAGAGGGTGCCTCCTTTGGACTTGGTACGCCCTTTTTGGCAAGGAAACTAAAAGGAGCCATTTTGCCGGTTCCCCGATTTCAAGACACATGTAGAAGCTGTTTCCGACAGATCGTTCCCTCTTGAAAAGCGGCTGCACGTGGCGGCGCGGCGGCTGAGGCCGACATCTCTCTCCCACTTGTTGGGGCTTAGGGGAAAAGGCCCGCCGTCGGTTTTTGGAGCTCACTGGAAAATGCTTTCCTGTGTCGGGAAAGCCCCATATTTCCCCATCCAGGTTGTTCCCATCATTTTGTGGGCGATCCAAAGTAAGTGTCCTATGGGGCGATGTTATGGGGGTTCCCACTGGTTTAGCGACTCAGCTTCGCTTTCCGATGAGTTTCGTTGGCCCAGGCTGGCGCTCTTTGCAGATGAGGCAGGGCGAAAAGGGGTCGGACAAATGGAACCCCCCCGTTGCAAGAAAAGGAGAAGAAGACGAAGAGAGGTGAGTTTCTTTTTTGGGTTTCCTTTACATACCACAACAACTATGCGGGTGCCGTTTGAATGACTTGCTCACAAACACAGACACATGTTGAGCAAAGGGCAAGATATGAGCTTCAAGGGATTAAAGACGACCTCACCCCGTTAAACCACCAACCCAGCCAGTGCCATCCTTGGACCTCCCTGCAGATTCACAGGGAGCCCCCAACAGGAGACACTCAACATGATCCAGCAAATCAGAGCGACGCCACTGGAAGCAATGATGGCTTTTGGTGCTCCATGTTGATCTGGAGAGTAGCAAGGAAGGTCGCACTTTGCGTTCTTTATCCTTAACCCACAGACAATGGCACCTGGTCTTCCCAGTCCACCGGGAGTGCTCAAATGGAATGAGTCAGCCAAGATCTTTTTGAGGATGTGCTGCTAGTGGAAAGGTTTCGTGAAAACCGTCATTCCAATCCTTTGTCAATGTGTCGCATCCTGAATGGGCAGCGTCTACATGCAAGGGCTTGGAAAAGCGGCACATCAGGTTTTCCCGGGCGAGCCAGGCGTTTTCTATGGAAGGGGTCCATTTCAAGTGGAAGTTTCATGCTGGTTTTGTCGAGCCGGCAAGGCGGAGTCAAGTTGTTTTTACAGGGATGGGATCCAAGGAATGCTCTTCAAGTGAGGGTTTTCTCATGGTTGTGGAAAGTTGGGTTCAAGGGTCGCTTGCTGTGATACCAACCTCCTTTCAAGTCATAAAGTAGTCATGCAGACAGCCCGTGTTGGTATCACAGCCCTCGTAAGTTCTTGGGCTGTGGATGGCTTCGGGAAACCAGGCTCACTCAAGCTACACCTGGCAAGAGATGAAACGTTTGGGAAGCTTCCAAAGCGGTTGCTGTGTTTCCTCTGAAGGGGTGGTTTTAAGCATCACCCGTTTTTGTGGCATAACATTTGTCGCCTTTGGAAAAGGGTCCCTTCAGGAGGGGACCATCATTTGGACCCGCCCAAGAGAGGTGTGAGTGAAGAAACGAGCCTCGGGCCTGATTGGATCAACCATGGGCAGATTGTTCAGAGGGCAAGGTGTCAAGGCTACAGATCTTCATGGGACCTAAAATGCCAACTGCATGGGCATCTCTCAAGCTGGGCGTTGCCCTAAGCTACAGGAATTGAGAGAAAGGCTCCTCCAAGACAAGGCAAGGCAACAAGCAGCCGTTCAAAGTTAGAATGAAAGGGTCCTCTATGAGAGTCCAGGAGAAAAGCGGAAAAAAAAGCGCACTTTTCTGATTCTGAACTCGAATGCAAATGTGATCTAGTCGCGAATGTTCAATGAGGTGGGACAGTACGACTGGTCCCTGAAGCAGATCGGCAAGCACAGATCTCAGATGGCAGCCGGGGGTGCAGTCCTTTCTGGTTTTGGACACCATCGCAGGGGCTCCTTGGACATAGGGGTGTGTCTCTTTTCGGATGGCAGTTGAAAGTCGGTTTTGGGGGGCGTGCCTTCAAAAGGATAAAGTAGTCGTCCACAACCCTCCCGCCAGCTCCCATGATTTTTCGAGGGGTACCAAACCAAAGGGAAGCTGACGACCATTTACCATTTTGAGGGTTCATCCATTTGGAGACAGCTAGCCCAAGACGAGCGGGCGAAATCCCCATCAGAAGCATCTCCGGGCATGAGCTGGCCAGGGATTCCAAAGATTGCACACGTCGAGTGTCGCACGCCCGGGCCTGGAACACACTTTTTTAAGTGCTCGCACAAAGAAAGTGTCTTCGTTTGTCGAGTTGGAATGCCAAATGTTTGGAAAGCAGAACAGGGAGTAGATGTATATGTGTTTTCTGCAAAGGACCGCTACCGACCACCTCTTTGGTGGCTTGAAGGAGCCCTAGATTTTGTTGTCTTTACGTTTAGTTTCCTTTTTAACATCCAATAGAGGCACGCTTGACTGAAACATGTTGGAATGTCGATGGGCAAGTGAACAAAACCGGTTTTCTCAACATCGGTTCAGACAGGGCCTGATTCTCTATGATCAACCAATGGTTCTTTTGGGGGTGTTGACTGTGCAAGTCGTGCAGCTTACAACATGCGCCAGGGTAACAACAGATGTCGAAGACCAGCGCCAGTCATTTCTCTTCTTCCAAACTTGCCGTCCCGTAGTCAGCGAAAGTCTATGCCAGGATGCAACTCCCAATATCAAGAGTCGTAGGGAGGGTTGAATGAATGTGGGGCAGAAGGCTTTGAACATGTTCAAGCGACCTCATGTACTGGTTCCGTACTTTTCCCAGGGTTCTAATGAACAGGTTTCATGCTTGCGACGAACCCGCCCAAACTTCATGATAGGCGACCGGAGCTCAGCAGATTCGGGAGATGTGCCGTTTGGAACGGGTTAGCAGGTCCTGCAGGAGCCCTTCGTTTCATAAAGTCAAACTGGGACCGTGAAGGGGCAACTTCATAAGTGAAGCATGCGAGCATTCGTTTGTGTTTTCTGAGGGTACCCTTTTTCCCTTGAGTTTTCTAGGGGTAACTTCCCCATTCTGTTCAGGGATCCTTCTTTCTGGAAAACCACCAAACACCCTGGGGAAATGGCGATCAGTTTTTGAAAAGAACGATGTCTGAAAGAATGGACAAGGAATCAACCCCTATGTTGGGAAAACCACCAGCGCAAGCTTCCTTACATGCCCTTTGCGCGTCAACTCTGGCCTCCGAGGCCAACCGCGCTCGCCTTCTCCGGTGAGAATCCCGACAGCATCTATGCAGCCACGCAGCCGGGGACCTGACAATCCATCTCAAGGGCTCAGGGCGATGGTTTTTTCTTGAATTCTACTTTCTTGCATGCTTTTCGCTTGGTTCCGCCCCACTGCCCAGCAAAAAGAAAAAAGGGGCGGGGGGGGGGGGGGGGATAGCCATGAAGTTTTGAGTGGAATGCGCCCAACAGAAAACCACGAAGGATGGCAAGCGACTTTCTTTTGGGATGCAACAGGACTGGCGGGATGCTCGTTTCCTGAGTTGCTTGTTGGGAAGATCATTGTGGTGGATATGTTGATTTTGGGCATTAGTCAGGGGTATTTTTGAAACTTTCATAGCCGTTTTCGTAGAACCTCAGAGTTGTCCCAAGCCGGCCTTTTGTCCTTTTGGTGTTCCTTTATTGGTCCATGTTTAGGCATGACACCGAAAGATTGACCTTTTGCTTCCAGGTCCTTTGCGTCTCAGCTACGAACACGGGTTCGATGTTTTTTTATTTGGGGACCCTTTGGTGGACATCATTCCAGGATTCGTGCCCACCAACCACTCGCAAGCTCTTTACAGTTCTTAAAGCTCAATGCCCACGTGGAACTTGCTCGAACGTCTTGAGAAGTGGTCTACCAGGATTTGTCCTTTAGGTTTCGCGTGTGAGGGAGAGTAGTGAGACGGCTGCTTCGAGGCACACCAACCGCTTGGCAGGTAGGACCAGGCAAGACTTACTTTTGCAATTGTCAAGCATATGAACTGGTTTGACCCTGGGATTTGCAAACTGGTGGATCAAAAACTTTTACGCAAGTGGAACTCAAGACACAGTCCAAAGCGTTTGACTTGCCTTCCCCAGCGGTGTTGTTGTAGTTGGTTTGCCTTCATGGATCATTTAGGTTTTAGTATTCTTAGCTACCAATCTCCCACGGCCCTACGCATTCCGGCGGCTGCGAGGTCTGGCGTTGTAGCCTCCATGTCAATGCAGGACGGGGCACAGGAGTTCGCAGTGCTTCAAGGTATGCTGCATGCAGCCAGGTGCTGGTTGTCTAGGATAGCATGATGGTTCCCCAAGATGCATAGTGTGATTCACTGCACCAGGGTAAGGATTACCACCCACAAACAGGCGCATGACAAGGAGCTGTTCATCACAAATCCAGAAGCCTTCAAAGGAGTTTTATCCATAAGACAAGGCTAGACGCCCCGTGAGTGAGAAGCTCAGTACTGCCTAACACGCGCCGATGGATGATGCAGGGTCCTTACAGGAGGGACGCATGAGCGAGTTTGGCCGATTCATGCAGAAAGCTATTCCTGCAAGCCAGCCAGCATATCTCTTTCGAAGCCAAATTGAGCCGCTAAAAAAATGAGTCAACCCAGTCAGGGGGCAAGTTCAAGCTGAGCGTTGCATGCAAGGTCCGCTTGACCCCCCGCAAAGTGCTGGTTTATTGGGTATTGTCCCAGCCCAATATCCTGTGCTTTGGATGTCCTTTCATGCTGAGCAGGGTGTTTTGGGGGGGGGGGGGGTTATATGGCCTGTTACGGGTGTCTAGGACGGATCACTGCAGTGGCGGAGGGCGGATTGCTCAGACAGGGCTGATCACAGAGACGTGATGGGAACATAGGTGGCGGATGACTGCAGCCGTTGGGGATGTGTTTGGTTGAGAATAGATGGGCCTGGTTTCAGTTCGGTCCTCACCATTTGCAGTCACCGATTTCTCCCAAGGGACACCTAAGGGAAGCCCCACAGTGAAACAAATCAGTCCTTGCTGTTGAATATGTTGCCAAAGTGAAACATTTTCCCACGGAATAGGGTCACCCACCTCAATAGTATATGCATGTTTTATTTGGAGACCCCCTTTTGGTTGATCTTCAAAACTGGGGGGGGGTCCCCTAACTTTGAGACAAACCCAATGGAAACTTGGCCACAGTCTCAGGTTGTCTCAAATGGGCCCCCCTCCAACAAAGAAATGGCTCTGCCTCTTTGATTCCCCATTAAGTCAGCCACAAGAAGCACATACCCTCAAAAACTGACATCCAAATCCCCGGAGTCCTTGAACCATTGTAGCTTCGAGTCGGTGTGAGCTGGTTTTCTGCATGCATGGCTTGAAACGTAGGATCGAGCGTGACTCCGTTCACCTGTGGCCCCCCAAGGCAAACGCATGCCTAGATAAGTCCCTTCGTGCAGCAGCACACGACTAGTGTGCTTGATTGATTGCCTTCGTGTCCCATCTTGCAAGGGCCACGTTTAGGATGGTCATCCAGAGGCTTGTTGGTAATTTACCCAGCTACAAGCAGACGAAGAACAACGAGCCGTACGGAAGCTCTTTGGAGCAATGGCTTGCCAGCTTGTAGGGTCGTGATATCTCAGCGTGGAAGCGCACGTTTTGGTGCCTTAAGTATGTGGTATATGCCACATACACGAATCAATTGCAAGCTATGTGATATTTGTTTTTCTGGTTGCTTCTCGGCTAAGCAGGAGGCGTGCCTGGCCAAAACAGAAAAATACACCCAACATTGCGGCTTTCCTCTTGTGCCTTTAAACCAAGGTAGAAAGGGTATCCTCAACAAAAGCTCCCCAAATAGCTCAAATAGTCCATAATTTTCGATTGACCCTGTTTCCCAAAAAGATCCTATTTGGCCCCAGTAGAAGTTGTCAGCGAAAAGAAAAGCCAGCTCGTCGATTTTGCTTTCTGAGCATTCGAAGTTGTGAGTGGTTGAAAAATCGAACGACAACCTTTGCTTGCATACAAGTCCAAGGCTCATCAGACAAAATATAGCAGTTAAGACTATTTCTTTCGTGGAAGCACATTCACATCTAGCCCGGACCTTTCCCTGGACAACAACAGCCTGTGGCTTTTCCATCAATCGACAAGCTGCAGCGTCTCGCGTGCGCCGACGCGTATAGCTGGGAGACGGTGCAAGGAGCACGAGATGCCCTTGATTCTGATTTCCCATCGTGCGAGCAGCCAGATGGGTTGCGGCCACGCTGCAGAATCATTTTCCGCGTTTCCGGGAGACCATGTCTTTACTCCCTCTGTCAGCGCTAATTGTTGAAGCCTGTCAAGAAACCTCGGGGCATAGTAATCATAGAACAGATAGAAAATGCGCCCCTTAGCTTTCTTTGCTCTTAGTTTCCTGATTGTTTGCCTGGCTTTGCTGTGGCTCTTTCCTGGCTTTCCTCACTATTCACTTTGCGTGTTCCCTGGCTTTTCCCTCGTTTTTACTTTGCTTGCCCGAGTTTCCCCTCAACATTTGCCAAGGTGGTCCCAGGTTCCTTGTTTTCCCCATACCTTCCCCGGCTTTCCCTCACATTTTTTTTCTCATTTGCGGACTTCAAGAGGTTCTATAGCCTCGTGCCGAAACGCGTTGCAAGGCGTAAATTTGGCCCGGACGGAGTCCTTACCCAGCTTTTTCTCCTTTTTTCATTGTAAACGCTTCGCGTTGCCCGCCTCGGCCAGTCCGCTTTTGGCTGGCTTTGAGGTATATACTGTGCTTCAGTTTGCCTTGAAGTGATGTTATTAAAGTGAGTGAGTCGGCGCCGAAATGCGTGAGCTGGTTTCCAAGCTAGCGGGTGGGCGCATGTCTGCACAATTCCACCTGGCTTCAAGGGCCAGACCGAGAGCCGCAGAGAGCTACAGAATGGTGGGCCAAGCGAAGGTCCAAATTTCTAGGGTATTGGAGGGTTTTTTGTTTTTGACGGTTTTAAAGGGGGATTTGACGGGAGTCGGACCTGTTTTCAGAGGGGATTTGACAGGTTTCTGGAAGCGAGTTCGGCTGGTTTCTACGGTTTTTAGGGGGGCATTTGGCCAGTTTTAACGGAAATTTGCCGGTTTCTAGGGGGATTTGACCGGAGTGGTGGAGGGGAGGAAGTTGACTGGTTTCCAGCAAGTTTTGACCGGAGCTAGATGGGAAGTTGGCCGGCTTCCATTGTTGCGGGGCTGGATCAGGGACAATCTGCCTGAAGCTGAAAGGATCTGACCTCCCAGCCCTAGAGGGTTTAAAAGAGGTTCTGAAGGGGTCTGACCGCTTCCCGGATCTGGGGGCCAAGGCGAGCGAACTTTGTTGTCCCAGGTTTCTCCTTGTTTTCCCCATACCTTCCCCCAGTTTCCCCGGCTTTCCCCTGCGGAATTTCGTTTTTTTTTCTCCCGCTGCCCAGGTGGCGTCCACGGAGCCCATGGCGCTGCTGCGCCCCGCGGGGCGGGGGCTCATCAGCGCCACGGACCGAAAGGGGCTTGCCTCATCGCCCCTCGCGATCTGGGGCGGGGCTGGATACGGACCACCCAAAGAAAGAACTTATTTTAGTGGTTGGATTGAATCGGATGTTTTTGGGGGGTACATGATTTTGAGCCATGGCCATACAAGGGGCTACACAAAGAATAATTTGTTATTTGCCTTTTTCGGGGGGATCCTCCAAAATCGCTGCGGTTTTATGTTTTGTGGTGTGTGTTTTGTAAAGGTTGGGGCCCACAAAATGGCTTCAGCCTCAAGATTGGGTTGCCTGTAAGACCGAAAAAGGGGTACCCTGGCAACAAGACGCACCCAAATGCATTCCCGTGTGACTAAGTTTGGTTTCGTGACGCAAATTCCCTACCCCAGTAGAATTATTGAGCGCCTTATATCGCTTCTGCCAACTTTATGGGATTCGAGCCCACCAATTCTAAAGTAAAATGTGCTCGGAATGTAAGTCCAGTACTTGTGGATCCAACTATTCTTTCAGGTTTTGGAATTATTGTAGAAATTGCAGATACCTGGTGTCTCCAAAAACATATTGTATCATGGCTGGTCTGTGCGACCGAGTCGGCCCTTAGCCTTTTAAACCCGCATTGTTTTTCGAAACCTGCAAAGGTTTGACTTGTTGTGCAGGGATGAGTGACCCAGAAATGTGGCGGAGACCAAATATGAAACTGAAACAAAACAGTAGTTTTTGTTGTACCCTGGTTGGGCCATGATACATGAAGCGCATGTAGGCTGTGGTTTGGGGTTTTGGTTTAGGCTTTGAGAGCGAACACAATCCGCTGCCATGATTGTTGGAGAGTGGATACGCATTGAATGATAGTCAACGGGACGGTTGCTTTGAACCAACCATACCCACAATATGGGTGTCTTAACAAACCAAAAATCTCTCCAAATGGTGGGTTCCCCTGCTGGTCCTTTTCAAGAGGAGTGGAGTCCTTCAAAATCCTCGGGTCAGCTTCCGTTATTATTGGAAAAAGGGTACATGTTGAATGATCATGTTGGTTAAACAGGGCGCTTTGACAAAGGCACACACTGTGGGTGGTGCGAAGTCGATTTGGTCCATCCACAGTACGTGTCCCTCCCCCAAACACGAAACCCACACACCCTCAAAACCCCACCAAAAAAAAGCGAACACTGGTAAGCCCTCGACCAGAGAAGCAGACACACACACACACACATCCAGAATCAATCATATTTGTCCGCTATGTCGCCCCAAAGCCCCCCAGACCAATCCAGAAAAAACAAACAAACCCTAAGCCACAACTCCAAAGCTGCAAGCCAAAGCCTGAATGAGTTCATGTATGTCTCCCCACAACCAGACACCCAACCACCCTCAAAACCAAATTCTGTTCCACGTAGGCAGCAGCCCTTTTTGGGCTGGCGGCATTCACGGGGGTTACGGGACAACAACCCATTTGGGTCCCAAGCTAAAAGGCACACGCGTATATCATGGTTGTTGTTGGGAAACAGTTTACATTTTTGCTTATTGTGGTGTAGTGGGAAATCCCCACTTAACTGCTAAAATTTAATTGTTTGCTCCTCTTCCAACGTCAACCAAGATATTGGTGGTTTAAGACAGCACCCTTTTGCTAGAAAGCATTTGCTGCCCAACTCATTCTGACCAACAGGGTATGACTTCAATTGGAGCCTTTGGACTGGAACTGCAAAAGGTCTTTGGATTAGAGTTGCCTTGTGGGTTTTGCGCGCGTGGGGTTCCAAATGCCTTTGTCCAGATTTTGATCCCGAAAGGCTGAGAATTCCACTCCCAGCCACTGGTTCCAGTTGTGCTCGACAGGGGGTTGGACTTAGTTGCCAGAGAATGTTCGCAAAGGGGAGCGTCAGCCATTTTTTCTGCTGTTACTCAGTGGGTGCGCTGAGTGAGCTTGCTTTTGAAAGGAGTGAGAAAGTGTTGGGAAACACTAAAAAAGACGGAGTGTCAACATGTGTTTCCGCGAGGGGGATGTCCCCAAGCAGCCAGCAATTTTGCATGCGCCATGGCTTGACTACCGGAAACAATCAGCCATGGCAGACCCACCATGGCCATGAATTCAGGTGGGTCCACTCGATCAGTTCTTGAATGCGCTTCTTTCAGGCATTTCCAAAACCAGCATTTGATGGTTGCCAATGTTAGCTGAGTTTTTGTTGGGAGGGGTCATGTTTGGGGGGCAAAACTAGGGAGCCTTCTGCCTTGAAAGGTGACAAGCCCCGCCATCCAAGGCTCGTATGAAGCCATGCGTTCAAACACGTGGCCATTTCCCACACGAGAGCTTCATCCAGGGATTCATTTCGGGGGTCCATGTATTCGCAGAGTTCATAAACTAAGACGCAACTCAGAAACCCATGGGTTGAATGATGTACTGTATACATCTGTAGACTATACATATATATATATATATAGACAGATGTTATATGCCATTTGGAGATGCAAGCGAGTTCATACATTCAGTTGAAACCCTGCCGGTCACAAGATGTTTGAGGCTTTTGCAGGGCATTTCTGCACTCTGCACATAGTCGGGTGCCGGCACTTTTCAGAGAGTCTGCGTGCCCACTGCTAACCTGGGATAATACTCAGGGTGTATTTCCGGGCTCGTACCTGAGACTTCGGATCACACACCTTCCATTTGGCTATGTGCCAACTTTTTAGTGCACATGTAAACAATGAATAAATAGAAACACACAGAAATGATAAGAGTCAATATTAAAGAAGAGTATATATTGAGTAAACAAATGTATATATTTGCATACACAAATCTTTAGAGACGCATGCGTGATGTGAATTCGCCGCACAAGTCCGGAACACCGCAGGACACCGGCCTAGTGCAGGCCTGGAAAGGCGCCGGGGTTGGGGAAAAAGAAGCGACGGAGGTGTCTCACCTTGGGGTCTGCAGGTTCCCATAGGTTTTTAGGGCGGTTTTTTTTTTTTGAGGATTGTTGTTTTGTTTGTTCTTCTTTGTTTTTTTCCTTTTTGTTCTGTTTTTTGTTTGATGTGTTTTGTTGTTGTTGTTGTTGTTGTTGTTGTTTGGTTGATTGTTGTTTTTTCGCTTTTGGCTTCTTGTCTTCTTGAAAAAGATGCCAAAATAAATCCGCACCCATTTTTAGACAACCCCATTTAGAGTCGCAGTGCCGGATCTTTGTTCCGAGCCGAAGGCGTTCACTGGAATGCTAGGGTCCACCTGGTCCAATCAAAAAGTTGGGTTTGTCTCACCAAGATCAATCAATTGGGGGTGCCCCTCAAGAGACTATCGTGATTGCGGTGCTCTTCAGTGCATATGGTTTTTCACTTCTTTAAAAAAACCATCCAGTCGTATTTCGGGATCGACAAACAGACGGACTTCAGTGGTAAATGTGAGCACTGAAGCTAGCGCCATCTATGGTCAACCCCTAAAAGGGGCCGCTTGGAGCAGCACGGGCCTACGGCATAAGCCTGGAGACTTGAATATTCAGGCAAGCAGTGAAGCAGGTTGCAGGCAGCTGATTCCAAGATTCCCACTTGAAATCGGTTGGTCGAGGGCTGTTTCAGAAATCGGTTGGTCGAGGCCCAGGAGGGCTGAATTGCTTAGCGTCCATTTCGTCTGTGAAAGGGCTGAAGGCCGCCAGGGGCTCCATTTCTTAGCGGGCACTCCCCTGATGGTCAAAAATGCGTTCTTTTCGCACAAATTTGTTAATAAATTGGGCGCAATTTCTAGGGGGCTGTATTTCTTAGCAGCAAATGCAGTTGCAACCTATTTGATATTTGATTTGGGACTCTCAGCCCCTCAATTTCTTATACAATGATTTCTTCTACAGTGCTTGCGCTGTAGGCGACTGTTAGGAGCGCTGGAAGCCACCACCTTGCATCGATGTGGCAGCGTGCCTTCCCTGCCTTGCTTGGTGTTGTTCTGTTTTGTGCGTGTATGTGTTGATAACCAAACACGGATATTCACAGAAGTCCTGGCTTTTTGTTGTTTAGAGTTTGGGTATGGCGCGTTATCCTGGGGCCTACCTTCCTTCAGCCTGAGCGCTGAAACGATCTGTAGTAATTCAGTACTTAGCAAATCTGATGAGTTGCGTTCAAGCTCCTGTTCCAGGCTGCTCCGAAGCTCTCAGCCCGCCATCATCTCTTCGCGATCGTAGCATTTGTGCATGGCCAAAGATAGGTGGTCTTCGGCCAGCACTATCCCCACCAAAAGGTTTGGATTTGGTGTTCTGGGCTTGACGAGCTGTTCCGTTGAATTGCGCACTTGTGATGTGCTCTACGTGATGACAGGTATGATGTCCTGCCTATTCTTCGGCCAAGCAAAAGCAGGGCTTTCCCGGTTCAGTGTGTTCCGAGCTTTGTCCACCACGCCGAATGAACTCATTTTTTCTCCCATTTTCTCCCTGTGAAGTCAAGCTAATTCCTGTAAGGGCCCTTACTGAGATGGTGGGATGGCTTTCAGCTTTGGCCATTGGCATTGGAGCTTTCAAGAATCCAGCGCACGGTGTGTGGCTTGGTTTCTTTGTTTTGGTGGGCTTTGCCGTACTTAAATCGTAGAGTCCCAGCACTTGCTTGGGCCTTTGGTAAGCCTCAGAACCTTGGCGTTCTATCGCCAGGCTTGTCAAGCTTGCAAACCCAAAAAAGGTGCTTCGTTGGGCAAAAGCAATAGGACCCATCTACCCTTCCTCAAACATTCTTTTGAACAGAAGCTGCAGGTCAGCCTGAACAGTACCACCAGGCTTATGTGAAAGTGGCCTCACGTTTGCATGGTCTCAAACAGGATATCAAGGGTATATCTCAGGAGAGACACAGGGGCCCGCTCCCCCCAAGATTCTTACAAGCCTTCAAGGTTCCGGTCTCAAGGATACGGAGCCTTCTGCCTGGGTCCAGACCCATCTCAAGACGAGCCCTTTTCGGATATCTTGACAGGCGCAGCAGGTGACCTTAGCTGGCAGAAAGACTTCGGCGAGAAGGCGGGCACAGGAGAGGCTTGCCAAGCCAAAGTGGGCATGATTCTTCAGGGCAGATGCACGCAGTGAGACCAGTGCAAGCTAGCCAAGGGTGCTTGTGACGGGCTGGTGGACAGCCATTGCCGTGGCGAAAGGTTATTGCGGCAAGTGGTGAACAGCTGCGGTTTGAGGCAAGTCTTTCCCAAATGGGCGTTTCACAAATGGGGCGATCTTGAAATCTAGACCCACCTCTATGTAGGTAGAAGGAAGCCAGCACGGAGAACAGCTCTTCTCAGGGTTACGTTGAGATCCGCCAACCACCAATAGAAACCCGCGAGCCAGGCGTTTTGGCGAGGGAGTTTCCTGGTGAGGATATTTTTTTGGGGGGGACGTGTGTTGGGACTTTTGGGGAGTCGGACGTGTTTTTCAGGTGCTCGATCTGGTGGTGCTGAGCTCTTCGGTTTTGGTGCTCAGGGACAAAGAGGCTGGGCTTGGCACGTTTGGAACCTGAGGGGGTCAATTGGGAGGCTCTGTCTCTGTTCTCAAAATGGGATGCGGACCCCTTTTTGTTTGGTATGTCACGGAAACCAAAAAGGAGAGAACCAGTTGGCTGCCCTTCTTTCTTTCAGGAAACCAAGTGATTTCAGGAAATGGACCTGTTTCTATTTTGAGACATATCCAATTGTGCTCCACCCCCAGCGTGGGACTGGGCAACTGACACCGTGACACCCGGCAGAGCTGTTCTCGTCTGATCAGGGTCGCCAATACGTAGAAAGGGGTCCGTCTTTTCTCGCCCCAATGTCCAGGTATAGTGTATTGGGGCCTCATGCTGATTTGTTTTTGCTGGATTTTGCTGGTCCACGGGAAGGGTGTTGTAAGAGGCCTCAAATGCTGGTTGAAGGGAAACCAAAGCGAAACTCATGGTACTGAGGGTATTTACTTTTAGGGAACGCCCATTAATGCCGAGTAAACACTAAGTTTGCAATGTTGAACCTGAAACGGAGCAATTCGAAGCAACATATCTATAATGTGTATAATATATATATATATATATGGAATTATACATGTACATATGAATATTTAATATGTATATGAATGTGTATATATATATATGTACATGCATTATATGTATATGTACAATATATTGGGCTAAAAATCAAGTACCTTCCTGCATGTAGCCAGATCAAGCGCTTTTGTTGTTTACGGATTGCGGTAATTGAGCAGGAATGGTGCGAGATTGAACTTGTTGCACAATCTGCGGGCATCCCACGAAACAAGAAACCCTGCTGGTGGATGGCAAAGGTCAACCCCCGACCTTCAGTGGTGCCGTTATTGTTTTTTGTTTGAATGTTTTTGGAGGGGGGCCCGTTCATATCAAGATCCAGTTGGAACAGTTGCCATAAGACTACGGATTGGCTCGGGGAAGCACTGGCATGTGAGTGCAACTGCCCTCTCACCGTAGGTGGAGGCCCGGAATCTCGCGGGGAAGTCCGAATGGTGGGCCTCTCAGTCTTCGGTTTTCCAGGGTTTCCCACTGCGCGGAGAGGGCAAAGAGGGATCAGTCGGTACCTCACTGTCAGGAGCTTCATATGTTCAGCAGGCATATTTCAGCAGATTCTTTCAGCATCACTGATGTGCAACTGTCTAAAACTAGCAGATCTTTCACATCACAGTGGTACCACTGTCAGGAGCTTGATATGTTCATCATATTTCAGCAGATGTTTAGCGCAGTCACGTCGTTGTTGACAACTCGTTGCCTGACTTCCATACTTCCTAAGGATGGTCAGCAGCAAGGACGCCGGGGCGCAGGCCCAGCAACAACTTGGGCTCGTCCGAGTCAGTTGAAAGACCCCCCCAAGGGCGCCCTTGCTGTTTTGTTGCGATTGACATGGGGGCTAAATAGCCAAAAATTGTCAATGAAACCAAAAGGACACCACAATGAGGACGTGATCTTCAAGTTCTCCTGACCCTCTACTATGGGAGCTACAAAGGGTGCCCAAAACTGGCAGCCGAATGTTGGACATGTTGAACTCTGCCATATATAGGATTTCCGCTCACTTGGCACCCAAACCCAAGCTCCTTTTGGGAGAATCACAAACGTTATCTCGCAAGCAAATTGGTTTACTTCTGGGTCCTCTTCACCGTGACAAAGATCCGGTGGAATTGGACAAAGCGGAATGCGGTCATCATCCATCAGGTTGCCGGGCCGGGGCTGTGAAACAGCCTCCATTTGACGTTGCTTCACTTTAAGGAGACCAGGGTCTAGTTGCTTACGCACAGATGGCTAGGAATTTCAATGGGGAACGTCAGGTGAAATGCTTGACTGATATAAGTTTTAAGCTTTGTATCCCAGCTTCACCCGAACACAAGTCTTCATCATCCCAAGTTCGGCCTCACAGATGGTTGATGGACATAACTTTCAACTTCACGGTTGGTGGTCAAACATGGTTGGTGGACCCAAATTTGGACGGGCTTCCTTTTTTTCCGACACCCTCCCACTTGTTTGAATCCCCCCCATTTTATTTCCCCCCTCCCTGCCTCTTCTTGTTTGACCCATGGAGCTTCCCAGCTTCCTCTCGCTTCCGAGAGGCGCGGTACGTCGCAGCGGCGGCATCCAAAGACGGCGCCCGGGGCCCAGGCTGTTGCGGGGCGATCAGGTGCAGTCAGTGAGAAGCGTTGTACCGGGACCCTCATCTAGGTCCCCCAGTGCCCTTCTCACCCCTTTTTTGGTTGGGAGGGCCCCCTACCAAAATAGACTACAGAAAAAAAGTTGGTACTGGAGGACCTAGTCATAGCATTTGGATTCAACAGCTTTCAGGACCCTCAGCCGCCCCTGGGTATTTCTTGGGCAAAACTGGTTGCACTAAAAGACGTCTGTGAATGAACAACATCCTGAAATGTGTGATGTATATACGCATATTGGGATTGCAAACACGAGACACCATGTGTTTTTTTGATAACACAATTTGATGTTGGATGCGTAGCATGCTGTTGACGATGACAGTAGCAATTAAACAGCAGTAATGAGCACAGTTTGTCTTCGCGAGTTGGTACCATTGGTGTTGGTTAGGCAAACTGCAAGGAACCCCATTTCACGGGTTCCATAGTCCAAAACCATGCCGCATAGCCCGAAGAGGGGTGGCAAGGGGTGTCAGCCATTGTTTGGGGTAGACCCTTCAATGCCAAATTTGAGCATGACTCACCAGTCAACAGTGTGCAAGACATTCGTTTGAGAATGGGCGCCCCCATAACTAGCGATGTCATCAGTTGCTGTTTCAAGAGCAGCATGAATCAACGAGCCGGTTGCCTGAGGCGACATGTATGTGGGTGCTTCCATGAATGACGACTCCTGTGTGTTGGGTGGGTTGGCCATCGGTTCCTTTTCAAGCATCTTGAAGGGGTTGGGGCCCCATTTTAGGACCCCCCCCATCCATGCGCTGAAGGGGGGCTTCCCTATTGGAACAAGCCATGGAGGCATTCTCAGCTTGAGGTTTGCCTTCTGGCGTCGCTTCCAGCCAGCGCCTGAGTGATTTCAGGGGTTTGGGGCCCGTTTGGGGTGTGTTTGCTGCCCCTTTGAGAACGATCCCTCAAAGTGTTGTTCCTTTCCAGACACTTTTGACTGCCCGGGGTCAAGCAGCCAACCAACCGCTCAAGAAACGGGTGCCTCCTTCGCTTTCCCGCCAGTTCAATGGTTTGGGCTTAAGGTATCTTGAGGTTTCCCCAGTGAATCCACCCGCCGGGATCCACTGGCTTAGGGCTTCAGTTTCCGGAGACGCCCCGATTTACTTGCCTCGGACATGTTACACAGCAAATGTCGGGGTTCCTGCTGTGGATGGACACGCCTTTCGTCCTGCGTCAGTTGGGATGGACGAAGCCCTCTGAGTGGGACCAGCCACCTACCGGGTGCAGAAATTGATCCGTCAACATGGCTGTGGTTGTCAAAACCAATGGTGCCAGCTTGGAGTAGGTGCACCACACATTTTAGTATTTTTTAGTGGGGATTGGGATGTTCACTGGGGGTACGGGATTCTGACCCATGGCCACATGGCAGTGCAAGGCCGGTGGATCCATACTGCAGAAGCTGGACCTCAACGGCAAGGTTCTGGAGAAGGTGCAGTCCTTCGCATGTCTTTCTGCCACCTTTCGGGAGAAAAATGGGCGACCCCCTCAAAAAGGAATCCTCACTACGAGGGGGTCGATCAGTTTGTTCGCAAAAGGTTGCAAAAAGACCCCCTGGTCCTTCGTCTACCTGAAAGAAATGTCAAGTCTATAAACAAAATGAGACAGCACGGAAGGAAGTCGCACCAGAGTTTTGAAAAACCTCGTAATTTCGAAACGATGGGACAAGCCCCGAGTTTTCTGACAAGCCCTCTTTCCTTTAACAAGCCACGCTTTTTCACACTAAGCTCCCTCTTAAACAAGCCCCCTTTCAAATCGAAGGCATGTGTTCTATCCCTTCCTCCCGGATCCCTCTCCCGGTTCGGTTGGAAGTGGTGAGCGAGTCCAATTTGCCTGTTGTATTTCCGAACGGCACACTGGAATCCGATTCCTGTCCTTCCGGCACCCTCTTTTGCCCCTCCTGACACTCCATCCAAGTTGTTCGGTGGCGACCTTGGCTTTTTTTGGCGGATTCTTCGCGTAGAATGGCCAGCACCAGGGCCAGCGGGCAACTGTGGAGGCTTGAAGCTTTCTTTTCAATCTGCTGGCATTTTGGCCTGGAGATCAGTAAGCACCTCTCCAATGAAAGCCTAGGGGAAGCTTTAAAATACCAACAGCAACTCGCACATGCATTGAGCTGCCACACAGCCGCACCCTGGCCAAGTTTTAGTCGAATCACAAACGCTTACAGGCCAGTATTTGCCACGGCTGGTCTTTGGTGGCCCTGTATCTATGTTGGAAACTACATTTTCCCCGACCTATTTGAGCTGCTTGCCCTTTGCCCGTTTGGGATTCGTTGCGGATCAAAGTTCACTTCTTGCGGGGTGTCGGATCTCCTGCACGCAACCTCCAAGCGGTCCGAAGGGAGGACGCGAACCGCAGGTAGAGGTGGAATTCAGCGTGCCCCAGAGCCCTGAAGCTGAGTACATGGTCATGGATGCGCCTTGGATCCATTGGAATCGATGACTTTTCAAGGACTGAGTTGGTCTTGCGACATTCAACCTTTTCCTTTTGAACATGTGTCTGAGGCAACTAGCAAAAGGCTGAGCAAGTTCTGTTTGTGGGTTGGTCTTTGGCCTGATCTTCAACCTTTACTTGCATTTTGTAGAGCATGGTTGCCCCCTAGCAAACGGTAGAACGCTTATGACGGTTCAAAGACCAACCCAGACCTCAAGATCATGCTGGATTGGAAACACACAGCTGGGCCTGTGACTCTTGGCTGGTCGTTTGAGGCAGTTTTTGCTCTTTGACTTGTTTATGACTTTCTATCAGGGTCCGACTAATGTCAGATAATTCTGGTGTTTCACGCGTTCTTGGACTTGAAAGACGTTTTGAAGATCACTTTGAGTGGGAAACATACAACTCCTGCGTATTATGCTGGCTCCATCAAAGTTGTATATGGGTGCGAATCGAAACGGGGGGCCCCGAAAAGTTGGTGTCCCTTTAACTGACGCAAGGCCGCCTGCGCTTTGAAAGGCAGCCAGTGGTGTCACACAGGTTCTGTGCATCTACAAGCGACAAAAGACGGATTTGGATCCCCGCATTCATGGACCGTCTTTGATCGGTTGGTTCCCAAAACTTTTTCCACGGAAGGCAAGGCCGAGGTCCTTACCTGGGGGGGGGTGGGGATAGTCATGGGCCTGTTAGCTGGGATTTTGGCCAACCGCGCCGAGCACCCGTGCGCAAGCACGAAGCGCCGGTTTGCAAGTGAGTGATCTCAGTTGTGGGTTCATCGATCTCATCCGGTGCGAAGCGGATTTTGTCGTTGTCTACGCTTCCTGTTAAGGGTTGATGACCATCCCTGCCAACCCCAAGTAAATGCATCTCCTTCAATTGCGGGAGCCCCATGCACTGTAGCCAACGTCGGGCGGAAAGGCACACTTGGCGGTGCTCAAAGATGGCACGCTCTCTGTGCACCCCATCTGTCGGAAGCTCAGCACGGCGGCGCACACAGGTGCCCCAGTTTGATCTTTAGTGGTTTTAAACATCGCCATATTAATGTGGGTACGCCATGTTTCCTAGGTTTGCCCGTTTGGCAGTTTTAGAGATCACCTGTTGTGGCACTACTGCTGCCCGCTTGACTGTTGTCAGATTCGCCTTTCGTGGGATGTTAGGGGGTCGCCAGGGTTCCAAAAGAAAAGTCCGAGCGAAATGTCCAGCGCGTGGAAGACCGGCGAAATACGGAGCCAACTGGTTGCAGCTAACGGGGGATGTTATTAAGCAACACACTCCTGCTGTCCCTGGAGTTTGTAACTTTCGTGGAGACACGCGTTGCAAACGAAAAGTTCGGACTTGTTTTGGCCAACTTACTCAGGAAGTGAGGCGTGATTTCCCTATGAGGACTACAAATCAACATTGGCCAAGCCTCTTTAACGAGTGGTGCTTTCTTTGCGCCGGCCCTTCCTGGAGCTAGAACTTCCGATTGGTTAGGACCAAATGCCAGAGCAAAACCTTGACCAAATTGGTAGTGGGTGACTCCGCCAAACCAAGACAGCAATCGCATTGGCGGAGTAAGACCCGGAACAGCTTGAGTCGGATAGGAGGCTGCCTCAAAATCGGGCTGAGTTTATGAACTGCTGAACCGCAGGTCTTCGGCAGTTTGGGACTTAAACGCCTCTTGTAAAGACCATCCCAACTAGGTCCCCCGGCTAGGTGCCCTTCTCACCCCTTTGTTGGTTGGGAGGGTTCCCCTACTAGAATAAACTACGGAAAAAAAGTTGGTACCAACTTATTCTAACCTCTTTACTGGAGGAAAGGGGATGGGCTTGGGACCAAATTGGGTCAGACTCCAGGCGGTGGAGGCAGCGAGACGATGGAGCTGCCCCAGGCACGCGAAATTGGGTTGTTCACCGCTCGCCCTTTTGGGGGGGAGGGCCCCCTATAGAAAAGTGGAAAGGATCCCCTGGATCCTCTGATGGTGCCTTTCTTGGGGCCGAATCCGTGCCCCCAAAAATTGCCTGGGTCCCCAATTGGGGCAATCTTGTTGATTTGTATGTCCCCTGCGGTGGCTTTGTGGGTATTTCCGTTTGGGCCAGAACAAAGTGGGTTCGTTTTTTGTGGGGGCGGGTCCAGGAGGAACCATTATATATAGTTATATTTGTTTGTGGGGAGGGGGGGCCTTAAGTCTCCTATCAAGCAGTTTTGTATACATTTTTATAATATACACATTGTATTTGTTTTTCGATTTTTGTCATTTCCTCAGAAACACGCTGTAAGGCCCCTGGCAGAATGTGTAGAAGCTGGAGCTCTGCCTTGGCCCAGAAGTCGGCCAACAAGACTTGTACTTGTGTGCAGGCTTTCCAAAATGCGCGGGGTTGATTCCCCAATTCTTTTCAGCCGTCGTTCTTTTCAAAAACCAGCCATTTCCCCAGAGTTTTTGGTGGTTTTCTAGAAAGAAGGATCCCTGGAAAGACTGGGGAAGTTTCCCCTAGACAAATCCATTTCACAACACATTTGCGCCAGCAGCCACCTTTCCGCACCAGGGCCGTCAAAATATGGCCGCGCGTTTCGACTTTGGCGACTGCCGCCTCTCCACAAATGACGCGCGTCCAAAAGGGAACCGTTCTTTTTTGAGATGGGCTTCGACGGAAGCCCAAGGGGGAAACAAACCATGGGGTGAGGGTCCCACAACATGTCGGTTTCTTTTTCTTGCGTGGGGTTGGGAATGAGTTGCGAAGCGTTGCGGATCGATCCGAAACCACAAGGCAGGGCCCTGGCTCATGAGCCAACCCCGAGCCCCGGCATGCAAAGGTTTGCTGGAAAAGGCTCAGAGAGCCTTCGGGTCGTTTGGGGCAACAGGGGAGGAAGGTTCGATCAGGTTGGATCAAGTTCCTTGCTTGATGCTTGCCTGGTTTTTTTGTTCTGCCAGAAGTCCGGATGGCGGCTGCAGCCATGGCAGCGGGAGACTTAGAACGCTGCATTCTGCAGACAAACATGTTGGATGTCTCTACATTCTGGACATGTTTTGGGGTTTGGGTTTAAAATAGGTGTTTGCTGGATTTGAAGGTTCGAGGATGGTTTAGGGTTTGGGTGCTTGGAGGGCATACATTTGCCTATTTGCGTTCGAGCTCCCGAAATGTGGGGGTTCAACGAGTGAGCCATGAGGTCCTTAGCTGCAGCAGAACCCATCGGTGGAAATAAGGGGTTGGGACTCGGGAGTCGGGTCTAGGGGGAACCATCATGGCGCGCACCATTTGGAAGGTTTGTGTTGTTTGTTGTTTAGCCATATGGGGTTGTCCGCTCTTGAGGGCAACATCCCAAGTTGTGTGGGAGCCGGGCAAGCCGAATTCATGCTCTCAAAGATGGAAGTCGAATTATACTGACCCAGTGGCACTGACCCAGTGGCACTGACCCAGTGGCACTGACCCAGTGGCACTGACCCAGTGGCACTGACCCAGTGGCACTGACCCAGTGGCACTGACCCAGTGGCACTGACCCAGTGGCAAGAAAGTGAGATGATGGCTTATCCAGGCACAGTTTCCACGGCAAGTTGAAGCTAAAAGCTGTACAACCGGGTCTTCCGCTGAAAGGTGCGTTCTCGCGCCGGACTCCTTGACGTTTTTGTAGTCACGTGCACGGCAGTCAGGTTGTCACAAGGCGATAGCCTCTATGGGTGTTTCTCAAAAATGCGGGAACCCTCCAGGTGCTTGGTTTCCTCTTGGTTCTGGTTTGAAACTATGGATCCCTACTCCTTATGTTATTACTTGCTTGATGCGTGCTTTGAGGCAGACCAAGGGCGTGTTCGCCATCACTGACGGGGCGACCACCTCCGTTTTCAGCTTTGGCTCGAAAGGCGCGCCCGCGTTGGTTATGCAACACATTTACTGGAGCGAGGCTCCCTATATCTCCCTAACATCAGCTCTTGGGACAATTTTAAGTGAGTTTTCTTGCTGGGTTATTGTTTAACGGGGAAATATGGGGAGCCCTGTTGGGTGTCGTTATATTGTCAGTTGTCTCCAGGGTCAACTTCAACTTCCGGTTGGAACTGCCACTCAGATTGGCTGTGGGTCAAAACCAATGGGATCCCATTTTGGGGTAGGTGAATTCACCTCCCATTTTAGAACCTATTTTAGTGGTTGGATTGGGATGTTCACTGGGGGTACGATTTGGCTTTTGACCCACAGCCGTTGACTTTGCCGGACTTGCCTCACCTTTTGGCCTTTGTGTTTTGCCATGGGAAGCGGCTGTAGTATGTGTTGCTGAAAATCCAGGAGCCAACAACTGCCTTAGGACCAAGGATGGCAGATTCATGTCACGAGTTAACAGTTGGTCCAACTTGCCGAACATGGGATTGGACCATTTCCTATGGTCCAAGGAAGTCGGCAGGTTTGGTTTTGGGGTACGAAACGCTCCACCTGAGATGGCAGTCGATGGGTTCGACGCAATTTGGCTATGCCGAGCCTCTTGAATGGCGGCACAAAATGGCCCAAACGGATCCAGCAAAGCGGTCGCTCGATTTACGTCAACCTCCACATGTTCCGCGAAAGCGCCGGATCAATCATGAGCAGGCTATATGCCCCCTTGAAGTGACATGTACAAAACAGGGGCATGTGAGTTAGGAGAATCTCTGACTCCCTTCTTGCTTTGCCAGCCGAAAGCTTCACCGCGGAAAGCCAACATCCGATTTTCTGGACCAAACCTTTTTGCTTCAGCGTACTGACAGCCTCTTACCATCAGCCCGTGGTGAGTTTGGGGGGTTTTGGGGGAACAAGGTGGTAGCATCGACTCCTTTGAGCCTTTCCGGCCAGTTCAGTGCTTGGCGGTACCTTAGAAGAATGATGCCTTCACCTCAAGCAGCAATTGTTCAGCGCCTTGTCTTGTTTCAGAACCTATGGCTGGCAGGTTCTTCACTTGAGGTCCCAAAGGGACTCTCCCGCATGGGTGGCCCAAAAATAGGGTGGATCTTCACAAATGCCTGGAAATCCTTCACGTTTCCATGCAAATACCATTCCTTTCTGCCAGAAACAAAACCCCTCCAAAAGCGGCCAGGTAGGGCCAGAAACGTGTTGACCCCTCTTTTTGCGGACGGACCGGCAAAGGGACCCCCAAAAACCTTCGTTTCTACCTAGGGGGCTCTCTCTATTTGGGACCCCCAAATCCTTGGTTTCTGCCTAGGGGGTTTGGGGCGAAGAGGAAAAACCAAACGGGGAGCCGAAAGCTTGCCCCTGAACTGGCCAGGCCTCCGTCAGCTCAAGAACCTGGACCAGGCGCAAAGGGCTTGTGTAGGACACCAGAAGGAAAAGCGCAAAAGCAGCACTGTTGACCTTGCCGCAAAACCTTCCGGCTTTACGTTGATTTTTTTGAACTTTGGCCTAAACCCCATTTCCTTTTGGCGGCCTGTTTTCCAACTTATTTCCTGTTTGTCGTTCTTTGCTCGTTCTTTTTTTGGCCCATGATGTCCATCCTTTCCGCCACTAACATGGAACCCACCAAAGAAACGGTCCTCCAGGACCTCCTTCTGTTCGTGTGGATGGGAGTGTTACCTGCACATGACCCTCAAGCTTCCATTATTAGGTTTCCCCTGGGACTTATATGATCGCACAAGCAATACATGAACGGGTCGAAGTGTGTGTGCGTGTGTGTGTGTGTGCCTCTGTGTGTTTGTGTGTGTCTGTGTTATTTGCTTTTTGGGGGGGGTCCAAATCTCTATTTCAAATTTGAACATATACTCGCCCCCCCCCCCCCCCCCACAAGACTTTATAGCTCGTGCAAGAACATGTTCAATCTTAAATACAATTCCGCCTTGACAAGCCATCAAGTCATTTGCAAGGTAACGACAACAGAAGTACAACAGGAATACAGCAGGCATACAAGCAACAAGAAAAACCATAGAAACGGTGAACACGGCAATAGGACCAGGGGGAAAAACAACCGTAAGAGCAGCAAGAAGAAAAAGCAAGAGGACAATCAATGGGATTAGGGGGGGAAAACCGAAAACAACAGAAACACAGCAGAAAACAACAGCAACACAACAGGAATAATTACACCAGGAAAAAGGGAACCACAAGGAGCCACTTTTTGAAGGGGGACAAAGAAAACAAGAAGCAAGAAGAAGAACAAGAGGAGAATCAATGACAGGGTAAAAAAGAAGACAAAAACATGAACCCACCGGGGGTCTCTACAACAGATACAAAAAGGTTCCCTCCTCCCTGCCCCCCCCCCCCACAAGCACCGGCCTCACCCCCTGCCCCTCCCCCCCCCCCAGAACCCACCGGACGGGTCGCGTCTCAGATGGCCGTGGTGGGCCCCGTCTTCGGCGTCAGCGACGACGAGACCGGGCAGCTGGTGGCGCTGGCCATGGCGCAGCCTCAGGACTCGACACCGCGGGCGACCGCGACTCGACGGGGCGACGGGTCGAGGGGTCTTGGTCTGGGTCCCCCAGTGCCAACTTCTACCGTTTCCTTTTTAGAAAAAGGGCTCCCCTAAAATAGACAGCAAAACGGGCACCCCTCTGGAGAACCTAGTGGTGGCTCCCAGCCGTCCGGTTCAACTTAGCTTTTTAGCAACTTTTAGTGTTGAGTGGCAGCTTCCATTTCACCCACGAAGAGTGAAACTTTGAGCGGGGGATCTGAGGGCAGCCCTAGGGGGGCTAAAACGGGGCTCCCCGAGTTCATGGACGGAGAGTTGGTTTGGAAAGACCAACATTTTAGTGGCCAAAAATGACAAGTATATGTTTTTGTTTGTTTCGTTTTTGGTTTTTGTTGGAAAGACCAGGTTTTAGTGGTTCAGACTTGTTTTTTGCGCAGACCGAGGAAGTGAGTAGGAACAATCAGCCTTGGCGTCAGCTTCGTATTTGTACACCTTGGTCATGTTTACGCCCTTGTTTGGTAAAACGCCGTTTTACCCTATAATTCACTGCAATGGAACCCGATTGGGCCAAAGCCCTTTTTGTGCACCCTTGTTGATCCTTTTTTGGGCCCCCCTTGGAAAATCAAGCAACTAAAAATGATGCCCCCGGCTTTCCAACGGCAATCCGCTCTTCCAGGTTTTCCTCTTGGCTGAAGCGAGGCCAACCCCCAGTACAAAAGACAGCCACTGGGCCGGATCTTCGTCCTTCATTTGTTGGGGAGCCCCCCTAGGAAATCTGGTTAATCAACCAGGGTTGTTCAGCAGTGAGGCTGACAGGGTTGCTAAAAGGAACGACAACTTGGTGAAATTCACATTCACCAGCTGATTGTGACTCAGGTGATGGTTCCAGCGGTGTCAGTTTGGTTCCAATGTTTTACCAGCTGATGTTTGGTGTTAAGTTAAAGGAAACCAAGCAGAAACCACCATTTCGGGTTCCCCTTTTGGTGACGAGCCGATTTGTAGGGACCCCCTTTAACCACCTTTTGGGGCTTCGAGGGGAACCTAAAGGAACCCATCCTCCATTTTGGGAGCCCAATTTCGTGAGCCCCTTCTTCACCAGGAGAAGCCAAGTGGTTTTAAGGGGACGTGTGAAATGACCCTTTCGTCATCAACTTCTAGGGCTTCAGACGCCCCGGGACCGTGACCCAGCCAGTGCTTTGAGTCATTGAGGGGGACATAGCAAACAACCCCTGAGTTCGCCGCTGTGAAGTGCCACAGGAATCTCCTAGGAGAAAAGTAGTTATGGGAATCAACCAATCAACGGCATCGCAGAAAGGACGAGTTTTCCACGGTCGTGGTATCACACACGACTTTTTGCTACCTCAAAACCCCAAAGTTTTCTTTCCCTCTCCATTGCAGACAGTCCCTTCTGATGCTGAGGGAGGGTCTTGCTTTCTTTTTCCCGCATAGCCTCTTCATATGGCATGGCCTCATATGTCATAGCAGATCCATTCTACATATGCCATAGATCTGGACGCCCAGTTTCCCTTGGAGTGAGGTGCTTCGGCGTCCCGTCCGCCAGGCGCAGATCCAACTCATGGACCCCGCCTCCGGCAACGTCCAGCCGGCCGTGCTGAGACCCAGAGCGGTCGGCTGGGCGCTGGTGGTGTTTCGCCTCTGTCGTTTTTCTGTTCCAACATTTGGGTGTGGGTCAAAATTTACAGGGGCAAACCGCAGGCTTTGGTCCGTGTTTCCACTTACCAGGGTTCCATTTTGGTACCGGATTTTTGAGCCACAGCCATTTGTGGGGGCTGTTTCTGTGAGATGCGAACACAAAAAGCATACAGGGATTGGGAAGCTGGGGCTTGAGCTGGTGACAATAGGCTGAGACTTCTTTGCAGCTGGGGGAAAAGATGGAAATAGATGGATAGGTTCGGTTTCAACAAGACTGTTGGTTTTCCTTTGAAGGGGCCACAGCTTCTGGTGCGAACCAATCCAGTAAACCCTCCAGGGCAAAGTGACCCAACTGATGGTGGTGTCGCCGGGTCGCCCGAAGGTCACAATAACAGTCGGTAAGGGGGAAGAACAGCAGCGTACCACCGACTCGAGCGGGAAGAGCGGCTGCGGCTGCGGCGAACCACGACGACAACGGCGACAGCGACAGCGCTAGCGACCCCACAACAATGACAACACCGACAGAAGCAGCTGCTGCAACAGCAGCCAAAGCCATAACCACAACAACGGCAAGACCAACGACAACGGCAGCAAGCAGACAGCAGACAGCAGACAGCATGATGTAAGCATGGGAAACACTAAGATGGTCGGTTTCAAGGGGCCCTACGCAAGGTCAAAATCGCTGGCTATACTGCAGCCGAGCGCGGCGAGTGTCAGCTGTGTGCCAGGCATGTCTTACACCTGCCTCATTTGGCCCCTCTTCTTGGATGATGGTAAAGGGACCCGGCCATGCATGGCTCCCAGCCAGGCTCTTGGTGCACGAGACGCGCTCCGGCGTTCGGGGCCCGGTGAAGAAGAGGGGTGGATGGAGGTGCTTGTTCTAATTAATCGTTTCCTTAATTGCTTTCTTATGGCCGCAGGGCAACTGAAGTTAGCACGTTTACACCCTACACAAAAGGGCCCTAAAGGTCACGACGTCACGTATTGAAATGGCGCTGTTCAATAGGGCTGATAGTGGGGAGGGGCCTGCAATGTATGCTGTTCTCTGTGGTTCTTGTGTTGTTTTTCCATTTGGTTCCTCAGCTCCAGTGGCGCTAACGCAGGAGGCCTGGTATTTTATCACCAAAGCTTCGGCCGCGCTTGTGAGGGTATTTGGCTCGATGCATGCCTATAGATGGCTTGTGGTCGTCCCAAGCCCCCGTACTCGGAGTAGTCGCGATTGGTGGATGACACAAACCGATATGAGTCTTACTCCAGAAATGGAGAGCTCTGCACTGACGGGCAAGGGGCCAACAGGCTACTGTGTTTCCAGTTTTGGGCAGGTCTCCCTGGCAATTTCCAGCTACTCATGGCCTTGTGCGACTCTGAATTAGTGACATCAGAGTCACGGATTGCGGTTTTGGAGGAAACAGATGATTGGCCTTTTTGGGGCTCAAACTTG